>OZ005661.1:119110860-119485860 GCA_963930645.1 Salticus scenicus
ATAGGTTACCGAAACAGCTGTATGCATTTCCAATATTTTTCTTTGGCGTTTTTGACGTAGTAGTTTATTCGGGTTTTAATATTCCAACGCCAAGTCTCCTGTTATAATTTTCAGATTAATTTAAGAGTAATAAGGGTTATCATATTTTAGCTAAATAAAATTGGCGTCCTCAACAATTCACTTGAATTGAATTAACGTTCATTTTTATTGTGTGTTTTAAAATTCTATATAGTTTAGTAAAAAAAAAAAAAAAAAAAATCTATTAATTGTTTCATGATTTCTTTAACCTTTAACTTTTCAGCAGCATACACAATTTTGTCTTCTAAAGTATTATAAGAATAATATTGAAGCTCTAATGCTTCATGTCTACCGATTGGCAACAAATTGCTTTTTAGCTGTAAATCATAGTTAAAATAAAGTATGATTTTTTAAAGTGTTTTTCCCGTGATTTATTTAAGAGTAGAAAGAAGTAAAACATTTTTCAGATTGATTTAAAAGTAATAAGGGTTATGATATTCTAGCTAAGTAAAATTGGCATCTTCAACAATTATTTAAATTATTTATAAATATATTATAAATATAATATTTTATCTACTATAATTATAAGATTACTTATAAATATATTCAGTTCTTGGCATCTTCAAAAATAATACATTTCAATAAAATTTGGAAAACTGAATGTAGTCACAATTAGTTTTCGAACTTTTATTGAAAAATAAATCTTCATTCTTTTAATATGCAATCAATAAGTCACTCATTACAAAGGAAAAGGTAGACAGGTGCATTATTCAAAATTCCCACCATGACTGTCAACTAAAGCATGCTTGCCCAATCCCAAAAGATTTTGTGGGTCGCACTGTATATACAATACACTTAAAATATCGCCAAAAAAAAAAAAAAAAAAAAAAAAACATAAATAAATAATAATAATAATAATAATAATAATAATAATAATAATAATAATAATAATAATAATAAATAAATAAATAAATATATTCAAAATAAAAATATAACAAAAAACTTTTTTTTTCTTTTTAATTAGACATGAATTTCTTAATTTTTTGCTTAATTAATAAATTTCAAAATTTCCCCCTAATTTTTTTAAGTAGATTCTTTTAAACATAAAAAAAAGTCTTTTTTTTAAATATCTGTAGACGTTTTAGCAATTCGAAAATCATGAATACGTGAAAAAGGGCAAAATGAGAAAACACAATTTAAAGATTTCAAATCTGTAAAAAAAAAAAAAAAAAAAAAAACATAAATAAATAAATAATAATAATAATAATAATAATAATAAATAAATAAATAAATATATTCAAAATAAAAATATAACAAAAATCTTTTTTTTTCTTTTTAATTAGACATGAATTTCTTAATTTTTTGCTTAATTAATAAATTTCAAAATTTCCCCCTAATTTTTTTAAGTAGATTCTATTAAACATAAAATAAGTCTTTTTTTTAAATATCTGTAGACGTTTTAGCAATTCGAAAATCATGAATACGTGAAAAAGGGCAAAATGAGAAAACACAATTTAAAGATTTCAAATCTGTAAAAAAAAAAAAAAAAAAAAAAAAACATAAGAATTGTTTCCTGAATCTATATTTTATTAAACAAACTTAATGTAGCTCAATTTATAAATATTAAATGGAAATATAAGCTTTTATATGAAACCTTCTGTGGTGCCAAGTTCCCTTAAGAGAAAATATCAATTTATAGGTTCCGTTAAAATCCTCCACGGGCCTAAAACTTAACAGGTCGGGTTGGTCACCTCTGAATTAAACTCAAAGTGTTCACTGATTTGTGTTATATTAAAATATTCCACAATGAGACAGTTATCGTTTAAAATTATTGATTTATGTTTTAAAATTCTGAGATTAAAAAAAAAAAAAAGAAAAAAGAAAAGAACAGTTAGTAAAACGATTTCTTAAGACATTTTGCTAAATAATTCCTAACATCTCGAAAAATATCACTGCGCTGCACAAAAATCGGCCCCAACACAATTTTTGCAAATTCTTATGTAAAATGACCCCCTGAATCCAAATATAATGCCCATTTTGCCTTATCACCCACCTTTTTTATGGGACACACCTCTATATTTATCACTTTTCGGCAATTTTATATTTTATGGCTATAAATTTGATTTATAGGGGGGAAAGGACTATTTTAACTGTTAAACATCTTCTGAGGGGCTACACAGTCGGAAAATTCTAAAGCATGAACATTTGCAGCAAGGGAAAAATTTAGGGGAGGGGGGGGATTTGCCACATAAATTATATATTACCTTTACTATATTTTATTAATCAATTATTATTATTATTATTATTTTATCGTACATTGTAATTTTTTTTTAAGTGTTAAAGTAATTCTTTTCCCTTCTTTAAATCAAATTCATGGCCTGAAAATTACCGACCAGTGATAAAAATTGGAGGAGGAGGTGACGTCCCGAGAAAACGGTGGGTGATGGGGCAAAATGAGGGTTATATTCGGATTCATGAGGTTATTTTACATAAGAATCAACAAAAATTATATCGGGGCTCTATTTATTTTTTTATTATTATTTTATTATTATTTTATTTATTTATTTATTTATTTTTGGAACGCAGTGTAATTTATGGTTATCTTAATCTTATGGCATTTCAATAATAGTCAAAAACAATTTAAAAATAAATTTCATTTTCTAACTTTTATTGAAATACATTGTCTTGCTAAAAGTGTGTTAAAGTAATCACTCATTACAAAAGAAAAAAAATAATAGACATTCAGAGTTGCTATAGTTACTTGATTATGATATTTAAAAAAAGTATTCAGGGATTTGTGTGAATTTCTCCAAATTTTTAGTAAAACCATCCCGCGCTGTCTTCGAAAGAACAAGCCATCTCTACTCATTTGGTATAAATTAACACACTGAAAAAAGGGCTAACGTAGTGACGGACATAACACAGATTTTCGATTTTTGGATTCCTTGTATTTCAAAACGTTTAAAAATTTCAAAAAAATTAGGTCGAGTAGTTTCACGAATACCCAAGTTCCCTTCGTCTATAGTATAATGGAGAACTAAAATACATGTTATTGGTGGACCCATCAAATAGTTATTCTCAAAAATTTCTGCTAGAGGTTCGAAATAAATTTATTATATGAACAATTAATTAACTTAATGTCCAGCCAGACCTGTAAACTAAATTTCCTCATCTACTAGATTACCTTTCTTACCCGCTTTAAAATATTTACATTATTCTAATATTTTGCTTAATGTTACTGCTATTTTTAACCCATATTTTAATTTCCATGCGATATTGAAATAGCATATTGTGTTTAGTTAAATTAATAATAATAATAATAATAAAATTTCCATCAATTATCTGTAACAATTCAAGATACAGTTAAAATCTTTATATTAAATAATAATAATAATAACAGTAAAAATAATAGTAATAATAGTAATAATAATAATAAAGAACATCATGTCATTTATTCATATAAAATGACTGAGGTTCATAAACAGAATATCCTTTGCTTTTAGAACAATGATTATTATTATTATGATTAATATTATTATTGTAAATGGATAATAATTTATTTTCCCTTATGGTAACTGTTACGCATGGCGTAACAATATTAATTTTCTCAAGGATTTTTATTTATTTTATTTTATTTTATTCTTAAAAAAAAAAAAAAAAAAAAAAAAAACCTAATTAAAATAATGAAAGGTAAGTAACGTTAATATATATTAGGTCGTTGCAAAAGTTCGTCCGGACGCGGATCATTTTATTGCCTCCAAAGACGAGAGCTTCTATCGCCGTGGTATACATTTGTTACTCGAAAAATGAGCAAAGGTTGTAAAAAGTAATGGAGAGTACTTTGATTAAAAATTGTCATTTGATTTGATGTGTTTTTATGAAATGAAGCAATAAAAAACCGCACGAATTTATGAACCTAATATATATATATATATATTAAAATTCTGTATTAAAGAAAGTATTAATTTTTTATGAAAAATAAATGCCTAAATTTTCCTTTTTGTATTCCGTTGTAAAACAGTTGTTTTAACTTGAAGACAAAAAATAAAATAAAATAAAATAAATAAGAAAATAAATAAAATCTTTTTCATCTGGTTTATTTCGTCTAAAAGAAACAAGCCCCCCCCCCCTCCCCCTGAATGTAATAATAATAATAATAATAATTTAACAAGTTTAGTACAGATATTCAGCTGCCATATTGACAAAATCTATTCTGTATGTATGTCCAACTAAAGTACAAGTGACATAATAAAATAACCATTGTATTCAACTGCAGCTTGAAGCAATGCAATAAGCAAACATTACGTCAATTTGCGTAAATCTCCATGAAAGCTATGGAAAATATTTGCTTCCTCTTCATTTTTTTTTACGAAATGATATCACATTTTTTTTTTTTTTTTTTTTTTTTTACACAATCTATAGCCTCTGTGTTTTTCGACAATAACGGATTTCGTTCAACAATGGATTAGCATAGTTGTGTCACTTGCTTAAAGTCGAAATAATGGGTCATTAACGATTTGTTCTTTTGTTCGTGATATGGTGATTATATGATTATCCAATAGTCATCGCCATTATGTGGTTCAGAATACTAAGTGTGGAATTAAAATTCACAGTGTTTGTTCTTGTATGAGAGATTGCATTTTTCTATAGTAATCTTAAGAAAATCCCATGAGAAATTCGGGAAAGAATACTTGCGTATAGTTTGCCCTAGAATTTTTTTTTTTTTTTTTTTTTAATTATCAATGCTTAAGAATTTAGATTTCAAATTTTTTGCGTTTAACCCCTTACTCAATATGTTCAAATTTTTGAGCGAGTAAAATGATAAACAAAAGGTATCCGTAGGTAAAGGGCAACATTTAAATAATATTTGGTAAAATTTGCATTAAAAAATTGGCAAAATTCAGCCGGAGAATCCTGGTTTTCGGAGTCCCTTTAGAGGTGCGATGGACACGATTTCTCAAAAATAATGCACCGATCTTATATAAATTTTGCATATTGTAAAAAATATAATTGACTAGAGCTTAAATGAATAATTCTTTTCTTTCTTCATTCTTTTCTTTTCTCTCTCTCTCACACTTTTTCTTTCTTTCTTTCTTTCTTTCTTTTTTATTTTTTTTTATTTTATTTTTTTTATTACAACAAATTTTACAAAGCCATACGTGGGATAATAGTAACGAAAATTACACTGTTTTTGCATATAAACTCTATCACAAATTCAAATTTATTTATTTATTTTTTAAATTCTTCATTAAAGCACTCGGCAATTCTGGTTTGAAGAAGTGTGCAAAATTTCCAATAAGATTGGTGCATTAGGTTTTGAGAAATCGTATCAGAAGATTGTATTCTGCACTTATATTATGTAGATATAATACATACATGCACACTAATATTTCAAGTGTGATAGTTAAGGACATATACATGTATTCAGCTTAATATCACTCTTGAGAAGTACTTTTTTGCCTTTGAAAAGGTGAGTGAGTTAGTGAATGGATTTAACATCGATCGCACTATAGCTACACGATGGTTAATCAGCAACGGTCTACAAATCACCTCTAAGGGTGGTCTGGAAACATGAAATCGCAAATATTTTCATCTTCTGCAGCATCTAAAAGTGAAAGTAAATACACAAAAAGTTCTAAAATGAAAGAATTAAAATAATAGCATACTGTCTACTTTTGATATATACTCATTTTGCTAAAATTGAAAACAATATACATGGAAATTCCATGGATATATTATAAAACGTTTGACACAACTGTTTGACCTGTTAAATCCTGTTAGCATAATGTGCCTACATTCTTTGGTGACACAAAGCAATTGTACTATTTACACCAGTTTTAATATCAAACATGCTATAATGAACTTGAACACATTACGTCGATTTCCTGACACTCGGAAACTTTTGGACAGTCCCTACCTGCTTGGGCGAAGCCAAGCTTAATGGGTTTAATGCTATCCATAGGTGTGAATAATCTCCAGGGGTCGCAATGGCGATCACCTACTTCTTCAAGAAACCTAGACGCTACGTAGAAGTTAGTTGCGTCCGATGTCTTCGTTCAGTCTTCTCGACATCAGATTCTGTCATCTATCATCTAAACGTTAGCTGTCGATACGATGTTGAGGATTTCTTCTAAGCTACTTCATTCCATCGTCTTCTTGGACACACTTCTCGACCGGCACACCCGCACCTCCATGAAAGTACAATAGGAACGCCCAGACAAACACCTGGATGCTGAATTTTGAGGTGACACAACTAGTTATAGAATAAAAAAAGAAAAATGTTATTTTGAAGGAGGTATTGGCCAAGGAAGCTGTTATAGATAGATGTGCACGCGATATTTATTTGCCAAAATGGAGATTTAGAAGGTGTGGGGGGTAAACCGCGATGACACCAGTTGAAAAGAACAGCTGAACAAAGTTGACAAAGAAATTTGGCCTAACTGAACGCGAAAAAGAGAAAAAAAACTATTAGAAAGGTAGTGGGGGTAGAAAGAAAATTTTTGGGTGCATAACTAATTTAGGCGAGTTGATTTAGGCCTGGATGTCAGTTTCAAAGAATTCTAATTACATTAATACAAATGACATTGACAGCGCGACTATTTAGGAAGACATATCGACAGACAAAGACAAAAATGGAATTTATAAACAATCTTAAACTTTACTGAAAGTTTTATAAACATGCAGTAGTTAGTTTAGTACAAACCAACATAATTTATACTAGCAGCGACATCAGTAACTTCTGCACTTTCCTACGTTTGTCACAGAAAAAGGTATTTTACAGCCACTTTTCAATTTTTCATGCCTATGAAATGTAATTCTTCGACAGAAGTCATTTAACGAAATATTGGCAATGCATTGATAAAATTTCATGGTGATTTAGGTAGCCAAACGACTTTTATTCATAAGAAATTTGGTTTTTGACATTATAATTTCAAAAGTCAAGTTTCTTACTTATAAAAGTCAAATTAATAAAAATATACCCTAAGACAAAAAAAAAAAAAAAAAAAAAAAAAAACGCACCAAGAAGCAGTTATCCAAATGGGACGAAAATTAGCAGATATGATGTACATGTAGAAATAAACTAGGGATTACAGCTTCAGAAAAATTTTGTGATTTAATCAAGCGAAAGAGCTTCACAAAGTGAATGATCAAGAATATGTTGGTGCATCTCTGGCCCTTATGTGAGAAGTTATTCGACTTGGCATTGGTTAATAGAGTTGGAAGATGTTTTCCTGCGAGATGTCGTGCCAAATTCTATCCAACTGGCGCGTTAGAGTGGCAATGTTCTGAACTAGTTGTAGGGTCGTTTTCATAAAGTTCCAAACGTCCTCAGTTGAGAAGAGATCCGGCAAATTTGCTGCCCTATGTAATGTTGGACAAGCAAGAAAATAAGCAATAGGAACTGTCTGCATGGGCGGGCATTATCATGTTGAAATATACGCTCAGGAGGCGTGACATGAAGGGCAACACAACGGGGCGTAGAATTTCGTTGACGTATCTCTGTTCTGTAAAAGTACCGAGGATGACAACCAAAGGGCTCCTGCCACGAAATGGAATGACACCCCAGACCATTACTCCTGGTTGTCGGGCCGTATAGCTGTCGACAGTTAGGTTGGGAACCTCCCTTTTTCCGGCGCGTCTCCAGACGCATCATCGTTGGCCATCGGGGCTCAAATCGGAGCAGGACTCATCAGTGAAGAAAATTCTATTCCGGTCAGTTTCATTCCAGTTCGAATCAGCTCAAAACCACAACAAACCTTGTTAGAGTACAGAAATAATTGGTAGTCAGTCGAAGGTGCGCCGTCAGCACAGCTTTCTTTCTTTGGAAATCCTATTAATGATCTTTCCGGTCACTGAAGTACCTTTTGCACGTAGCATCGATAACAATGATGAATATGGGGCTTTGAGTTCAGCTCTGACGATTGATTGTTTCTCATGTTCTGTCATCTCTATAGACCAATTTTTTCCTTCTTAAAGAAGTGTTCAGCCATAGTTCATCCATTTCTGCAAACATCGTCTAATAATGCCATCATTTCTATTCAAATGTTAAGCCAGTCGCCGATTAGAACATCCAGCTTCTTTGAGCCTAACTACGTCCTCTCTCAATACTGATATCTGCGAATATTTTTCAAGCACCTGTATACGAGGCAAATTTACCTTCTATCTGAGGACCCGGATTGAAAATCTCAAAGAAATTCTGACTAAGAATCGAAATTTATCCTCTTTAGTATCCTGCTAATTGCGCAGTTAAGATGCGCTGTAGCGTCACATGTTCATTCATTGGCAGCCAAAATTTAAAATTTTGGATTTTCTGTGGAAACTTGCATGCATATCGTGTCCGATTTGCATTACTTGTTCTTGATGCGTGGTTTTCTTTATGTTAAGAGCGCATTTCAAATTGTCTTTGATGACTTTATAACAGATCCGGAGGAAATTTTGCCCCACACCGGCCGAAAGATTCTTCTTTCGAAGTTGGTCGCTGTGGACTCGCAAAAAGTCTCTTAAACCTGCCTTATAAAATAGGATTATATTCATTGTAAAGGTGTCGGGATAGTTTTTTTTTTTTTTTTTTTTTTTTTTTAAATATCCCTTATGATACTGGTATGAAAATTATTGAAATCAATATCATCATTCTAGTTTAAAAACTTCAGAAGCTATCCAAAATTATTTTATTTTGTTTTTTATAACATGAAAGAATATGGTTATGCAAAACATTGCAAAAACATTAAAGAGATAAAATGATGCCACAAAAATTTAAAAACATGTTCTCCGTAAAAAATAAAGAAAGGTACCTCTATACTCTGATATACAGAGATTAACAAAAAAAAAAAAAAAAAAAAATCTGGAGTGACTCCACTCCACTTTCCGAACATTAAGTAATTAACTGTTGTATAAGTAAATTAAAGTAAGAGAAATCCTTAAATACGCAAAAGAGAAAATTATAATATGTGCTTGAGTATTTTTCTCCATATAGTTTATTGTTCGATTTTACTTATTGTACATCAAACAATTTCAGCCCATATATTATAATGATAAAGAATATTTGTTGTGTCCCTGTAAAATTCTATAAGTGCTAGATTTACCAAAATCTATACAGTTCCTGCGATGGTGGCCTATAATATACACAGTTCATTCGAATAAGGTATTTAGAAGTTATCGCAATTTAAAAATGTTGGGCCCATATAGTCCATAATAATAAAGAATCCTTCTTTGTGTCCCTGTAAAAACACTATAAATGCTAGATTACCAAACTCTATACAGTTTATGTATATATGACCTATAACATGTGTAAAGTTTTGCTCTATCAAATAAGGCATTTAGACGTTATCGTACTTTAAAAAATTTGGGTCCATTGACACTATGATAAAGAATTTTTCTTTGTATTCCTGTAAACAAAATAAAAAAATAAGAGCTAGATTCACCAAAATTTATATAGAGTGTACGACGGTGATCTATAACCTGTGTATAAGTTTTAAGCTCAATCGATTAAGGCGTTCAGATGCTATCGCATTTTAAAGAATTCGGGCCCAAAGGCCATAATGATAAAGAATTTTTCTTTATGTCCCTGTAAAATCACTACAAGTCCTAGATTCACCAAAATCAATAGGATTTGTGCTATGGTGACCTACAACATATGTACCAACTTTCAACTCATTTGAGCAAAGCGTTTAGGCACTATCGTGTTTACTCACATACATACACACACACAAACACACACATACATACATCATCGTATCCCAAACAAGTAATTTTAAAACTACTTTTAAGATTAAAAAAATATATATATATACGGAGAATTTTCATGTCTAGAACCTATACAAACAAGAAAAACAAACAAACAAATAAAAGTTTAAATTTTGAACTGTGAAGAATCTTCAAGTACTTAAAATAAGAAAGCACTTCAGAACTGGCGTTTTAAAATAATAATTACAAAACTTTGAAAACACCATAAAATGCAATAAACTCGTAATAATTGTTTCGGGTCGAAAGAAAACTCGATTCGACCCGAAACAATTGTCGGGAGTTTATTGCATTTTATGGTTTTTTATTTAAAGTTTTTTTAATTATTACAAATAATTATATTTCTCCCAACATGAGACTTTAAGTTTTTCTTCAACACGACAAGTACCTTTAAAAGCACCTATTTGTCATATTGATACTGATAACACATAGGTTCAAATAGTTAAATTATATGAAGTGTAAAATTTTAATAGTCATTTAAGAAAATAATAGAGACAAATGAAAAAAAGGAAATATTTTCCCACCTTTCTTCTGTTTTGAAACGTACCCTGTAATCTTTAGAGTTTCTCTACCTAATTTGTTCCGCTAGACGAACTCAGAAGGTCAAACAAGATTTATCTAACACAATGGGTTAAAATATACAATGCGCTACAGTCACTTTAATCATAAAACACGTATTTAATCACTTTTGGGCCGTGCAGTTAAAATTGTTTTTCTTTTAAACTTGTATTTAAGTTTCTTTTTTCTCTCTTTAGAAAATGTTTTTTTATTTACTATTTCATTTAGACATTGTAATGGCTCTGTATATTTATTTAAGCATTCTAAATTCTTTCCTCTTAGAATTAGGGAAAAAAAAATACACTGAATGCATATTTTCTTTTCACCCTCCCCCCCCCCCCCCCCAAAAAAAAAAAAAAAAAAAAGAAAAGAAAAGAGAGAGAGAGAGAACGAAAAGGAAAAGAAAACTTGTTTATGCAATGATCATTTGTGAATTTGCATCGTTTATATTAGTTTGCTTTTCTTTTCCTTAATAGTTTATTATGCAGACATTCATTCATATCTGTATGCAAAAGCATGTTTTTCATTCATTTCAATTTGAAGTAGAATCGTTTAATATTAATACAGCAGTAAAACAAATGTGTTTAACTGATTCAGTGTTGCCAGATTGGCGATTTTGTTCCCATTTTAGGGATTTTTCGGGCTTCTGTGGACAATTTTGGGGACCGAATGTTTGGGGGGAATTTTGAGGAGATTTTGAAATTTTTCGGGAGAAATCTGGGGAATTTTTAAACTTTTTTCTGACTTATTTCAGTCTATTTGTTAAGTTTACAGCATTGCCATCTGTAGGAATTTGTCCCTACGCGTAGGGACTTTCAACAGTTTCCTTTAACATGTAGTGGGATTTTGAAGGTATCCCTTCTCCCCAGGACATCCTCAGGATCTCCTAAGGCTGAAAGTACTTATTGCGTACATCCTCAGCACTAAAGTACTTTACACAGATTTAAAATTTTCCAATAATTAGTTTGTATATAAAAGTTATTTTTGTATATGGGGATTTTTTTCGTTATTTGGGGAAAAAATTAGGCTTAAATCTGTTAAATATTTTTAATTTTTTTTTTTTTTTTTTTTTTGAAAAAAATTTACTTTTTAGTAGAAATTGGGTTGGGGATTTTTTTGGAAAAACCCCCTAATTTGGGGAAATTTGAAAGCCTGTTTGGGGAAATTGACTGTCGACCATCTGGCAACACTGAACTAATTAGCCCAAGCATCGATTGCGGTAAAGTAAAGAATCGACAGCCGCAGAAAATTTGAAATTAAATCAGTACTTAAAACTCTTTCATCGTGGCAGTATACAATAATGCAACTGTTTGAGAAAATTAAAAATTCGAAAATCGGACTTCGAAGTATTGTGTTGTCATCGGGTTCTGAGCTACTGTGAAAGTCTCAAATGTCTAGCTAGTAGGGAAGTTAGTTAAAATTCGATTGCAAGATTTGTACCGGACAAACAAACAAGCAAGAATAGAAGTTAATAAAAACATGTTTAAAATGTCTATGAGCCGAATAATGGCTTCAATACTCGCGTAATTTTTAACATACTTTAAAATTTTAAATTTGAAAATGAATTTCTCTTCTATCAATCTTTTTTTTTTTTTTTTTTTTTTTAAGATAGAGTTGGCTGAACTTTAGGTTTACCATCTAAATTAAGTAATGAACAAATTGAGGGAAACTCACCAAAATCATTAATTAATTTTGGAATACTATCCTTATACGAATTTTATTCTTGAATAAATAATTTAAATTGTTTGCTTTATGTAGCTATGAAACTTTAATTTCTCTTTCTTTACTTAGTTATTTAATTATCCCTCTGCCTCTCTTTTCCAGAATAAAGTTTTATTAACCGGAACTGCAACTTTCTTTAAAATATGTCGACTTCCTATTTTGAAACACAAATACTTGAATGAATTCAATGAATGTGAAATAATTCATGCGGTTCGAATACATTAAACATATTTTAATTGTCTATTAAGTTTCATATCTCTTCCTAATGGATTTTACACTTCTTCTCATTAAAAGTCCATACTAAATTCATGAAATGAGGATTACTGATGGCTATTTTACAATATTTTCCTTTGAAAAACAGAATATTGAGATTTCAGTGAAAGCTAAAACAAGAAACATTAAGAAGGATAAGTCATGCGGTTCGAATAGATAAAACATATTTTACTTATTTGTCTATTAAGTTTCATATCTTTTCCAAATAACTTTTGCACTTCTCTTCATTAAAAATATGAGCTAAATTTATGAAATAAGGATTACTGATGTCTATTTTACAATATATTCATTTGAAAAACAGAATATTGAGATTTCAGTGAAAGCAAGAACAAGAAACATTAAGAAGGATATATGTTATGCGGTTCGAATAGTTTAAACATATTTTAATTATTTGTCTATTAAGTTGCATATCCTTTCCTAATAACTCTTACACTTCTCATTATTAAAAATATGTGCTAAATTCATGAAATGAGGATTACTGATGTCTATTTTACAGTATTTTCATTTGAAAAACAGAATATTGCGATTTCAGTGAAAGCAAAAACAAGAAACATTAAGAAATATAAGTCATGCGGTTCGAATATATTAAACATATTTTAATTATTTGTCGATTAAGTTACATATTCTTTCATAATAACTCTTACACCTCTCTGCATTAAAAATATGTGCTAAATTCATGAAATGAGGATAACTGATACTGATGTCTATTTTACAATATTTTCCTTTGAAAAACAGAATATTGAGATTTCAGTGAAAGCAAAAACAAGAAGCATTAAGAAGGATATATGTCATGCGGTTCGAATAGTTTAAACATATTTTAATTATTTGTGTATGAAGTTTCATATCTCTTCCTAATAACTTTTACACTTCTCCTCTTTAAAAATATGTGCTAAATTCATGAAATAAGGATAACCGATGTCTATTTTACAATATTTTCATTACAAAAACAGAATATTGAGATTTAAGAAAGAAATTTCATGCAGTTCACATAAATAAAACATATTTTCCAGCTGCATTTAAATATTACATCATTTAACTTTTAAATATGATTTAACTCTGTAATGAAACTTGAAAATATATTTTTTAATTTTTTTCATGGGGAAATACAACTTTCAAGAAATATATTTATGGCTTTAGTTTTAGAGCGAAAATCATACATTAGTTAGTTTTTGTGCAGTGATACATATTGCCTCAAAAAAGGATATTTACAAAAATATACTTCGCTTTTAACTGTGATGAAGTGTGTCTCACAAAAGCATCTTTATAACTTTATTAGCGTTAAGAAGGTTGCGCTTCTGTAACTGTGTATATCTACTTGTTTACAAATCATATTCTGTACTGAATTTAAAAAAAAAAAAAAAAAAAAAAAAAAAAAAAAAAAAAAAATCCTCATATTATAAGAATATTGCATTGAGCAATTTCAATTTTTATCGCATATGATGTAGTAATAATGAAAAATGAAATGTTCTGTAAATCAATAATTTATAATCATCAATTCTTTATTCTACAGGGGAAAAATTAAGTTGAATTTATCAAATTAAAATATGTGTTAAACAAATATGCCTCATATACCATAATGCATTGTAAATTTTTTGTGAGTTTATGTACACAATCATATCAGTTGCACTATTTGTACTATTTCCAATGCAGAACATACACTAGTGAATATAAATAATGCATGCAAGTTTCAAGAATTCTTTAAATGTTAACAGAAATGTGATATAGAAAATCACATATTCTTTCTTAAAATTTAATTGCATTTAACTTTTTAAAATTATTTATTTTCCTTGTTTAAAAGGCTTCTTCAAAACAAAAATAATTGGATTTATTTTCTGCAAAAGCGAACATTACATTCTTTCAGATATTGCAAATAAAAAAAGAAATAGCCTTGAATCATCTGTTCATTCCAACAACAACAACAACAAAAAAAAAGAAATACAGTAGAACTTGGATAATTCGAAGTTGAAGGGACCAGAAAAAAATTCGAAATATCCAAAAATTCGAATTACATATACTATTTTGTCAAAAAAAAAAAAAAAAAAAAAAAAAGAGATAAATTAAAAAATTAAAACTCTACGATCAAAGATTTAACCTATAAACTTCATATCTAAGAATACTGCTATATCCCCCCCCCTTATTAAATCAATATTTTTTACGAGCTTAGTTATTCAACACTTTTAAAAAAAAATCAGACATTTTTTATTTCTTCTTTAAGTACAATCTTTGTGTCATAGCATATAACTTGATACAAAAATAGAATTTTCTTCATTAGACATGACTTTCAATTAAAAAAACCCCTCAAAGTTCATGTATATGCACCATATCTTCGGATGCACTAGTTAGGGGCTTCTCTTGTATTTCCTTATCCTTCTTTTGAAAGACTGTTAAAATATATTAGCTGAGAAAAATCTCGGGAACAAATTTTACAGTAATATTTTAAAGGTAATCGTACGAAAAATTCGAATTATCCAAAATAGAATTCGAATTATCCACGACTTTTTAACATTATTTTAATACAAAATTCAAGGGACCGAGTAAAAAGTTCGAATTATCCCGAATTTCGAATTAAACAAGTTCGAATTATTCAAGTTTCACTGTATATATATATATATATATATAAACGGAATGAAAATCACAAGTACCGTTGTATGTTCCGGCTGCTTGCCATTAATTAACGCATATCAAATAGGTCTAATACTTCTATCAACGGTAATATACATTTTAAGAAGTTGATTTTAAACACGAGAAATAAAAGTTATTATTATTTTCATATAATACTGATCATACCTGTCAATTCATCCTCCAGACTCAAAGAAATGTGTAATTATATCTGGCGTCAGCGTGAATTATAATGTGTAATCTGACTTGATAGTCCGTAATTTCAGAATTAAAGCGATTTGAATTATCATAATAATTCAACGAATCTTATGGTTAACATATAAAGTATAACGCAATTATGGCGAGAAAAATCTGAGCCACAATATTTGAAAATAATATATGTAAATCTTCCTAACTGACTTAAAAAAAACTTATGTTGCTGTGGCGGCTTAATTTGGCGAAAGTTCTTTTTGAAATTAATGTTTCTGCTAAACTTTTTGGCACTTTTGCATTGACTGTCCGTCATGTAAGAACTGAAGAAAGATTAGGGCCTGTGGCCCGGACTTGTGCCGCTTAATGTTTTCCCACTCCATGCTGTAAGCTTCGTACTGTTATCCCATCTATAGTCACGCGTCAAATTAGATGCTTTGGAATATTTAATAAATTTACCTTAACCAATATACTGCCTCTTGGATGCGTTCTTGGGTAACCCGTTTTCATCTTTAATTAATTTTAACTTGACTGTTTTTTTTTTTTTTTTTTTCAGTTTATTTTTAGCGGCCAACGCAATAAGACTATCTTTTCAACAGTTAATAAACTTCATCAGATACTGTGAAAAACCAACTCGACAAGAAAATGGAGTGAAAGCAGATGGACAGACTAACCGAATTTATGATCACTCTTAAACAATGCTTAAAGTTGTTAAAATTTACCCCTATTTATAACTCCTAATGTAACTGATTATTTTTGTGTGGCCCTGTAAAATTTAATACTAGTCATTCCATATTCTGTAAAACTCTTGTTTTTATGCATATAACTTATAAATGGGGATTTCATTATGTAATACTAACTGCAAGAGATGTTTTGCACAGGGCAAAAAATAAAAATAAGATTGTTCAAGATTGCAATAAAAATAAAAATAATCAAACGATCAGGAAGTTAAAATAAATAAATAAACTGATATATTATAAATAAATCGGTGAAACTTATAGTTTAAAGAAAAGAAAATTTTAAAGCAAAACTATTATAAAATAAAACATCCACCACATCACTACTCTGACTCACTCTTATTTTTACTATTATTATTATTATATCCCATAATAAGGGAAAGAATTTTATAATTTATAAATAGTAGTTAATTGACTTTAATATCTCCCGTATTTTCTCTTATACACATATTTATTTAATTAAAGTATAGTAATGAAGTATGTATAATAGAATTAAATTCATATTTCACATTCTATGGCGATTCTATCGAATAATATAATAAAGTGTTTCTTCCCATTTTATTTCAGGTTGCCCATTAAAATGGTTATAGAACATTTTAATAAACAGATTAACAGCCATAACCTTTCAGGGTTGATAATTATTTTAATGTATATAAATACTTATTTTTTCGATTTAAAACATTGGTTTTAGTTATAAAATACATAAACGCATGGTTGTAAAAATACTGTATGCTGTGGACATTATAAAATTTTCTACTGCATTATTGTATACAACAGTGTCATCTACTGGTTTATATGCAAAAAAACTTAATTAATATAGCTTTCCATAATAAATATTTAAATTATAGAGTTTAGTGCTCTTTTAATTAATAGAGGCTGGAAACTAGCTACATGAAAAATCGCATAAAACGAACAACAAGTGTGCCACTTTTTGGTTGGGTATACACCAAAATTTAATAAGTATAATTTTTCACAATATCTAACTCAAATACGTGTCATGCATTTATATGTGTATTATAAAAGTAGAGATATTGCCATCATCTAAACTTAATTAAATTTTTGCACAGCAGTGCCATTTGTCGGCCGATGTGCACACAAATTTCAACGACAAAACTTTCATCATGGCATACATATACATATCAAGTTCTATTCACTTATACACTACAGATGCTGACAAAGCGCCGTTTGTTGAGTGAGATTTCAAAACCTAAGCAGACAAAGTGCCTATTTTGAGAGAGATTCCAAAACCTAAGCATCACCAATTAAGCAGCACCAAGTCCAACTGAATTTAACGGTTTTCTTTTTCTTTTCCTTTATTATTTTTTCATGAGATATAGCGTTCACAAAATTTTGCATACACAGAGTGACAGACATTTTTTAAAAATGACCAAGTCGGGCTCAGGATATCTCAAAACTTATAAATCAATCGAAAACCGAAAATCGAAAATTTTCTCGAATCCAATATCTTATTCCATATACCGGGTGATCCAAAAGTCAGGACAAACTTTAAAAGTGAATAATTCGAAAACGAATCAAGATACAAAGATACGATTTGCACCAAATGGATGAAAAAGAACCCGGGTTTTGTATGGCAACGAAAAAAAATAGTTCTGTTGGCGACCAACAGATGGCGCTAAAGTGTTTTATTTCACTAAAAGATGATTTACAAATGAAAAAAAATTTGGACAACTTACAAGTCAGCATAATTACATTTAATTTGTACTACTACAGTAACTGTTCAATGTGCTGTCCATCATTCAGAAGTACAGCTGTGAGACGATTGACCACACCGTTCACAGGATTTACTAGCATTTCTTGCGTTATGGCAGACACATTTTGGCGGATGGCATCTTTCAGTGCTGCAAGTGATTCTGGTTGATCGCGGTACACTTTTGACTTCAAGAATCCCCACAGGCAAAAGTCACAGGGTATCAGATCGGGAGATCTTGGAGGCCATGCGAGATTAAAGTAGCGACTGAGAATGAGATATTGCGATGCATATAAGCTTCGACTACCATTACCTGCCTGAGTTGCTCCTTTTTATATCGTTTGTTGCTTTTTAATCCTACATCAGAAATCCGACAGCGCCATCTGTTGGTCACCAACAGAACTATTATTTTTTTCGTTGCCACTCAAAACCCGGCTTCTTTTCCATACGTTTGGTGCAAACCGTATCTTTACATCTTGATTCGTTTTCGAATTATTCATTTTTAAGGTTTGTCCTGACTTTTGGATCACCCGGTATAAAGAAGAAAGTAAAAAAAAAACTATATATATTTACTGTACAAACACAAATGTATTTGTTAAAGTCCAATATATGCAAAACTAGATTTAACTTATTAACATAAGCAATGCATAAGCCTGTAATTTCACAATATTATCAGTAAATTTACTATATTTCCTCATTTTTTCGAAGGGTGTAACTCCTAAGTAGAGAAAAAAAATTCAATCTAGATGCTTTACTTGATTTTCTAATAAAACAAATCCGATGGCCTCCGTGATTAGAGCATGCTGGCAAAGCGAGATTCACGTTTTTTCTCTGAGTAGACCACAAACTGTGAGCGTTCGTGGTTGACCTTAATTGCATTGGAGTACCCGTGTTTAGAAAAAAAAGAAAAAAAAAAAAAAAAAATAATAATAATAAAAATCGAAAGTATTTCCTTTCTTTTCAAAACCATTAAAGTTAAGTATGGCGAAATTTTGTGTTCGTAAGTTATGGAATTGATGTAATCACTATTGCAAACAGTTGGCGGAACGTGGCACGATAATGCGGAGCAGAGAGAGAATATAATAATTAAGAAGACAATAATAACAAGATTTTGAAATTATATGTTTTCTGTATTATTTGTATATTTGTATTAAAAAGAAAAAAACAATTTTAGATGCGTATGTCTATAACTTTTCTTGTATTTATGTGTTTGTATAATTATGTGTACTCTATATCATGTTTGACATAGCCTTTTTTTTTAAGTCGAATAATTTATTTTAAAAGCTATACTAGAAATATGTGATTATATATGGCAAAATTTTGTGTTCATGAGTTATAGAATTAATGTACCGCAGCTAACTCAACAAAAGTATAATTAAGAAAACGTGAATTACAAGTTTTTGAAACATGTTTTCTGTATTATTCGTGTATTTATAATAAAAAAAAAGAACGAAAAATATTGCCGTACGCATTGATTACACTGCTCTGCATGAAAATTGCCAACAACGCCATTTTGGCAAATTCTTATGTAAAATGACCTCCTGAATCCGAATATGACATCCATTTTGCCCTATCACCCACCGTTTTTTAGGGACAGCCCCCCCCCTCCCCTAATTTTATCACTTTTCGGCAATTTTATGGCTATAAATTTGATTTTTAGGGGGAGAGGAATTATTTTAACTCTTAAATATCTTCTGAGGGGCTAAAGAGTTGGAAAATTCTAAAACATCAACATTTGCGGCAAGGGAAAAATTTAGGGGGGATTTGCCACTAAAATTATGTATTACATTTCTTATATTTTTTTAATCTATTATTAATATTATTTGTTTTTAAGTGTTAAATTAATTCTTTTTCATTCTCCAAATAAATTCATGGCCATAAAATTACTGAACAGTGATAAAAATTGGGGGAGGGGGTGGCGTCCCGAGGAAACGGTGGGTGATTGGGCAAAATGGTAGTCATATTTGGACATCACATAACGAACAGATATAAGGACAGAAAGGCAGGTAGATATACTAACTGAATTCATAATCACTCTTAAACATTGTTGGAAAATGTTAAAAATGCTTAATGCAAACGGAAATGCAATTCTAGCAATTTCCAATTGTAACCCTTAATGCATTTGAATATTTCAGTGTAGCCCAGTAAATCTGAACGTTGAGCATATTATATTCTATATAGAACATTATTTTAGACTACACTGTTAAAAAAATGCAATTTTGTTGCCAGAAATTCTCTGTGAAAATTACACAGTTACAGAAAAATACGTTTTGTCAACGTAATTTTTCCATGCTTTACGACTTTTTTCTGTGAAAATTACAGAGAATTCTATAATTTTCACAGAGAATTTTTGGCAACAAAATTGCATTTTTTTAACAGTGTAATCAATTTCATTATAGTTTTTGCAGTAGAAAGTTATTCAAATGTGATTTATAAAATGTTTCTCCTAAAATGTAATGCAATTTTTTTTAGTTGTTCTCTGTGCATAAATTACAGAGCTTATTAATGTTATTTTAAATAGGAAACATTCCATAGTGAACTCGCATAACGCATATATTATTTTTAAGAAATTCTGACAATTTTTACGGGCGCTGCAGCAAGAAGATGGACAGATATACAGACAGACAGTCAGACAATTAAACTAATTCAAATAATAATCACTTTTAAAAATTGTCTGAAAGTGTTAAAAGCGTTTAACGTAAACAAAAGTGCAATTACAGCAAATTTCCAATAATAGACTTTAATGTAACTGATATTTTTGGGCGATCCTATAAATATTAATGCTAATTATGCTATATTCTATAAGGCATTCTGTTGTACATATGAATAACATATTTCAATTTCGTTAAGATTTTTTCAAAGCTATTAAAATATGGTTTACGGAAATACCACTCATTGAAAGCAATACTGTGGAATACTTTTGGATGCCCTTGTGCACAAAACAGCAGTGGTACTTACTCCATTTTCAATATGGAACATTCGATAGTGAACATTAATATATATCAGTTTCAAGAAATTCCATTGCTATTTACTACTGTAGTTATAGAGCACGAGCCAGATAAGTAGACAGACGGACAGACAAATGGAGAAACAGACAGCCGAAGTCATAAACACTTTTCAACTTCGGTAGAAAGTGTTAAAAATAGCATGTGTATATCTTTTACTGCATTTATGTACTTGTACAGTCAGCCCCCCCCCCCCCCCCCAAGAAAAAAGGTGTCTCCCTGCTAATTTTGTCGCAGATCGTCCAATAAATATGCAACTAATGCTAATCGATTAGTAATAAAGTTTAATTTTTAACGGTATAGTTAGATTTTGCATATTTAATCTGGCCTCTTTTTTTTTTTCTTTTAATAGCTCCTATTTTTGACAATTTTTGGATTTATTTCGATCAAATCCTCCCAGAAAATGGGGCCGCCGTAGACTAGTCGGTAGAGCGCCGGCCTCGTAATTGGAAGATTGCGGGTTCGGTACTCGAGACGGCCAAAGACCGCCGTGTCTACTAATGGTGGCGGGTGCACGTAAAATCTGTCGTGGCCGCAATGTCCTCCATGTTCCCATCAAAAATAGTACCTTTGGGGGTTACCGAATAGGGAGAGCCATCCCTTCCGTGGAGGATCAAAATTGCGATGGCATGTCTCCGGACCACCTCTAGGGTTAAGTCCTAGACCGTCGCCAATTGCCCATCTGCGCAGCACTAGTGCGACGTAAAACCCAACCAACCAACCAACCTTCCAGAAAAAAAGTGGAATTTATATATTTCTCGTAATTTTTCATCGAGTTTTGAGCAGTCAAAAGATGTTTAATGTGATTAAATAAATGTGACAAATCAATACCCTCCCAAACTGAGACGGCAATGACATTTCGTCAATTCGGAATTCTCCAGTTGTTTAACAACCTTAAAGATAAATCCGTTATATCTTTTAAATTCGTTAGCATTAAGTTTTTTTTTTCTTTTGTTAATTGCGAAGTAGAGTAATATCAAACATGGCTATCAGACAAATAGCTGATCATATATATATATAATTAGCATTTTTAATTCTCGCGAAAAATTTGGTTTAAAATAATTATACATTCACCTTATTAAATTCCAGTTATAATCAATTTAATACAAATATCTTTGTAAGTAAACTTTAAAAAACTGCAAAAAATACGCAACAGTTGTTTCAAGTCAAAATCAGATTTCATCAGGAGTAAAAGTAGTCACGAGTGCATCATCAATGCAGCAACTGCACACTAGTATTTACTAAGAAATTAAAAATGGCTTATGCAAAAAGTTTCTTTGTGACACCATTCATTAAATTTCGGAGTAGAACTACTATCTAACGGACAGAGGAAAAGCAAAAGTTTAAAAATCGATTAAAACAAGGAGAAAATATTGAAAAATTATTGCACAAAAATATGTTAAACAATCGGTTTCAGTGAAAAGCGCACCATTGAAACGTCAAAGAACGTTAAAGGGTTAACATGTCACTCACACACATCATATTTCAAAAAGGTAGATTAAAGAAAATAATAACCGATTGTTATCTTCTGTGTTCTCTTAGTCCAAAATCTAACAAGGAAGTTAATACTATAATTCCAAATGTTCTCAGTTAAAATGAGAAAAAAATAAGCAAAATCTTTTAAGGCTGCTGCTTCCTGTTTAATAACAAAAGATCTTTTTTATGTTTCTCTAAACAATGTAAAACACTGATCTGAAAAACCCACTAAAGTGGAATAATTTTCTTTGAATTCAGCAAAGCAGATAAGTCGAGATTTACCTGCTCAGATGTTATTTTGAATATCGGTTAAACAATAGTGATGTCGACAGTAATTATATTTTTAAATGAATTATCATTAAGCAAGAAATATTTTGATAAAAATACTAATTATTTTATTTTCAACCCATTTATTCTTTGCATATATTACTTTCTTCTATATTCAATAGAAGAAAGTATTGGATTCGTAAAAATTTTCGACCTCGGGCTTTTGATGGATTTACACGTTTCGAGAGCTGTAGAACACGATTTGACCATTTTTAGAAAATGTCTGTCTGTCTGTGTGCGTGAGTGTGACAAAATATTGTGGCAACTGTATCTCAGGAACTACTGCACAGAACTTCATACAAATTGGTATGTAGTTGCACCTTGACATAAATTAGTGCCTATCAACTTTTGATAAAAATTCCCTTACAGGTTGCGTTGCCATCCC
Organism: Salticus scenicus; assembly: GCA_963930645.1. Taxonomy (NCBI): domain Eukaryota; kingdom Metazoa; phylum Arthropoda; class Arachnida; order Araneae; family Salticidae; genus Salticus; species Salticus scenicus. The sequence continues at coordinate 119,133,619 of OZ005661.1, forward strand.
GCTTTTTCTAAATTTTTAACATGGTGATATAGGACAAAATTTTGTATAAATGTGCATAAAGAAAATTATTTTTTAGTAATCATTATGAAATTTACAAGAATTATTTATAATAGAGATAGTCAACTGGGAAAATTTTTTTGTATGTGTAGGAGCCTCGCCACCTCACCTGGGGGGGAAGTCCCCCCATCGAAGGGAGTAAATTTTCAAGATGGGTATCTTTCGAAAGGTCTCGTCAGTACCTTTAAAATGAATGGTTGAACTGTAAATCTGTGATAATTTAAAACAAAGTTATCGATTTTTTTTTTTTTTTTTTTTAACGAAATTTAACCAAACTTGGTATTTAGTTGGCCCCTGGCATAAACTGGTGCTGATTAGGTTTGGGGATCAGTCGCTCAACAGGTGGCGCTGTGATTGTATTTTCTCTAAATTTTTAACATGGCAGTATAGGACAAAATTTCGTATAAATGTACATAATGAGGGTTATTCTTAACCTGTGATTGTAAAATTAATATGAATTATTGATTATAGTAGTAGTTAATTAGGAAAAAATTGTACATGCGGGGTCATCGCTTCCCCAGGGGTGAAGTACCCCCCCCCCCCCCAGAGGGGGTAAATTTTCAAGATGGGTATCTTTCGAAAGTTCTCACCAATACCTTTAAAACGAATGTGATAATTTAAAACAAAGTTCTCATTTTTTTTTACTTTTAACGAAATCTTATATATATATATGTATATATATATATATATATATATGTATGTATATATATAGTGTTACTGAGTGAATTTGTATAGTAAAATATAGAAGAAAGTCTTGTGGTGGCCACAACATACTAGTTTTTTTAAGCATTATTTACTTTTTTATTTATATTGTTATGATAGAATGAGTCAACTGCGCTAGTGCGGAACAATCAAAATTTTATTAATATTGCATTTAAATTCTTGAAATGATTATTGCGTTTAATCACTAAAAAAAGTCCTTATTATTTAAAGATGAAGGTAAAGCTAGGAGTGTCTGAGAAACAATTGATCAGAATAATAGTAATAATAACTAGTGGATCTGCAGATCAGGAGCCTCAACGTGCTATATGCATCATTCATTGCTCTGCAGATCATTTATATTTATTCCATATTATACAAAATACTTATATAAATATATACATATACACCACGCGACAAAAAGATAGGTACAAAGATTTTTTCTTTGATTTTTTATAAAATAACATTATCTAAATTGTGCTTATCATTTATTATTATCATAAAACAACACTGTTTCCGGACTAATTTTTGTTTTAAGACTAATTTAGAAAAAAATTTCTAATTTAAGACTACACACCGCGACAAAAAGATAGGAACAAATGTTTTTTTTTTTTTTTTTTTTTTTTTTTGAATATGAATATTTTGAATATGATTCAAATCTGTAATATGTTATGATAATAAATGATCAGCACAATTTAGATAATGTTATTTAATGAAAAATTAAAAAAAAAAAAAAAAAAAAAAAAAAAAAAAACCTTTGTTCCTATCTTTTTGTCGCGGAGTGTAGCCTTAAATTAGAAAAAATTTAGTCTTAAAATTTTTCTAAATTAGTCTTAAAACAAAAATTAGTCCGAAGTGTTATTATTTGATAATAATAAATGATAAGCACAATTTAGATAATGTTATTTTATGAAAAATGAAAGAAAAAACCCTTTGTACCTATCTTTTTGTCGTGGGGTGTATACATAGACATACATGTATACATAAGATAAACCCGCTTCATAACCAGATACGTTTCTGAGGGGAGACTACCCGCTACTGCCCCTTGAAGCTGATAGGCATGTGTTAATTCCTTGTAACTCATAGATACATGTACCAAATATCATGCCAAACGATTTCTAACATATTGGAATTATTTTGTGCAACCCTGTAAACAAATTACGAATTGTATGCCTACAATTTCCCACAGAAACCATGTTTTTAAACAGCCTAATAAATATGTTCATTTCGTTATATTTAATGGGATGTAATCATGTTAAAATACACTTTTAAGAAATACAGTCTGTCGTCGTAATGGTACGAAATACTTATGTGTGTCCCTGAACACGCAACAGTTACTATGTACACCAATAAAAAAAATACAACTAATTAACTGTAACTCATTACTATTTCAACCTAATTTGACATAATTTGGATGATTACGTGACATTGTTGAAATACTTTTCTACGTTCCTGTACATTAATCATTAGGTCTAAGCACCCGTATTTTTTAAAGAAAACATGAATTTAAGCATCACAATAATGTGTGTTAATTTGTTCTTGCTCAATGAAGAATAACGGTGTTAAAATGCATTTAAACGAAATTCTGCCCATAGGCGGTAATGATAAGAAAAAATTTGGTGTGCGCCTGAGCACGATCCATAAACAATGACACTAAAAATTATACACACTGCAAATAAAAGGGTCTTAAGTAAGACATAAAAACAACTGAAAACGGCATTTAAGACACGTAAATGTCTTTAAATGTACCTTAGACGTTATAGATAGTTTAATTTAAGACAGAAATATGTCTGAAATATCAATTCAGACACAAAAATGTTTGAAACATGCAAATACGCGAATTTTCAGACAGCAAAACGCGTTTGAATTTTCAGACACTTTAGAAATTTAGACGTTTGCATTAATTAGAAATTTTTTCATATGGAATCTACTTTAAGAAAATATGCTTATCCTACTTCTTTCCACATTCAATAAATATATTATTATTTTATATAATAAGCAGTTAAACTACTTAAATTATGGTAGCTTTATGAAATTATATTTTTATGGAATAATACTCTAGGGATGTAATGATATTTGCATGCTATTATCTTTAACACAATTCATAAACAACATTTTTAGACACAAAGCTCATTTTGTTCAAAAAAAAAAAAATTGTCTTTAAAGCTTTCTTATATTAAAAGAAAGAAGTGTGAAGACGGATGTAGCAAGTAATTTGTAGAGAAGAAAGCGTATTTATAAGTGAACAATCATGAATAATTTGTGCATATTTTTTTTTCTTTCTTTTGATTATTATTCATTCAAAAAATTTTTCTTTCACAAATTCACCTACATCTAAATGTAAAACTACAAATTTTCCTGTATTCAAGATTACAGTTCGTTTTTATTTAAATATCACTTTAAGGAAAGAAATCGTTATCATCGAGGGATGAAACCTTCACATACTTGTAATGCATTATTAAAAAATTCTGGTCCTCTAAATATGAAATTTAAGATAATATTTATTTAGTTTAAGATACCATACTATCAATAGTTTTATGGCAAAAAATTAGAAATAAATCATAACACTGCGATTAGTTTCACGAATACTGCAGTATATTATATCATAAAAACACATACTGCTGTATTCGACGGTAGCGTGATTGGTGAATGCTCCAGGTTTCGCTTTCTTTGGACAGTGTGAGTTCGAATCCCGACGCCGGAAAATGGGACTTTTTTTTTTTCTTTCTTTTTTTATATAAATATTTCATTAATGCTCTAAACAATTCTAAAATATATTTTTAACAGAAAAACACAATCCCACGCCATATTTATTTATTTATATATTTATTAAAAAACCTTTAAAACGGTAGTATTTTTAAGCCTAACATGGCGGTGTTTTTAAGCCTAAAACATGGCGGCGTTTTAAGACACTTGCAATACCTTAATTTCTGATGAGAAAAGGTATCTTAAAAAGTAAGACTTTTTTTTCGCTTAAAAAATGACCATCCATTTAAGACACTTTTAAAACTGAATTTAAGACATTTTCGTTTACAGTGCAGATGTTTCTGTATAGCGCCTGAATATATCTACCAATTTCCAAGTCTATCGGGGGATTTTTGTGGTCCGTATTTTAGTACATAGAAATTCTGTCCATAGGCTGTAATGTTAAAAAAATATTTGACGTGTCCCTGCACACAAACTGCAAACAGAATAAACACGGAAAACTGTACTGCTCATTCCGTGTGGCGCATGAACATGTATACCAAGTTACAAGCAGTCAATAGGGTGATTTTTGCGGCCGCTATCGTGAAACAGACTCACAGAAATAAACAGACAGGACCCAAAATCATTTTGATTCTGCACATGGAGGCTTCCACTGACGTTTCGGCAATAAATCGAACTAGTGGATCTGCAGATCAAGAGCTTCAGTGATGCTCTAGACTAGCAATTATGATATGGTAGCCACTGGCGACAAAAGTCATAAAAAATGGTCGCCACTTTTGCACTTTTGGTAGCCACCTTTAGATAAAAGTCTAATGGCAACACAAAAACTAAATAACTCGTTCTCTGTTAGTAATATTGACAAGTAAAAATGAAATATATATGGTATATATATATATATATATATGATATTCAACAAAAACATATTATTAAATTTTAACAGAATTATAGAAAAAGCGAACTTTAAACAGTTTTAGACCATACCGCAATCTATAAAAATTCTATTTTATATACCTGTAGAAAATAATAAGGGGGGGGGGGGTAAGCTTTAAAAACTTTTAACTTTTGCACTCATGCATGTAAATTCCTGCTGTTTATATTTTAATCGAGTGTAGAGTTTACACGTTATTGTATGTACTTCAAATAATTTGACACCACAGGTCATAATGGCGCAGAATTTTTCTTCGTGTATCTGTAAAAGACCCATATCCCAGTATTCAACAAAATCTGTAGAAATCATGCGATATTGGTTTACAACCTGTCTACCATTTTTTTAGCTCAATCGAAAAACGCATCTAGACGATATCGCACATTAAATAGTTTGACTCAAAAGGCCATATTAATAAATATTTTTTTTTGTCCCTGCAAAAGAACTATAAGTGCTCGATTTATTAAAAACAACACATTTCGTACAACGTTGATCTGGAGTATACCTAAAAACTTTCAGCTCAATCGATTAAAGCTTCTAGACGTCACGCCGTGTTCATTCAAATGTATACATGTCCGCAAAAGTAGCAAAAATGAACTCAGGAGACTTCAAAACGTATAGCTACACCAAAATCTTAAAATCAATTTTCATAATTAAATGCTTTCCTTAAATAATGTTTGTTCGGAAAGTAAAAATTCAAATAAATTCAAATAATAATAATATACAGCTCTGACTCGTAAATAAAAATAATTAAAAAAAAAAAAAAAATCATAAATAAAATCTCACTAACTCTAAGGGGGGGGGGGGGTTGGTTGGGGGGTTGGATTTTACGTCGCACTAGTGCTGCGCAGATGGACAATTAAGGGGGAGGGGGGGGGAGTAGACATGAAATTGAGAACCTTATTATTATTTTTTAAACATAAAGCATACTATATCAAATTTTTCTCAATAGAAGTTTTCAAAATCATATATACTAAAATTAAAATTGTAATATCTGAAAATATTCAGCTCTCATCCTGCATGAGTCAGATAAACTCGAACCCGAAGCTTCTGTGTTGCGACCCGCATTAAATTTAAATTTATGTTATAAAATACTGAATTAAAATTCTGTTACAGAAAATACATTTATAATATTAAACAGATTTTCAGAAAATTAAATATTACATAAAAATATTACAAATATGTATGTTTAATTCCTTGAAGAACGGCGGGATGGATTTTATATCACCTACTTTTTACTCCCAACTGCAAAAATTCGTCCTGGAAATTATTATTATTATTATTTTTAATCTACCGAAAAAAATCATTTATTTCTTTTTTTTTTCTTATCTTTTTTATAAATATTGGTTATTTTCTGTTTTAAATGACCATAAAAGGCCCTGAAAGGCTAAATGTAAACAAAACTTTAGATCACAATGTTGCAAAATTTCAAATGATACAAATGATACCTCTGGAAGCGGGGGTGCTATCCCCTCCGCGGAGGATCAAGATTGTGATGGCATGTCTCTGAACTGTCTGTGGAGGTGCGTCCCTGAACGCCACCAATTACCCATTGCGCAGCACGATTGCGACGTTATACCCAACCGATCAATCAACCAAAATTTCAAATGTAATAAACTTACTAATAAAAATTTCACTGTTTCAAATATTTTGACAGTATATAAAATATATATTATTTAAAATGTAAAAAAAAAAAAAACTGAAGATCAAAAAATTAATAAAAACTTGAACCGCACCCGACTGGATATTCGATCCGATGCAAGACTAATTTTTGACCTGTATTAATATAACCACACGCTTATAAAATTTTAAAATTTTCGAATAGAGGTCCCTGATGAACGCTTAAGAAAAAGTTATTAAATCGATATAATAATAATAATAATAATAATAAAATAATAATTAGAAACGCTGAAATCCGCCGAACATTGACATGTCGTGAAGCCATTTACTTCTGATTTCATTAAAATTGATAAATTACTAATTGAAGCAGTCTTTGAGCGATTCGAAATCATAGAATCATGTTATCACGCACGCACGTGAAAATTTAAAAAAGAGGACTCTCCGTGCAGCGATGACGTCATTAGCGGTCCTTGTGGTCTTTTTTTTTTTTTTTTTTTCATTTGATCCGCCAAATTAAGGATAATACCTCGTACGATTTACCCTTTGATTTTTTTTAAATAAATAAAAAGTTGCATGGTCGCCAGTTTTGGCGACAAGGATTTGATTTTTTGGTAGCCAATATCATTGTAATGATCGTCAGTTGGCGACTGGCGACCGCTAATCTAGAGCTTTAAGCTTCAGCTTCTTATTTTCATCACTCATTATTCAAAATATCGTTTTTACTTATTCCATACTATATCATCATCATCATCATCAATTTCAGCTTTTCTCAATCCACTGCGGAATGAAGACCTCTCCTAGGTCATTTCAAACTGCCCTGTTTTCTGCAATTCTTCTCCATTCTGCTCTCCCATACTTCACAATTTCATCTCTCCAACGACACAGTGGTCTCTTCCTCTGCCTTCTCTAATCTCTTGGTATCCAAAATAGGACTTTGGCGGTCGGTCCCTATCACGAGACAGACACACAGATAAATCCACAAGCAAACAGAACCCAAAACCTTTTTGAGTCTCTACATGGAGGTCACCACTAACGTTTCGGCAAATATGCCGTTTTTGCTAACCTTGAGTAATTTTGACCTTTTTTTTTTTTTTAAATCCATTTCTATTGCTGTTTTGTGTTTATGCTTTAGTTTAATACAACAGTTGTAATAAAACAAACAAAGCTGTTTTACTCAATCTGGACCGGAATTACAGAGTTGTTGTGATTTCGAAAATGGGTAAGAGACATAATTATATTTTTACGAATAAGAGCCCTAGTTTCTGGGAAGTAACGCTCTAAACTGAAGCCATTGCTAAAACAGTTTATTGAAATAAAGAAAATAAATTTTTATCCTTGGTTTGGAGAAACGAATAAGATACTGAAAAAAGAATGATTTAGAAAAAAAAAATTAAATTGAAATGATAAAAAAGAAGAAGAAAGAAAAAAATGTTACATTTTTCAATGCACTGAAAAACAAATAAATTTTACCAGTGATTTAAAAAATAAATTAAAAAAAAAAAGTCTGGTATAAAACAACCACACGACTTCCATTACCCACTATTACATGTATTATATGCATTTTTTTTTTTTTTTTTTTTTTTTGAGATAATATGATCAGAAGATAAAAATTGACCTAAGTAGAAAATTAAAATTTTCTGTTATGCGAAAATTAATACACGTGTAAAAACGTATAAAACAAAGTTTACATAGCAAACTAAAATATAAGGAAAAAAATGGTAGAGTTATTTTTTGAACCACCAATTTTCGAGATCTAAAATTAACCTATCTAAGAAGGATGACTGTTAGTTTTCTTGTAATAACTACGCAATACATGGAAAAAGATATCTAAAATTGATTTATGTGACAATTTTCAAGAAAATCGTTAGATCCTTTTTTGAGATACCAACTTTTACCAAAACATGGCATACTCAATTATTGACCAGAAGACAATGATTATATACAGAAGAATATTTAAAAGGGAGTTAATATGACGAGTTTGAAAAAAAAAATACGTATAGCCATTTTTAAATAAACGCACTTGCGAGACCCGAATTTGAGCTATTTATACAGGACGCCTATCAATTTGTTTATATAGTAACTTTGAAGAAAATAGTTAGAGCCGTTTTTGAGATACGGACTTACGGTCCGTACTTCCAGTTTCCGATGACCCACTTTCGTTTTTCCAATTTTCACCAAAATCGAAGGAGAGGAAAATGCAGTAAGCTGTATACAGATAATGCTAAAATCTTCGTGGGGGCAAATGCAGAGCTCAAAAAATTGTATAAAATGAGAAATAGGTCAGATGTTATAATTTCAGAGTATATGAGCTCAGAAAACATTGATTGGCAGTACTCACCTACTAGAGCTCCAAATTTTGGAGGAGGATTATGGGAGGCAGGAGTCAAATCCTTTAAATATTATTTGAAAAGGGTTTCAGGAAATTTCAAACTAACTTATGAGGAATTTTTGACCTTAATTATACAAGTTAAAGGGATGCTAAACTCTAGGCCACTGGTCCCCTTAACTGCTAAAGTAGAGGATTTAAAAGTGTTGACCCCAGCCTACTTCCTCTTAGGATGATCAATTACCTCTATAATTGAGCCCGATTTATCAGAAATAACAAAAAACAGACTTAACCAATGGCAAAAATTAACTAAGTTATTTTAAAGCATTTGGCGCAAATGGTATTTAGATTACCTATGCCATTTGCAACAGAGATCGCGATGGAAAATTGAGAAACAAAGTATTTGTGTTGGAGGCATGGTTATTCTAAAAGGGGATAATTTACCTCCATGTGAGTGGCCACTGGCCAGAATAAGTAACATTTAACACGGTGCGGATGAAAAAGTAAGGGTGGTAGAGGTTAATACTTCCTCTGGAAAATTTAAAAGGTCTGTATTTAAGGTTTGTCTGCTACCAATAAATTAATAACGTGGTCATTAATTAAGAATGTTGTAAAATTATGTATATTTGATAAACCTTTTGCATTACTTTTTATTTAATACATGTAATATTTACTCTATAATATTGTGTAATATTAATTGTATTAGTATTTTTATGTTGAAAAATTGACTGTTAGTGATTTCTTGAATGTTTACAAACATTGCAAGGCCCGGAAGAATGTACGGGCATCTCTTACAATAAGACGTAATACCTGTGAAGCGTGAAGCGATGTAATAAAGTGCGCATGCACATGTGTAGAGGCCGCGTCCTATGTTTTCCAGTCTCAGTCAGTGTACGAATAGATACGTGAGTTTAAACAGGAATCCTCGAGCTAGATCCAATCTTGAGTAATGCCCCTATTACACACACGAATGTATGCCCAACTTTTGAGCTAATTGTTAATTTGAGCCAATTTTTTTGGCTCAAATCACCTCAAAGCCCAGTGTAATAGGAATTCGGAATACGAACAATTTTTTCTGGCTAGTCAGAAAAAGTTGTTCATATGAGCAACTCCTTTTACTGTGAAAATCCAATGAGAAGAAAGTTCCTTACGCTTCGAAAAAACACAGTGCCGGGAGGAAATTCGTTCACCGTTGTTCTCTTCACTCTCCCTAGAGGTCTGTACGGCAGAGCTTTCGGCCCGAGACCAGCCCGGCATTTCAATTTGCTCTCGGGCCAGGCCGGGCTCGGGCTTAAAATTTTGTTTATTGAACAAGGAGAGGAGCGCCGCTCGCCACTTTTGGAATTATTTTGAGCGCTTCTATGGCGATCTCTCCATTTATTGAAAAAAAAAAAAATGTTTACAAAAACGCCAGGACTTAGTCCCAAACCGACAAAGGACATTGATAGTATACACATTGGAGAAAAGTCCACAGGACAGGTTTTTCATCCGAATCAATGAAATGCAGCATAGTGGGCATGGAGCTCAAACACACATTTATACAAAAGGAAGGAAGGAGAGAGTGAAGAGAGAAAGAAAGAATAAATAAATAAAACATTACGATTAAACTTTACAGTTAAAGTGAAATGATTTAGAAAGACTTTAAATTACATTTTAAGTGATTTTTAGGACTGGAAGTGATTTTTAAAAACTGCTAGTTAGATATGACGTGAATTTAATCTGTTCTGTTGGAAATATCCATCAGAAGATTGTAGATTCTTTTTAGTGTAATTAAGAGGGATGGGCGAGAAATAATACCTTCGAGCCAGCCCTCTGGTTTCAGTACAGGATTTCTTAAGTGGTATGAACTTTTTATAGGGCAATTGAAATAATAATGTTCTGGTGTACCTTCCTCTCCACAAGGACATAGGGGTATGCGTCGGCGATGGAATTTATACAAATATTGTGGGAAAGGCCCGTGACCCGATAGGAAGGCTGCAGTCTTTGGTGGCAGCGACCAATCATTAACAGCCACATTTGAAATCATTGAAAAGGTGTATCTACCATTCTCGGAATCTTCCCACCAGGTCTGCCATTCCCGAAACAAAATCTGTTTGAGTGATCTTTCGATAAAAGAGGGCGGTGCTGGCAGGGAAATGTTAACACTAACATTCTCAGTTGCACTTTTGGCTAGAGAATCTGCCAATTCGTTTCCGACCACGCCCCTATGGACAGAAACGTGTGCCAGGGACGTTCGAAGATTTAGATCCTTCAAAAGGTGTTTGATTTTAAGAACCTGAGGATGTCGGGACCTGTGGCGGACAATGGCCTGCAGACCCGATAGACTGTCGCTGAAAATATGAGTTTTATTATTGATGTTGGTTTGAGTGGTGACCCACTCCAGGGCCTTTTCTATGGCGAAAAGCTCCGCCTGAAAAACAGAGTTAAAGTCCTCGAGTCTGCATGACCATCGGTGGGTACATTCATTGTTATTAAGGACACAGAAGGCTGCCTCCACTCCATGTTCTGTTTTTGAACCATCTGTAAAAATCGCCACAGGAGCTAACTGAGAAAAACTGTTTTTTGTACATAATGTTAGTAAAGAGGCAATGTTCTGTGCTGGGTGAATTTGCCAACTGGGAAGAGAGTTTTGGACATTTACACCGGGGAATAATAAATTCTTTAGTTGAGTATTATTTAGCTGCAGGATGTTAGTTTTCCTGCGACAATATTTTAACTGAAGATGAACATGAGGGATTCCGGTGATGACTGTGAGGGCGTCTGTAGAGATAGTTTTATAGCCACGCGAAATTTGGAGTAAAAATATTCTTTGAACGGAGTTTATTTTAGCTTTTGCTTCTTTTGTAAGTAACCCTCCCCAGATACCTGCCCCATGTTAAAATTTGTCCACAATTCTGTTGTACCAGATTTTAATAATTTAGTAGAAATACCCCATCTCTTACCGACCATTTTCGCGGAGTTATGGAAAATCTTTAATGTTTTGATTTTTAGTTCATTAATGTGTGCTAGCCAATTAATTTTTTTGTCAATTGTTATTCCTAAAGTTTTGAGATGAGGTACATGTTTAACACTGACGCCATCTATCCTCATCACTGGTGTCCTTTGTAGTGGTCTTGGTTCCGAAAAACTCAGTGCTTGAGACTTAGAAGTGGATAAGTTGGCATTAAACTCAGAAAGAAGATCGCTGAAAAGTTTTAATGCCTCTCGGGCCTGACCCTCCAGGTCAATCCTCCTTCTACCAGAGACAACCAGGGAGAAAGTCATCCGCGTATGAAAAAGTTTTGAAACCCTTTGAATTCATTTCAATCAAGAGGATGTTGGCTGTAATATTCCACAGAAGTGGGCCCAAACTAGACCACTGTGGACAGCCCTTTGATTGTTGAAGGTCTATTTTCTAGAAGGTTGAATCATTATTTTCCTATTTGATAGATAGGAACGGATGACCCCTGCCAGGTTACTCGGGCAATTAAGTTTTTCAATAGTGTTCAGTATATGAAACCATTCGATGTTATCAAAGGCCCCTTTGATATCAAGTGAGATCAGTGTGGTGTATTCTTCAGACTGTATGTTAACGGCGCAGGAGCTGAGTATTTCTTTCAATGCGTGTTCACATGATCTGCCCTCTCTGAACCCAAATTGCGAGGGGTGAAGTAGTTTGTGGGTTTCCAAAAAGTGGTTTAATCTTATTACTATTAATTTTTACAGCAATTTTCCTAATGTTGGTAGAAGGGAGATTGGTCTGTATGAGGAGGGTTCAGAGGGAAGCTTCCCTTGCTTTAAAAAATACACCACCTCTCCCCTGCGGAGTACTTTTGGAAAATATTGGTGTTGCAGGCAGAGATTTGACCATTTGTGTATAATTTGTGGAATAGTGCTAAAAGTATTTCTGCGAATTCTAATGTCTATATTGTCGGGTCCTAGAGCCTTCTTAACATGGAAACTGAACAGTGCCGACCTGACCTCCGCCTCAGTGAAGGGCAGATCGTGTGGAGCTGTGAATTTAGGGATTTGAGATGAGGCCAGATTGCTCGGTGGGAATAAAATAGAGGTTAAATATTCAAGATTATATCTTTTGGAGGAGTGACTTTTACCTTCTTTGTTAATTGAAGAGAAAAGGGGGGCGGGAAATAATCCATGTCCGGACGGGCTTGAGTATGAAAAAAAAAAGCCTGAAACCAGCCCGGCCCTAAGATGCAAAAACAATAATAAGACTGAGCCCGGCTCGGCCCGAAACCAAATTCTGAAATGCGGTCGGGCTCGTGCAGACTTCTAGCCTACTGGTATTGTTAAAATCATTCAATATACTTATTCTCATTGTACTGTCATCTAATTAACATAATTTCATAAATACTATATCGTTTTAAAAGTTATTTGATTTGGAATTGAAGAGTACATGTTTCAAATCTCTGTTGCCAGATGGCGCTTTGATATTTTAATAACTCAATATCTCGAATTGCGATTAAATTATTTGGGAGTATATTAGGAGACCGTAGGCCCCATCGGATTGGGGATTTGCCACGATCAGAATTTTCAATGTTCCTTTACACAGTGAGCGAACACGCTGTTTCAAATTATGAAACGTAAAAGGGCGCTGCAGTCACCACAGAGCGGAAATTTGCTGCAGTTAAAATTTTTAAAGCTATTTGTCCTATGAATGAGCAAACGGTTGTACGTTCTAAAATGGGGATAAGGCGCCGCCGGCGCCACCGAGTTTGACTTTGCTACGGTTAGAGCGTCCAAAGATCATAACATGGTGAGCGAACAGGTTGTTTCAGATACTGAAACGGGAAGAGGGTGCCGCAGGCGCTACTGAGCAGAAATTTACTACAGTTAAAAATTTCAATAAAGTTATCTGCACTATATGTCAATAAGCTGTTGTAGGTCCTGAAACGGGAAAAAGGCGCCCCGGGTGCCACCGCTCGGGTGTTTCGTACGGTCGAATTTTTCAAGGATCGAGAACCGGATGGTTGCCGAAGGCGGCTAGTTATCAATAAACTACGTAATATCACCTAGCATGTAACCACTGGGGCAATACACAGTTTTATTTAGTTACAGATCTGCTAAGAAAGATTACTTACAGTGCAGCCACATATCCTAAAACTAGCAGTGAGGACGCGTCCAAAATATTGGAGGGATGCCAGCTTCATCGACAGTTTAAAATTCGGAAAACATCCAGTAATTCCGCACTCTGTGTTATTGCTCATTTTCTCTGAGTCAGATGACTGTCACCCCTATTTTACCATTGGAATCGTTGAGTTAGCACTTGCGCAGATGCTTCACTGGTTTCATGAACTGTGGTCGAAGAATATTTTGGTAGGAAGGATTACGTGGCCCTTTATTTAAACGTGGTCGATTTTGGAAAGAACTTTTGGTGTTCACACCGTCGGTCTAGATTATTAGCTTATGAGAAATCATTTTATTTCAAGATCGTTTTTTAGTACTAGTACTATGCTGTAGAAATCCGTGCGTATTTTTTCCGAACGTGACAATTAGCCTCGTTTAACCTTAAACAAGAAAACAAAATTACGCAATTCACTTAGATTAATTTGTAATCGTACTTACCCATTTCAGTATAAATACAAAGTTATAAATAATTTAAATTTTTATAGGAAAGTGAAAATGCATTTCATAATACAATTGAAAATGTACCTTCACCTATATCTCACTATATGTATATATATTTTTTGTTTATTTCTGTAAACTAATTAGTAATTTTAATCATACCATATACTAAGAATCCTGTGTATGTATCTGATAAATGTATGTTATTTACATACTGATTTAAGATATGTCATGATATTAAAATATCTACATGATATTTCTCTAACGTGGACGAGTTACGATTACATTTTGTCGAAACGATACGGTAGAGACGTAATGTGTTATCACATTGGTCAACCCAGACCTAAAGCATACATTCGTCGGCTAGAGGCTTTGCCATCGATAAGAGACGCAAGCAATGTGGTGGTGCTACCTATTATATATATATATACACTGCTCGACATTGAAATGCAACACCAAGAAGGAATGATAATAACGGAATGAAATTTGTTGGACACATACATTATAGTAGGAAGAACAATTGATTAAAATTTCAGGAAATTTGGAGTAATATGTACTGAGAAAACAGTACATAAAGCAGCGACCTCTGTGAACAATAACAGCACATATCTGCCTAGGCATTGAATCGAACAGCGATTGGATGACATGTACGGGTAGAGCACTTCATGATGCTTCAACACGATGCCACAATTCATCGATCGAAGTTACTGGTGAGTGGTGAGGAGCCAGTCGCTTTTCAACGATTAAACTGTCATTTTCATTGGTGCGAGATCAGGAGAACGCGCTGGCCAGAACAACAGTCGAACACATTCGGCATCAATGAAGGTCCAGACAATATAGGCAACTTGCGGTCGTGCATTGTCTGCTTAAATGTTGCGCTTCGGAGGCCTTGAACATAGGGCAGAGCTATGGGCCTTAACTCGTCAGAAATGTAATGGCTGATATTCAGAGTGGCGGGAATGAAAACAAGAGGTGACCGGGACATGTATCCAATGGTACAACATACCATCAATCCAGGTGGTGATTCAGTTTGAGGCTACCAAAATTCTGATTACCTTCAAAACTGCATCACTAATATGGGCGCCATTAATGTGTGATCAACGATGAACCTGGACGCAAGAATGGCGTGAAATCACTTTTCAGACAAATCACAATCCTGTTTACAGCATCAAGATTGCCTTATTCGTATTTAACAGCAATATGAATAATGCACATTGCCAGTTGGGATTCGACATCATCATACTGTCCATCATTTGCAATGATGTTATGGGTTCCCATTGGATACACGTCTCGAGTAGTCACTTTTCAACGATTAAACAGTCATTTTCTTTGGTGCTAGATCAGGAGAACGCACTGGCCAGAGCAACAGTCAAACACATTCTGTATCAAAGAAGGTCCGGACAATACAAACAACTTGCGGTCGTGCATTATCTTGCTTAAATTTTGCGCTATGGAGGCCTCGAATACAGGGCAGAGGGGCGGGCCTTAATTCATCAGAAATTTAATGACCGCTGTTCAGAGTGCCAGGAATATGAACATGAAGTAATCGAGACGTGTATCCAATGGGAACCCATAACATCATTGCAAATGATGGACAGTATGATGATGTCGAATCCCAGCTGGTAATGTGCATTATTCATGTTGCTGTTAAATACGAATAAGGCAATCTTGATGCTGTAAACAGGATTGTGATTTGTCTGAAAAGTGATTTCACGCCATTCTTGCGTACAGGTTCATCGTTGATCACACATTAATGGCGCCCATATTAGTGATGCAGTTTTGAGGGTAATCAGAATTTTGGTAGCCTCAAACTGAATCATCACCTGGATTGATGGTATGTTGTACCATTGGATACATGTCCCGGTCACCTCTTGTTTTCATTCCCGCCACTCTGAATATCAGCCATTACATTTCTGACGAGTTAAGGCCCATAGCTCTGCCCTATGTTCAAGGCCTCCGAAGCGCAACATTTAAGCAGGACAATGCACGACCGCAAGTTGTCTATATTGTCTGGACCTTCATTGATGCCGAATGTGTTCGACTGTTGTTCTGGCCAGCGCGTTCTCCTGATCTCGCACCAATGAAAATGACTGTTTAATCGTTGAAAAGCGACTGGCCCCCCACCACTCACCAGTAACTTCAAACGATGAATTGTGGCATCGTGTTAAAACTTCTTGAAGTGCTCTACGCGTACATGTCATCCATTTGCTGTTCGATTCAATGCCTAGGCAGATATGTGCTGTTATTGCTCACAGAGGTCACTGCTTTATGTACTGTTTTCTCAGTACATATTACTCCAAATTTCCTGAAATTTAAATCAATTGTTTTTCCTACTATAATGTATGTGTCCTACAAATTTCATTCCGTTATTATCGTTCCTTCTTGGTGTTGCATTTTCAATGTCGAGCAGTGTATATTATTTTTCTTTCATTAAAAATGGAAATAACGTTATTTTTTTTTATTTTTTTTTATATTATAGATGCATTTATTAACTATGGAATTTCTGTTATGTATGGTGACATGGTGATTTCATTCCGTCAAATTTTAGAAAATAATTCATTTTTAATATAACAATAATTTAATTTCATTGTAAGAACTTTTATTTTATCAGCGGAAAAATTTATTTTTATTTTAAATTGAAATTATAATGCAAATGTCAAAGATTTAAATCTCTTTTATTAATTAAAAAAAAAACGTAATAAGATAAAGAAAGAAAAAAAAAACTGAAAATTTCCAGTGGTTTTATTTATGAGTTTTTTCGTTACAACCGTTTCTGAGTTATGAACTTACAGTCCCACTTCCTGTTTCCGAGTCCCACTTTCCGTTTTCCAACCAAAATTTGGGAAATTTATCTGTTTACCAGACCTGTCTCAATTCTGAAGTTTCGTAGTTCTATCTTTATTAGTTTCGGAGATATAATAGCCGCATGATTTCCCACATACATACACACATACACACACACTGACCAATTGCCAAAAACTACTTTTTGAACTCAAAAGGGCTTAAAACGTATAAATCAGGTGAAAACTCGATATCGAATTTTTGGACCGAATACGATAATTTAATTACCTACGGTAGTCGGGTAAAGGAAGTAAAACTAGTTGGCATAGGTGGACTCTGCTTAGTTCCCCATCATATTTATGTTCTCATAAATTTCTAGTGCGAGATATATTATAATCATGTTAAAAGAAATGAATTTGACCAAAGCTTGATACAGTGACAGAATGAAATCCCCGCATAATAGGCTATCCACCGTTCACTTCTATATATTTATCTTATTCTAATCTATTAATTTCTTTAACAGGGTCAATTCCGTTGTTTAGTTTTAATGCAACTATTTCCAATGCGATAATCCTTAAAATTCATATTTATATGAAAAATTTACAATTTCGCTATGTTGGTAAAATCGTAAATTACGAATAATTTACGAAATTTTCCTATTAGAATATTTGTATTCAATCATGTTCAAACCAATACCATAAATGTAATTTTGGTATTGGTTGTCTAATGTATTTATGATCCTCAAAATGGAAGTTTATGCTCAAATTTGCCTTATTCTGACATGTTAAGTAAATCGTAAATTCCAAATAACTTACGAATTTTTTAAATTGGAAAAATCATAGTCTATGATATTCATGACAGTATCCTAAATAATCTTTAGAAAGTGGTTTGACATCTTTACTACGAAAATATCTCTCAAGATTGACGTTTATGTGAAATTTTGCTCTTTTCTGCCATGTTAAAAAATTCGTAATTTTCCAATAACTTACGAAATTTTTATATTGGAAAATTCATAGTCATTAATATTCATGCCAGTGTCCTAAATAATATTTCAAAAGTAGTCTGAGATCTTTACGATGAAAATGTCTCTCAAAATTGACGTTTATGTGAAATTTTGCCCTATACTGCCATGTTAAGAAATTCGTAAATTTCCAATAACTTGCGAAATTTTCAAAGTACCATATTTATAGTTACTGATGTTCATTCCGGCATCAAAATTGATATTTTAAAACTGGTTTGACATTTTTTCAGTGAAAGGTTTCCATTTAATGCACGTTTAAGTGAATTTTTGTCCTATTCTGCCATGTTAAGAAAATCGTAAATTTCTAATAACTTACGAAGTTCTTGCCAGGGTTCTTGCCAGTGTCGAAAGTAATATTTTAAAACTGATCTGACCTCTCTGCGACAATTTGTTCTTGTGATATCGTGTAAACAGACTAACAAACTAACGGACTAACACACTAACACACTAACCGACACCCTACAGACAGACACCATACAAATTTTGTCATTTTCGGATTCCTCACACCTGAAAACGTGTAAAAAAGTCAAAAAACCGAGGTCGAAAATTTTCACGAATATCTAAGTTCCCCATACCTATGTATGATGGGGAACTAAAAAGTTAATTAAATAATCTGGTGTGTCACTCACACGACTTTCTCTTACCCTGAAATTTAATACAATAAAGTCAGGTTGCAGATTAAAAGGTAAGATAACGAGTACTGTTATGTAAACCAATGTTAAACAATTCATATTAGGCTTCTGAAGAGTTTTATATGATAATTAGTTCTGTGTGAGGGGGGCTACCGCCCCCCTAAACCCCCCGTTTCATTAATGTACCTACATTTATATAGAATTTCATTCGGTTAGTAAAAAATAAGTCTGTTTTTAAAAAATAATTTATTAAAATTATTATTTAAAAAGAATATCTTTCATGATAATGCAGAGGATTTCCATATTAGAGAAGTAGTATAACACCAAATATCCAAAAAACAGTCCATTTTATTCTCAAAATTAAAAAAAAAAAAAAAAAAAAAAAAAAAAGTACGATTTCTTTTCTAAGTTTTTTTTTTTTTTCGTTAAAAGTA
The DNA here is from genome assembly GCA_963930645.1 of Salticus scenicus. NCBI lineage: Eukaryota > Metazoa > Arthropoda > Arachnida > Araneae > Salticidae > Salticus > Salticus scenicus. Next base: position 119,152,382 of record OZ005661.1, read on the forward strand.
AAAATAATCGATAACTTCGTTTTAAATTATCGCAGATCGATGGTTCAACCATTCGTTTTAAAGGTATTGGCGAGCTCTTTTGAAAGATACCCATCGTGAAAATTTACTCCCCTTGAGGGGGACATCCCCCCCCCAGGGGGGGAGGCGAGGCTCCTACATACACAAAAATTTTTTCCCAGTTAACTATCTCTATTACAAAATATATATATTCGTTTCATTTGGTTTAGTGCAGTCTATAGACGTTAAACTCTACTTTCCTGCAATTTCCCCCATAGACGTAATGTATTAGAATTCTCTTGATTGTCCCTGTACACAAACCATTAGCTTGATCTTAACGAAAAGCTTATTGTAGCATCCCTATATGATACACATTTAGAATACCAAGTTTGAACTTTCTGCCATAATTTGTTTTTGAGATATGCTGATAACAGACTGACACACAGACAGACACACAGACATACACACAGACCATTTGCTAAAAACATGATTTTCGTATTCAGGGGACCTCAAAACGTGTAAATATAACAAAATCTCGCGTTCGAAAATTTGACCCAAAAACAATACTTTCTCTACCTTATGGGTAAGAGAAAGTAAAAATTATTGATTTGGGTCCATCTAACGATTCCGCGTGGTTGTTATTGTTATAAAACTGCATTCAGCCACAATACTATGTTTTTACTTTCTTCTATATTCAATAGAAGAAAGTATTGGATTCGTAAAAATTTTCGACCTCGGGTTTTTGATGGATTTACGCGTTTTGAAAGCTGTAGAACACGATTTGACAATTTTTAGAAAATGTCTGTCTGTCTGTCTGTCAGTCTGTCTGTGTGTGTGTGACAAAATTTTGTTGCAACTTTATCTCACGAACTACTGCACAGAATTTCATACAAATTGGTATGTAGTTGCACCTTAACATAAATTAGTGCCTATCAACTTTTGGTAAAAATTGTCTGACAGGTTGCGTTGCCATCCCGCTTTTTCTAAATTTTTAACATAGTGATATAGGACAAAATTTTATATAAATGTGCATAAAGAGAATTATTTTTTGGTAATCATTATGTAATTTACAAGAATTATTTATAATAGAGATACTTAACTGGGAAAATTTTTTTGTTTGTGTAGGAGCCTCGTCAAACCCCCTAGGGGGTTTGACGAGTGGATAACAAAGTTATCGATTTTTTTTTTTACTTTTTACGAAAAAAAAAATTAGAAAAAAATCGTTTTTTTTTTTTTTTTTTTTTTTTTAACGAATTTTAACCAAACTTGATATTTAGTTCACCCCTGACATTAACTGGTGCTGATGAGATTTGGGGATCAATCGCTCAATAGGAGGCGCTGTGATCGTATTTTTTCTAAATTTTTAACGTGGCAGTATAGGACAAAATTTCATATAAATGTACATAATGAGAGTTATTCTTAACCTGTGATTGTAAAATTAATATGAATTATTGATAATAGTAGTAGTTTATTAGGAAAAAAATTTTGTGCCTATGGGACATCGCTTCCATTTTCCAGATGGGTATCTTTCGAAAGGTCTCGTCAATATCTTTAAAACGAATGGTTGAACTATAAATATGTGATAATTTAAAACAAAGTTATCTATTTCTTTTTTCTTCCTTTTTTTTTTTTTTTTTTTTTTTTTTTTTTAAATATTGCTACTGAGTGAATTTGTATTGGAAAATATGGAAGAAAGTCTTGTGGTGGCCACAACATACTAGTTAAAAAATGTAGTAACTTTATTATTTTTATAGTTGAGTTTTACATTATTTGATAACGAATTCTGACGCTATTGTTCTGAAATTAGGAGATAGTAATGGAACGAAATTTGAATTCTTAAACTGATGCATTTTTGTAGTTGTTATGTTGACCCAAATCTCTAGAAAATAAATTGCTTTTGTAAGATTTGCTATAAATCCAAATTTACTCTTTAAATGATCTATAGCAAGTCCTTTCTTAGTTTGTTACATTCCTAATCATTTTTACAATTATATGTTTGTTGCTAAAGACACACGATTTCTTGTGTAATATCATATTTCTAATTCTATTATTCGTGTAAATAAATTTACAATAATAACTTTATTTCATAATCATTAATTTTGCAAAACAATATGTAATAGTTTTCAAAGCGGAAGGTCAATTTGTATATTGTTTCTGGCTGCGGCATTGGAATATTGTTTCTCAATGAACTATATTCTGCGACACATATTTTGTATACAGCGTTTCTGGGTGAGAAATATTAAATTAATAATTTTACTGTAATTGCCGAAACGATGTAAGGCATCCATTGAGTCACTTTTGAGTCCCTTTTTATTTTGAGAATTGAGTCACTTTTTATTTTTTATATCATATTATAAATAAATAAAAAACTACATTCAAACCGCTTTAAACCTCGAATCGGCTCCCCGCTGAATCGGCAGCTCATTTTCCGCCCACTCCCACTGCCTGCAGAAAGATCTTTCCCGGACACTTCAGTTTGGGTATTTATCGACGACAGTTGGATCTGCTATTATTTAAGAACTTCGATTTTAAAAATGACTGTATCTCAGCATCTATTAAATATTTTAGTTTTTGATCCATTTATTTTATAGCCCTCGCTCTTTACACTGTATTATCATATCATTCCAAGCAATGTAATAAATGAAATAAAAAGTAGATTTTCTTTTAAAAGAAATTAAATAATAATAAAATAAATAAAATAAATAAATTTTAATCAGTTTAATCCTTTCTACTATATGTTACCATTTTTTTCCCGATAAATATTGTAAATTAAAAAAAAAAAAAAAAAAAAAAAAATCTTTCAAAGTAATTAATTTAAAAAAGGTAAAATAAAAAGTTGTACTATAAAAATTATGCATATTTATAAAAACTTTTTCTATTGCATTACCATTTGATTTTCAATAAATATAATAAATTAAAAATAAAACTTCCTAATGAATGAATGAATTAAATAAAGAAAGAAAGGAATAGCGTAATAGCCGTTGCTAAGATACGCAGACGATTGAAATGAAAAAACAAATTTCAGAAAAATGAAACATTAAAGCCATTATTTAAAATCGAAAAAAAAATTAATTAAAAAAATTCAAACTCGAAATTCGAAAAAATATTGATGAGGTGCACCCTTGCAGGGAGAGGTAGATGAAGAGAGGTAGATGAATTGGAAGCGATTTTAAAAGTTTGATTGAAATGAAGAGAAAGGAAGTTGGTAGAAAGTAGTATAAGATGGAGATGGTTTTCGTAAAAGGTGTGGTGTAGATTGTGGAGATTCTTGATTTGGCGAATTGTGGAGTAGTGGAGTTTTCTCCGAGGTCTGTCTACGCTAAAGTTTTAGACTTAGCGTTCGGATGAAGTTATATTTCGTTAGCGGAGATTTAGTTGTGTTAAGATTAAGTAGTTTGATGAGTGTTGGTGTGTGTTACTGCTAGCATTCGTGAATGTAAAGTTGGATCAGCCGGGAATTCGCTGATCCACAGTGAAGTCACAGTAGTGGAGTAAAAGAGTGCATCCGTCTCTACACCTTCGACTGTTTGCTGGGGTGAGCTATTTCAAATTATCTAATGTAATTCTTATACATATATTTTGATAAAGTATTTAAATATGCTGACTGAGCTATCACAATTGGCAGACCGCCCTCCCGTTAATCTGTTCAAATAAAAGTCTTATTTATAATTTATATTCAAGTCTCGTGCTCTTCACTTATCCATTTAGTTATCTAATTAATTAATTAAGATGGAGTTTGCGACAACGCAAACCTCACAGATAGTGGCATTGAAATCATTTATCATCCGTTTACAGGGTTACCCAAAGTATTTCGGTATATTAGTACTATACTTGGAAATTGCTGGAAGTGTGCTTTATTTTGTATTAAATGTTTTTTATATAAAACGAAACCTGTAGTACACAATGTGGTGTGGATATAGTTTATAGACAATATGCAGAGCTACCTAAAATTAAGCTAAACGTTCTTTTCTATAGAATGTAATAGATGGAAGTGCTATGCTGTAATTAACTAAAGGTGTTGGACAAAATAATGTGGAACACTTTATCTTTTTTACGTTTTGTTGAATATCTTGAAAAATACATAATGTGTTTTTCTTGAATTTTGGGAATAAGGAAAATATACCTTTCCTAATATTTTTCAGCAAACATTTTACCATGAAGCCTCTTAGGGGAACAACAACAAATCCAATAAAATATAAAGTATTTGTGATTACCCTGTACTATCTGGAAAATCGTTGATCCATCTACAAATTTTAGATATGATTATAAATGTTCATTATATATATACATAGGTATGCATTACATACAGTCGGTAACAAAAGTGTCCGAACACTAGTAAAAATTCCTATATAAAAAAAGTACACTTAATACAGATTTTCTAATTAAATCCTTGTTGAATCCTGTTCTTAGACTGACTAAGAACAGGATTAGACAAGGATTTATTTAACAAAACAGTATTAGGTGTACTTTTCTTACATAGGAATTTTTGCTAGTGTTCGGACACATTTGTTACCGACTGTACCTATAAAAAAAAAAGAAGAAAGAACTGTTTGAAAAGGAAAATGAAATGTTTTTTGTGATACAAATTTTCATTTGTTAAAATAACCATGGTTTTTGAAAGGAATTAAATATATTCGCCAAATAATTTGGCGATCTTTTTTTTTTTTTTTTTTTTTTGTTCGCCAAGAACGACAGATATCAAATCTATAGAGTTCTAACAACCACGTGACTTTCTTATAACAATCGTACTTTGCTGAAGGACAACGCTAATTTTTCCATGCCTTTGGAAGCGTAGTAGTCGAATTTTTTTATGCTTTTACAAATACATTTACAACACTGTGTTACAATAAATTTGTAACACGATTCCGCAATGATAAACAATGAGTCAGTGGGGTCAACTGTCCCTCAGCAAACAAATATCGTCTACTTGTGACGTCATCTGTTAGAACTCTATTCCGCTGCAAGCTACAACATATTAGTATCTTATATCAGATATTTTATTTAGCCATTTGAAAACAAATTTAACTTCAAATTATGATAGAATATTTTCCATTTTCCTTTTATTTAGTATATTAGTTGGATATTTATTGTGTAAATATGACCCCTTGAAATGAAATGTTTATGTTTACATTCGAAACTGGAAGTTTGCTATTTTTTTTTTTTCACAGTTTTTAAATTTTAAATTAAAATTTTATCAATTTTATAGCAAAAATAACTCAATCTAACATATGTAGACAATAACTTATATATAACTATATCTAAATATGGGGATTAAAATCGGGAGATAATTCAGTTAAAATTTAATAATTTTTTACAAAAAATCCATTAGAGAATTAACGTAGGAAATATTTTCTTGGCTCCACGGACGGCCATTGATGTCATCACTTCGCTTGCGTATAGTGATGCTACATTACACAAACTACTGTGTCTATGGTTTTATTTCAGTTTTATGAAATTGCCAGATTTAACAACTTTCTACATTTAGGTATTTTTTAATGTAAAAGAATACATGTATAAAAGGGGAAAATGGGGCAAAATGCTTAAAAAATAAAAGTATTTTTAAATACTTTCTAGACATTGTAAGAAAAAAATTTTTGTATTCTCCTCATCTGGCTAACCGTACGTTTCGAATGATACCATTTTCAACCCTCTACTCCCATAATTAATATGTTAAAAAGGGATCACAAATTTTATGCTTGCCTACTAATATATAGATAATTCATATTCTGTATAGATCTTTAAAGTACTACTATAAAGTGACGCTTGCAAAGATTCTTAAGATTCAACTTTTAAAAATACCTTTTTCCATAAAATACTCTTATCAGACAAATTCCGTTATTTTTTCTTATTAGATCATTGAGCTTTTTATATGTCACTTATAAATATTATTTTTTATCCTCAAGTATTTTATTAATTACATCACTATGATATCGTTTCGACAAAAATAATCGTAACTGGACAACGTTAGAGAAATATTGGGTGTTTATAAAGTCCCGCACCCATTTTGACGTTTAATAACTCATAAAATAATAAAGATAGATTAAAATTAATAACATAAATGGTTAGATAGACTCAAAAAGTTTCATGACCCTTGTCAATTGACCCCTTATCAATAGTTAAATATATAATGTAATAATATTAGGTTGAAGTTTAGAGATCCGTCAAGTGTTATATATTACTCCGTCCTTGAGGTTCCGCCAAGGTGACACGAAAAAAAAAAAAAAAAAAAAAAAAAACATTAAATCATTAAATTCATTTTTTTACTTATTTTTACTTCATATTATTTCACGCGCACTTTTTATTTCCTAATTCAAAATTATCAAAAAAAAAAAAAAAAAAAAAAAAAAAACTTTTTCGATATCGCTTGTAACGATACTGATTATTATTAATTTTCTTTTCTTTTTCTTTCAATAATAATAATAATAATATAAAAAGATTTTGATGAAATTCTGGCAAAAGTAGAATTTAGTTTAGGACGGAGGACTATTAGTTTTTTTTTTTTTTTTTTTTTTTTTTTTTTTCAAATTATAACATCGCTTTCAAATTATTCAATTATATTTTCGTTAAATTTTAGATTTCGACGAATGTCCAACTATCGAAATCGACAACGCAAAAATCCCAGATTGAGACTAATAGGCCCTCAGTCCTAATTTTTTTTTTTTTTATGCATTTTTCTAGACGTAATGACACGAGGTTCGAACATTAGCTTCTTTAAACTTGGACTTTTACGAGTTTTACAAAGATTACTGTGAGGGAGTTCCTCACATATCCTTTTATTTCATCAAATTTATTATATCCTAACTAAATATATATTTATTCACAATTAAAATTTATTAACCTTTAATAATTCTCTTTAAATATGCCAAACTTATTTTAAATTGAGTAAATTCTTTATTGGAAATCAAAATACTTATCATTTTCTAATTTTAAGAACAAGTTCAGTATTAAATCCATTGATCTCTTTTTAGCATAATGCAATATATATATAGGGATCTAATACACAATTTAATTTTATTCTCCCTGAAAGTAATTATTTTTTTTATTTCTATTTCACTATGTTTCGCAATAAATCTAATTATATTTGTAGCTATAAATGTTCTGTTGGAAAATTTCCGTTATATCTTTTTAGTATTTATTTTATTTTATACTGAAATAATCTATTTAATTGCAGCTATTAAACTAATAACCCGTTGTGTAGACATCATGTCGCAAGAATTTCGTAATATTTTATGATTACTTGCACCTGTCGTCCAACGATCTTCTTGGCGAATGTGATTTATGCCAAGGTGGGGCTGCCATACTTTCAACCGTCATTTCTTTTTAAAAATTTCCCATTGAAATATCATTAACACAAAGAAAGATGTGTTGGCGCCCTTGGCCTCTGAATATAATGATATTATATCTATCTGGCAGTTAACTACTGGGATGTCGGATTTGACTCCGGGACAGTTTTGATAATAATCGCGATCTGTTGAACATGTTATAAGTTCGCTCTCTCTCCCACCAGTTTTATAACAGTTTCCATCAAAATTACGAACCGGGTTATGTTATTAGAAATTAATTAAATTGCCTTTTATTCTATAATTATAATATTTATTGTTTTTGAAAATATACTTCAATAAATGTCCAATAGTTTAAAATAATTTAGTATCTGTTTTCTTTGACGCAGTGTACGTTTATTATATCGGCAAAATATCTTTAAAAGCGAATATGTTTGAATTGGATCCTCCACTACTGTACAGAAACCTTCTGTACAATTACATATTTGAAATCACTAATAAAAATTATTTTATTTATTTATTTATTTATTTATTTTACAATGCATTGTTACAGTTGTGACGTCATTTTTTCTTTTAAATAAAGTTTATATATATATAATTAAAATCATGGACAATAATTTATTTTCATTACTTCAACACAATTTTCTTTACTTCAAATAAAATTTATATATATATATATATATATATATATACATTTTTGAAATCATGGACAATATTTTATTTCCTTTACTTCAATACAATATGCCAGAGTTACATCAGTTTCGAGCGTCAGTTTTGTTAAACTTGAATTTTTATATTATTATGAAGATGTGGGAGCATATGGACACACAAGCATTTATATTTTTATTAATCAATAAATAATTTTTCATACATTGCTACATTCGATTTTTATCTGAAATTCAGTAATTGTGTAATTGTTTTGGTGGTTAGAAAGTTTAAATAAAACTCTTTGGAGAAGTGTCATTTTATTAAGATTATTATATGCATTTTTTTATATGTATAATTACACAATTTATAATAATTATATAATAAATAATTATTATGACCTATTATATAATTACATAATTAATAATGCATTATTATGCTTTTCTGTGTACAGAGCAGGCAATGGAGCAACGATTAATAAATACAAATTTTCCTTAAATAGGTTAATTGGTTATGCAATATTACCGGTCTCAAATCAAAAATTCTTTCAAGCAACAGAAAAACCTGTAATAGATCTACAGCAAATTTCCCTGCAAATCGATTAGATAAATGAACAATCTTCGTAATGCACTCCTGCTCAAAAGTTTTGCAAGATTTGCAAACGATCAGTTGTTTTCAATTTAAAAGCTTATCTCTCGATGAAACGTTTTCAAACATTGGATATTTAAAGAATTGAGTGTTAATGTTTTTCGGTGAAGATTGGTTTAAGACAACACTTGGGGGCCGGTAACAAATTGAGCAAAATCAATAATGTTTGTGATCACCCTGTATCGTTAAGTGAACGAAATGAACTTTAACTTTAGGATATGTTAATACAGACCCAGTTCAATTTGTGGATGAATTTGTGTGACAATAGAATATTAAATAACGGAGATATAAGCATTTATTTTAAAACTCAAAAAAAAAAAAAAAAAAAAAAAAATCAGCATGTTTTTTATATACAGAGTTTTTAACGAAAATCATTCCCACTTTCAGATAAGTTGGAGAAGAACTTTTAAAACAATATACTGCTATTGGAATACAAATATCTCAAATATCTTATGAAATATAAACATTTTTACGAAAAACGTTTTCACTGCGCCTGTGTAAAAAGATTAAAAAAAAAAAAAAAAAAAATATTTGCATAGGTTTAAAGCTAGATATATTGGGCAACTTTTAACAAAAGTGATTTGAATAAAGTAAAAATGAAGCAAATTATTCGAAAAAGAACGATTTTAAATGAATTTAAATACAATAAATTTCAGACTTCTAGGGAAATGTACTCCTCTCCTGAGAATTTCGAGCTGTTAAAAAATTCCCTTATCACAGGAATTGTTTAGTGCTGCTATCTGTTGAAGAAAAAAAGAAGTAAAATTTTTAGTTCTTTTTTTTTTTTTTTTTTAATTTTTTAGTGTTTTTTTAATTTTCCCTTACACATATGCATAGTTGAGAAAGTATTTTTTTGTGTAAAATTTTCGAAATCGAGTATTTGTTTCATTTACACGTTTTGAGGTCCGCTAAATATGAAAACCAGATATTTAGCAGCTGGTCTCTGTCTCTCTGTGTGTGTCTGTTATCAGTGTATCTCAGGAACAAATCGTAGCAGGAAGTCCAAGCTCAATATTTTAAATCTTTATCATATAGGGATGCTATATAAACTTTTCGTTAAGATCAAGCAATACAAAGTTCGTGTACAGTTTGTGTACAGGGACATCCAAGATAATTCAAATATATTATGACTGTGAACGAAATTTTTGGTATAATTTAACATTTATTGTCTGTACTTATCAAAATGAAATGAACTTATATTTTTTATGCATATAAGCATGTTTCGTGTAGAATATAGTATGAAAATCATTTACCATTCGTTTACAGGGTTATCCAAAAGAACTGAAATATAGTGGGATTATACTTAGAAATTGCTGGAAGTTCATTTCACGTTGTGCTGTGCGTTACTGATATAGGATATTATTTAAGTATACAATATGCTGTGTACATAATTTATATGCGGTAAAACATTATTGTTTAAGTTAAATTTTCAGTCCTTGTTTCTTGCATAATTACACATTTTGAGCTTCCCTAAATACTAAAATCAAGTCTTATATATATATATATATATATATATATATATATTTGTGGATGTCTGTCATTAGTGTAGCTTAAAATCAAATGATCTCAGGTATTCAAATGTTTTATTTTGGAGTTCTTATGTGCATGAGGCTGTTACTTGAAAAGTTTGATCAAGATTGATAAGTTTCAAGGAATGATGCCGGTAAAAGATTGACTGAATAATTTCAAATAAACTTTTAAATTTAATAACAACCTTTATTAATGTAAATACTACATTCAAACGGAGGTTCGCCCCCCCCCCACACACACACAGAATTAAATGTCAAAAAACAAACAAACAAAGTTTTCTTACCCCTTTTCTGCAGTCTAGGTTGGGTTGGTCCCGTGGGGGTCTTTCTAAGGGGTTCTAGTCCATATTTACGCAAGTTTCGGAGAAAAACATGGAAAACTTCGAACGGCTAGGCCGACGAGCGCTACCTGCAATCAGATCCGGCATCTTACGTCGACCAACTTTGAGCGCCGTTGGTAGACCTTATCTGCAGTTTGTCTTTATAGTATTAAAATGCAGAGCACAAGAAAGTCGTGTGAGTGCCATACGAAATAATAATAATAATAATAATAAATATATATATATATATATATATATATATATATATATATATTTTTTTTTTTTTTCAAATCTTAGTATACTACATTTGTAATCAAAATATTTCAGAAAAATAATTAATTACCTAAGATTTGCAAAATACCTTATGCGTACCACAAAAGGTAGAGACATTGAAAGAAATGCAATATCCTCAGTTAATTTAAGAATTTTGAGAAAATAGTTCATGTATGTTTAAAAGGGATTGTTTGTGCTAGATACCTAGGCCTGGGTAAAATGCCCTCCATGGGGACATTTTTAAGGGATCCTAACTCGTATTCACGCGAATTTTCCAGAGAAAAACATAAAAGATTGTGAACTGTTATGCCAACAAAAGGATATCCTGGGTTCCAACGCTGCATCTATAGATCATCAGCTTTTTATTGAGAGTAAAACATTTCCACCACTGATAGGGCTAAATGAAAGTATTGTTTTAGGTTTAAATTTTTGAAATCGAAATTTTGTTATATTTACACGTTTTGAGGTCCCCTGAACCCCAAAAAAACATGTTTCAGCGGTTGGTCTGTGTGATTGTTATCCGTATATCTAAAGAACAAATAATAGCAGGAAGTCAATACTTCGTATTCTAAATCTGTATCATATAGATATACTACACTAAACTTTTCGTTGAGATCAAGAAATTGGTTCGTGTACAGGGATTCGTATACCAAGAGAATTCAAATACATTACGTCGATGGGCAAAATTTCTCATAAGTACAGTATAATACCTTTAGGCTGCCCTAAATAAAATTAAATGAGCGTTTTTTTTTTTTTTTTTTTTTGTTATATGCGTAAGAGCAAGAGCATATTTTGGGTAGAATATGGTAAGGAAATCACTTATTCGCTTACAGGACTACCCAGAAGGATTGGGATATACTGGAGCTGTACATGGAAATAACTGGAAATGCATTTCAAGTTGTATCATGGGACTTTCATATAGAACTAAATTAACTACACAGTGTGGTGTATAAATAATTTATAGACAGTATACAGGGCTGTCCTAAGTTAAGCAAACACATTCTATTCTATTGAATGTAATTGATTGAAGTTCTTTATCACATTTTAATATGCCGAAGAAAAATGTTCAGGAATGAAGATGTAAACAAAATAATATTTTAAGTTCAATTTTTTTATAATATCAAGTTTTGTGGTCCCCTGAACACAAAATTCAAGCTTTTAATGTTTGATCTGTAATCTGTTATCAGTATATCTATAGTGTTGATTAGTTGAGCCAGGTTCTGTTCTCACAACGGCCGGATCGTAAAATCGTAGAAAATAATGTAGGAGTCTTTACGTCTAAATAATCAGCACACAAATCATTTTAACTGTGTTTTATTGATGTAGCAATCCAATACTTATGTTCTTAGGTACAAATAATTTTGTATTTCATCACTCTATTGGCAAATATGACAAAATGTTCTACCCCAGTTATCCAAACAGAGAGAGAGGAGGAGACCAATAAAAAAATCACGTCTTACACCAACGAAGTCAAAATCGAAAAGCTTTTTTAGATCTGCCAGTCTCAGAGAACGTAAAGTGCAACCCCAAAGGTTGGCATCGTTAAAATTCAGCCAAAAGAACGCCAAGCTGTTTCTTTGTTCTCCTAATATTTTAATACAAAGTTTTGAATATAAAATTTCGTTACAAAAGTTAGATCGATTTGGCATAAAAAGCATCGCCAGGTATGAATCATCATTAACGTACGAAAAACGACCGCTTTGATAGATGCCACTTAGTCGGTGAAGATCCATTATAAATCTATTTTTAGAACTATAATGACCTGCTTGAATAAATAATAGCTTTTAATGTAAATACAAGGGTAAAAAATATGAACTGAAAAGTCTATTTTTTATTTTATTAATAGCTACGTATGCTAGAAATACGCTGATAACGACTTTTAAATTACATTCTCAAAATAAATAATTATAGCTAAATTGATTTAATTCTTTCGGGAAATAAGTATAAACACAATTCCTTTTCAAAAACCCCGATATAAAAATTGCTTTATTTTATTCCGAGAGCAATGTGTTTGTAACTATTAAAGGACAAAGAAACTCTATAAATGAAAGATTTTGATCTGTAAATAAAACGGGAAATTCTATATAATTAATTAATTGAATTAAATAAATTTAAAAAGATTTTTTTTATACAATCTTTATTAAACCCTCCTTTTCGTTATATATTAAATTTGAATAATAAATAAACTTTTAAAGAACATATGTGTGAATACTCACACAATATCTTAAAAACAAATAATTCCAGGTTATCCAACTTTGGTATTTTGAAGATCATTTCAGAATGCCGCTTGAAAAGTTTGATCAAGATTGATAAGTTTCAAGAAGTGTTGAGGGTTAAGTTTGTCTGAATATTTTTGAATACACTTCAGAATTTACTATCAGTCTTGAATTTCTTATAAATGTATGTATTATATTTAGAGGGAGTTGAAGAGCATTAGCTCCACCTTCCCTTATACAAATTTATATTTTAAAAAATATAACTGTCCTTAAACATATTTTAAATTGTAATAGCAGGAGACTTGGCGTTGGAATATTAAAACAGGAATAAACTACTACGTCAGAAACGCCAAAGAAAGATTATTGAGGTGCATACAGCTGTTTCGGTAGCCTAAAGCGTACCGTCATCAGTGCAAAAAGAATTCTGAATCTGGAGAAGTGCTCATATATATAGGAGAGGGACCGGATTTAGTTCAACCAATAGGATTACGGAAGAGGTGGGGAGTGTGGCCAATAGGAATTAAGGATTGTGTAGCTGTGTAAACTGTAGAAAAATTAAGGAAATGTGGACTGAATGTAAAATTTCCAACAATCAGACAAATAGGGAACAGCGAAATCACAATTTACAAGGTTTTTAAAATTTTTATAAATATGAAAAGCTTCAAAGAAATCGAGTTCATGAATGGATTTAGGTCTGCAAATTATTTTAGCTGAATTAAATTTAAAATTATGATTTTCCTCCCAGCAATGTTTAGAAATAGCCGATTTATTGGTTTCTTGTTTGCGGACGTAATTCATATGTTCTTTTAGACGAAATTTAAGACTGCGTTTAGTTTGGCCAATATATGATAAACCACACTGACAAGAAATACTATAAATGCCCCAAGAATTATGCATATCAATAGGATCTTTTAACTGAGAAAAGGTGAGTTTATTGGAAGGCGAAAATATTATTTTAAAATCATATTGTTTGAGAATTTTAGCTATGGTTTGACTGGTTTTAGAAAAATAGGGTAAAACAATACTGATATTAGATGTGACTGATTTAGTAGACGAAATACGAGGGAGTTGTAATTTTTGGATAGCTTTGTCTATAATGGAAGGGTCATAACCTCTGTCAATTGCGATGGCTTTCAGGTATTTAATTTCAGATTTCAATAAAATAGGATTTGAACAAATATTAAGGGCACGGTTTACAAAAGTATAGAAAGCAGCCATTTTTTGGTTAGGTGGGTGACATGAACGCGCATGGGGAGGAAGGGAGACTGCAAAATTTTTACGATAGACAGTGGTTGAAAATCCATTTACAGTGCGAGAGACGAGGGTATCAAGAAATGGAAGGGAGCCGTTGTTTTCTATTTCATATGTAAACTGGATATTACTGTCAATTGAATTTAAGGTATCTAAGACATGGTCAATATTGTGATGAGATATGTCGATAAGTGTGAAGGTGTCGTCAACGTAACGGGTCCAAAAAGGAAAAGATATTTTCTTAAAAAGCTTGCTTTCGAAATAGTGCATGTAAATATCTGCGAGAATTGGGGAGAGAGGGGAACCCATGGCTAAACCTTCAGACTGACGATAGAATTTATTTTGGAAAGAAAAAGTGGTTTGTGATAAACAAATGCGGGTAAGAGAAATTAATTCTTGTATTTCGAAAGAGGTGAAATGAAACTCTTTTAATCTATTTTCGAGACAGCAGAGGGCGCCACTTATTGGAACATTAGTGAAAAGAGATTTTACATCAAAAGAAACCATAGTGAGATTAGTGTGAGGGCAGTTTTGAATATTTTTTGCAAAATTTATGGAATTCTTGCTCCACTTCTTGCTGCTAATAGTTATACTGTTAAGAATTCCATAAATTTTGCAAAAAATATTCAAAACTGCCCTCACACTAATCTCACTATGGTTTCTTTTGATGTAAAATCTCTTTTCACTAATGTTCCAATAAGTGGCGCCCTCTGCTGTCTCGAAAATAGATTAAAAGAGTTTCATTTCACCTCTTTCGAAATACAAGAATTAATTTCTCTTACCCGCATTTGTTTATCACAAACCACTTTTTCTTTCCAAAATAAATTCTATCGTCAGTCTGAAGGTTTAGCCATGGGTTCCCCTCTCTCCCCAATTCTCGCAGATATTTACATGCACTATTTCGAAAGCAAGCTTTTTAAGAAAATATCTTTTCCTTTTTGGACCCGTTACGTTGACGACACCTTCACACTTATCGACATATCTCATCACAATATTGACCATGTCTTAGATACCTTAAATTCAATTGACAGTAATATCCAGTTTACATATGAAATAGAAAACAACGGCTCCCTTCCATTTCTTGATACCCTCGTCTCTCGCACTGTAAATGGATTTTCAACCACTGTCTATCGTAAAAATTTTGCAGTCTCCCTTCCTCCCCATGCGCGTTCATGTCACCCACCTAACCAAAAAATGGCTGCTTTCTATACTTTTGTAAACCGTGCCCTTAATATTTGTTCAAATCCTATTTTATTGAAATCTGAAATTAAATACCTGAAAGCCATCGCAATTGACAGAGGTTATGACCCTTCCATTATAGACAAAGCTATCCAAAAATTACAACTCCCTCGTATTTCGTCTACTAAATCAGTCACATCTAATATCAGTATTGTTTTACCCTATTTTTCTAAAACCAGTCAAACCATAGCTAAAATTCTCAAACAATATGATTTTAAAATAATATTTTCGCCTTCCAATAAACTCACCTTTTCTCAGTTAAAAGATCCTATTGATATGCATAATTCTTGGGGCATTTATAGTATTTCTTGTCAGTGTGGTTTATCATATATTGGCCAAACTAAACGCAGTCTTAAATTTCGTCTAAAAGAACATATGAATTACGTCCGCAAACAAGAAACCAATAAATCGGCTATTTCTAAACATTGCTGGGAGGAAAATCATAATTTTAAATTTAATTCAGCTAAAATAATTTGCAGACCTAAATCCATTCATGAACTCGATTTCTTTGAAGCTTTTCATATTTATAAAAATTTTAAAAACCTTGTAAATTGTGATTTCGCTGTTCCCTATTTGTCTGATTGTTGGAAATTTTACATTCAGTCCACATTTCCTTAATTTTTCTACAGTTTACACAGCTACACAATCCTTAATTCCTATTGGCCACACTCCCCACCTCTTCCGTAATCCTATTGGTTGAACTAAATCCGGTCCCTCTCCTATATATATGAGCACTTCTCCAGATTCAGAATTCTTTTTGCACTGATGACGGTACGCTTTAGGCTACCGAAACAGCTGTATGCACCTCAATAATCTTTCTTTGGCGTTTCTGACGTAGTAGTTTATTCCTGTTTTAATATTTTAAATTGTTTTTAAAGTAGGCTCATATACATAAGTAAGTTTTTTTTTTTTTTTTTAATTTATTTTATCTCTTAATTTGCAAGCTGCTTTTATAACATTGAGTTTGAAATGCATGCAGGGTAAAACAAAGCCGTGTGAGTGACACACCAGATTTATATATATATATATATATATATATATATATATATATATATATATATATTGTGATCTCTTTCCTGTTTCAAGTTGCTCAAGATATCTTTTGTATACAGGCATTGTTCAAAATGTTTTTAAATGATGTTATCGTTCTTAAAACTAATAAATTGATTTTTATTTTATTTTTTAAATACATTTATCAGGGATGTATAGAAAAATAATATTTTTTACAGAATTTTCCAAATCCGATTCTGTCCAAAGTCTCCAAAACTGTCAGGAAATAATAAATTTTAATACAAATTTGTTTTTAATGTTGACTATATAATACACTGTATAAGCAACAAACAATTTTTCTTTTTATATATATGTAAATTATTTTTAAATTAAATTTGTGAGAGTATTTCTAAATATGTTAAATTTTAAGCATTTTCAATAAAATGTCTATTTATTAACATTAATTTGTAGATAATGCGTCTTCAGAAAATTAACTGTTGACCTTATCTCATGAGCCGAAATGTTAGTGTTATTTTAACATATAAATAGATACATAGTGATATGAATGTCCAGAAAAATAAATCGATTTACTGTCGCTCAAAGAGGAAAACATCTATAGTTAAGACCAACAGTTAACGGCCCCCTTCACGTACCGTCGCCGGAAGCCCGAGCCAATGTTATTCTATGGGGAAATTTTTTTTACAAATAACTTATTAACTAAAACATATTTTTAAATTCTGTTTTCACATTCAGAAAATTCCCAACTGTTAAATTGACGGACTTTTTATAAAAATGTATTTTTTTAATTTTTAATATTTTATTTTGAAATTGCAAAATGAAAAAAATTCACATATAGAAAATTCTTATTTTACAGCTTTAAAATAAAATATAAAAAATTTAAAAAAATGATTTTTTAAAAAAGGTCCGTCAATTTAACAGCTGGGAATTTTCAGAATGTAAAAACAGAATTTAAAAATATGTATTACTTAATAGGTTATTTGTAAAGAAAAATTTCCCTTAAAATAACATTAGCTTCGGCTTCCGGCGGCGCCGAGTGAAGCGGGCCCTTAAGTCGAAATGAAGTAAAAAAATTTCATGTAATATAGGACTTAAAATTATGCAAAAGACGAAAGGTAACTGCAGAAGTAGCTTCTATAGAGGGATTTAGTAGTAGTTTACTGTAACATAATGGGAAGCCAAACTTTACTGTAACCCTGTTAATGTTGAATACACCGGGTGCGTCAAAAAAATGTATACACACTTTGAACCGTCATAGACACTGTATTTCCCATGCTACAAGATTCAATTTGTGGAAGATGGCGCCCCGCCGCACTGTCATCGCGACGGACGAAAATACCTGGATCAAAATTTGCCAGGCCAGTGGATAGAACGCAGGGGGGCAATCGAGTTTCCTCCACGCTCTCCAAACCTTATGCCGCTGGATTTCTTCTTAGGGGGCACAGTAAAAGATGAGGTGTACAAATGTAAACCACGCAACCTAGACACACTTTGGAATGAGATTCAAGCGGTGTTCGCAGAAATCCCATTGGACACGTTGGTACAATGTACAGAATCAGTGGTCACTCGTACTCAGCAATGTATTGATGCTGAAGGCCGCCATTTTAGACGTTAATCACATTTGCACCAGAAAGGGCATTTATGTTTCAAACTGGACTTTAAGCTTTCCATTCCCAGCAATTGAACCTTGTAGAACGGAGCATAAATTTTCTATGACGGTTCCAAAAGTGTGTATACATTTTTTTGACGCACCTGGTATGAGGTGTGGCTATAAAATAAAGAGGCTGATTCTACCACAGCAGCAGTACGCATGCACTAAACACTTACGACCGACACCTGTGTGAAAACTTCTCTTTCGAATGCAGCGCAACCCGTGTCTGTATTGTAAACTAATTATTCTGGCCATGTCCTTAGTTCGTATAAGAGCTGTTATTTGGTTTTTCTGGAAAAGTAATAATTTTTCACAGTAAGAGGAACGAAACTAGTGCAATTTTACACGAAACTTGAAAAAAAGCGCTATTGAAACATATCTTTTATTTAAATGAAGTGTATGGCAATGAATATTTTTCAGGTGCTCGCGATTTTGAGTGATTTAAGCGTTTCCAAAAGGGCCGAGAAGGCGTCGAAAATGATTGATGCTCGGGTCGCATTTCCACTTCAAAATCGGGTAAAAATATTGAAAAAGTCTGTAATCTGCTGAGCGTCGGTTACTGCCTTGAAGTTCGTGATCAACTCCGTGAAAGGAAAAAAAAAAGAATTGCGGAAGAACAAATCATGTGTTCTCCATCAAGACAACGCACCGACTCATATTTCATTGTCTGCCAAGACATTTTTAGCCAAGCACAACATCCCGGTGTTAGATCAACTACCTCATTCGCCCAACTTTGCACCTTGTGTTGTGACTTTAATCTTTTTCCCAAAGTCAAATCTGAACCACAAGAAAGAAACTTTCAGACAGCTGAAGCTGTGAAAGGGAAAGCGGCACACATAATGAAAGAGCTCACAGAAGAAGACTCCCATCGCTGTTTCGAACAGTGAAATTCTTTATTGAACATTTTAGGGATAGAGAGGGTCTATATATAAAGTGATTAAAACAAAAAATGTATACATTCAAAATAAAATGTTATACAGAAATAGTCCCGTTATTTTCTAGCCACACCTCGTATATCTTGTGAACTTTGTTATTATTGTTTGTAGCATGAGGTTTCACTCAGCAAAACGGACAATGTAAATTTTCTAACAACTTTAATCATAATTGCACACCATATTTACAGCAAAATGCAACAAATGAAAATAATACTGCTAGTTGTATATTATTTTCGTCATTTTTTTTTGTGTGTGTTTGTTTGTTTCCAGATGTTCAGAATACATACATGAGCTTTTTTAAAATATGTTTTAACCTTTCATCATTGGGTATCTGGGTCTACTAGTTGGATTCACCATAGAAGGGCGTACAGTGGCTTTTCTTTCAAACATTGTCAGTATTCCTTGTGGTACAGGATCTGCTTGCACCTCAACATCTGCAGATCCAGGACCTTTAGCTCCTGGCTCGTTTGTCTTAACTTTGGCTTTGAAACCGGAAGCATCTGCCATATATTCAACCATCCTGTATAACCCGTTCACATTCATATAGCCATATGAACCTGTTATGGTGCCAGAAGGATCTCCTTGTTCTCGTCGATAGTGTGTGTTTCCTTGTTCATCTGTTACTTCGTAGTTAAAGGAATATGGTTTGGGCATTAACTGCAAAAAGAATTAGATTACAAATAACCAGAACATTATTCAGCTAAAACATATTAGGGCAAAATTACAAATTTCACTTTATAATGTTAGAATCACACTCAACTTACATTTTGAGGAGGATATTCGCCAACATTGTTCCCAGGCGCAACAGGTTTGCCTCGTGCCTCTGTTCTGATTGTAATACTGGAAGCTAGGAATACCTGTAAAAAAGTCAAAGAAGCATATATTTTTAGAAATTCAGTTAAAAGTAATGGAATGCCATATTTTCTATGCAGTTCTGCTTGAAATATAGGTTGATCACAATGAAAGTATAAATACTTAAACTTAATTATGAAAAAAAAAAAAACTGAAACAAATTTCGTATGCATATTACCTAGATCGTAGGTAATGAATAGAAAAACTAGTATGTTGTGGCCATCACATGACTTTTTTCTATATTTTTCTATACTTTTTTATACTTTTCTATATTATTCTATATTTCCCTTCTAAAATCATAATAAATACATGCAACTTTTCTTGTAAATTTTGTTTTAACACGTATAAATAATAATAATAATAATACATAATATGTATCGTTAATAATAATAATACATAATGTGAACGTTTTTCTAAATTTTATTTTAATTATTTAAAAAAAAATATTTGCACGTTCTTTTTATTTATTTATTTATTTTATTTTATTTTATTTTTGACATAAAAAGAATTATAAAATCCAAGGTGGAACACTACAAATGGCAAAAAAAAAAAAAAAAAAAAAAAAAAAAAAAAAATCACAGATCGAGAGAAATTGTCTTGGAGTACAAATAAATTTTTTTTATTTAATAATATTTATTGGAAAGAAAATTATGTATAGCCCTTTTAATATTGATAAATGGTATTCAGTAAGAAATCGAACAGATGCATGAATGAACTTTCATAGGTGTAAATTACGAAATCGGCATACAAAAACTGCTTAAGGTGATTTAACTCTTTCGTTTATAATTTTACCTGTTTAAACGGAAAAATTATAATAAACAAATTCCATCATATCAGTTTTTACTTTCTCTTACCCGTATATATGATAGAGAAAGTACTGTTTTTGGGTCATTTTTTCGAATATGAGTTTTTGTTATATTTACACATTTTGAGGTGCTACGAAACTCAAAAATCATGTTTTAAGCGGTTGGTCTGTGTGTATGTCTGTGTGTGTGTGTGCGTTTGTCTATATGTGTGTCTGTCTGTTATCAGCATAACTCAAGAACAAATTACAGCAGAAAGTCCAAACTTGGTATTCTGAATGTGTATCATATAGGGATGTTACGCTAAAATTTTCGTTGAGATTAAGCAAATGGTTTATGTACGTACACAGACACCCAAGAGAATTCAAATACATTACGTATATAGGGGAAATTGCAGGTAAGTAGAGTTTAAACATATGTAGACTGCATTAAACCAAATGAAACGAATATATATGTTTTATATGCGTAAAAACATGTTTCATGAAAAATATGGTATGGAAATCATTCACTGTTCGTTTACAGGGTTTCACAAAGAACTAGATTATAGTGAGACAATGCTTGAAAATTGATGGAAGTGCATTTCAGGTTTTTCCGTGTTTTATTAATATAGGATTATATTTATTTGCACCATGTGGTGTGTAAAACCTTCAGAAGATACACAGGGCTGCCAATATTTATGCCATAACATTCTTTTTTATTGTTAGTGGATATATTTTACCTTGTACAGGAAAGCTACTCAGAAATGGAAATTAATTCCTCATAGCCATATAGTAATTAATGTTTTTTATTTTTTTATTTTTTTTAAGATAAATATTCATTGCTTGGTTTTTTTAAAATTTTTATTTACACGTTTTGAGGTTTCCTGAATACTTAAGCCATGTTTTTAACGTTTGATCTTTGCCTGCGTCTCTGACAGTAAATTTAAAACAAATTATTTCAGACGATCCAAATGTTGCATTTTGAAGTTAATACGCTTGTGACTAGAAATGTTTCATCAAGACTGATAAATTTCAAAGAATGTTGCGTGTGAAGTTGTCTGAATAATTTTAATTGAACTTTTGAGATTATAACAAATTTGAATTCTACATAAATGTAGGTACAATAATGAAACGGGGGAAAAGAGAGGGCGGCATCTCCCCTCATACAGAATTATTTGTCAAATAATCTGGTGTGTCACTCACACGACTCTCGCTTACACTGGAATTTATACTATAAATATAGGTTGGAGATTAAGGGGTAAGATAACGAGTACTGTTATGTAAACTTATGTTAAAACAATTCAAATTAGGCTTCGAAAGAACTTTATATGATAACTAGTTCTGTGTCCATTTCATTACTGACCCTGCATTTATATAGAATTTAAATCTGTTATTAAAATTAAAAGTTCACTTAAAACTATTCAGACAGCTTTCACACGCAACAATCCTTGAAATTTATCAGCCTTTATCGCACTTTTCCAGCAACAAACTTATATTAACTTAAAATACAACTTTTGGATCTCCTGAAATTATTCGTTTTTAAGTTACTCTAAGAGACACAAACAAAGATCAAACGTTAAAAAAAATTGACTTCGGTAAAAAGGAAGCCTCAAACGTGTAAATATACAAAAAACAAGCAATGAATATTTAGCTTAAAAACGTGCATTATTTACCATATATCTATGAGGAATTTATTTCAATTCCTGAGCAGATTTAATAGACATGGTAAAATTTTATAGTAAGACACTTCCACTAACATTAAAAAAGAAAGTTATCGCCTATACCTTCTGAAAAGAAAGTTATCGTTTATACCTTCTGAAGATTAAATACAGACCACACAGAGCGCTTAAATATAATCTTTTAGTGATAATACACGGCACAACCTGAAATACACTTCCATGAATTTTCAAGTGTTGTCGCTCTGTAATCTAGTTCTTTGTATAGCCCTTTAAACGAACAGTGAATGATTCCCATACCAAAAAATATATTTTCGTGTTATTAGGTTTAGTGCAGTCTATAGATGTTAAACTCTACTAATTTCCCCCATAGACGTAATGTATTTGAATACTCTTGGGTGTACCTGCACATGAAGCATTTTCTTGATCTCAACGAAAAGTTTAGGGTAGTACCCCCATATAATACAAATTTAGAATACCAAGTTTTTTTCTTTTACTTTCTGCTATTATTTGTTCTTGAGATATGCTGAAAGCAGACAGACACACAGACAGCCATACACACACACAGACACAGACACAGACATACATACCAACAGTAAAAACATGATTTTTAGATTCAGGGAACCTCAAAACGTGTATTTACAACAAAAACTGAATTTCGAAAATTTGACCCAAAAACAATACTTTCTCTATCGTTTATATGGGTAAGAGAAAGTAATAAGTTAGTTAAACAGTATGAAATAGTAGAATTAGATAAATATTCACGTTTATTAAACAAAAATTTACAAGCAGGGTCTGCTTAAACATTTTTTAGGGCCACTATTTTTATGTAGAGACATTTATCAGATTTTTATAATAATATATTTTGATTAAATAAGAAAAAGATTATTGTTTAAAAATAGTGGTAACAGGAAGACAGAACTTTCTGAACCCTGAATGTGCCCTGGAAAAACGGCGGAAGGTACGACCCACTGTTACAAGTGATAAATAGGAAATTAACTGCTACAGGTAATGCTAGTGTACTCAATGAAAAAAAAAGTGTATTAATGCTAATTATTTATTCTCCAGTTAATGCAGCAAACAAAACAGTTCCTAAAACAACTCTTATTGTATATAAAATGTGTAGTTTTAAGGAATATGAAACCGGAATGATTATTTTGTCATTATATTCTAAAAAACTAACAGTTTTCAGTGACTCTTATTTATAGTAAATAATCTGATGTGTCACTCACACGACTTTCTCTTACCCTGAAATTTAATACTATAAATACAGGTTGGAGATTAAGAGGTAAGATAACGGGTACTGTTATGTAAACCTATGTTAAACAATTCAAATTAGGCTTCGGAAGAGTTTTATATGATAATTAGTTCTGTGTGAGGGGGGCTACAGCCCCCCTAAACCATCCGTTTCATTAATGCACCTAAATAAAGCATTTTTTAAATTAAATATTTAGCGATTGTTTTTTGTGTATTTACACGTTTTGAGGTTCACTGAATATTGAAGTTAAATTTTAACATTTAAACCTTGTCTATGTCTCTTATCAGAGTAACTTAAGAGCAAATAATATCAAGCAATTAAATTGTTGCATTGTAAAGTTAATATAATGTTACGAAATTGTAAATAATTGTGTTTATTTTTGTATAGATTCTTTCAAAGAGGCATAGTAAGATGATAAAGTGCTAATTTTGTGCATTTCTAGTCATTTTAGCGTTAAAATAGCCTTATTTTCCCTTAAAAACGCATTAAAAAGCCCCAATAAGGCAGGTAATGGATTTGGCGCCAAATTTGGCGACTTTTTCCCACCTTGGCGATTTTTTTTGGCGACCTTGGCGAGAAAATCCTTATTAGGGATATACCAAATCTGGAAGCTCTTATCCCATTGGCTGATGAGATATGGAGATTTCTGGAACGTTCCACACTTTTCTACAGGGGTATATAAGCCTGTTTTCTTCGCCAAGGTCAGAGTCAGTCAGTTCAGTTCTCAGCCAGCTTCGCTAATGCTTGCATTGTTTTGAGCCTCTTTGAAAGAGACTTGCTTTAAGTGTTATTGCTATACAGTTTGTACTGTGGATTTGCTATTGACAGCTGTTGTTTAAGCTGTGTTTACTGGTTGAATTGAAGCTGATACTTGGTTTATAGACCTGTATTTTTCTGGAACTTTCTGTGAATAAATTACTGAATATTTGTAAGTTTCGCCTTTCATTCTTGGACAACGCACGAACCCCCAAGTACGCAACAATAAGGTTGTTGCTTAAAAAGCTTGATAATGATTGATAAGATTCAAAGACTGGTACGGGGGATAGTTTTCTAGATAATTTGGAATTAACTTTTAAATCTAATAACAGCTTTTGACTTGTGTATAAATGTATGTACACTATTAAAACAGAGGATTGAGGGGGTGGTAGCTCCTCCCCCCCCCCCCCAACAGAATTATTTGCCATATAAAGCTGTTCCGAAGCCTAATTTGAATAGTTCCTAACTTAGGTTTATATAACAGTATTCGCTATCTTACACTTAAATCTCAATAGTAATGAATTTCAGGGCAAGAGAAGTCACATCACATTATTAATATTACTTTCCGAACATACATGTAAGGAAAGTATTGTAATCATGTCAAAAATCCGAATTCGAGATTTTGGTTTTTCTATATATTTTGAGGTCTCCTCAGTCCGTTTTCACTATTTTTACGATGATGTATGTATGTGTGTGTGTGTGTATGCGTGTGAGTGAACACGCTAGCGTCTAAACGCTTTGCTCGAATGAGCTGTAAGTTGGTACGCATGTTGCAAGTCACCGTAGCACGAACCCTATTGATTTTGATGAATCTAGCACTTATAGTTTTTTTACAGGAACACACACAAAAAAAAAAATTCTTTATCATTATTGCCTATGGGACCAAAATCTTAAAAGTACAATAGCATCTAAACGTCTTATTCAATTGAGCAAAAAAATTTATACACATATTATAGGTCACAGATACTCAATCTTTATAGATTTTAGAGAATTTAGCACATATAGTTTTTTTACAGGGACAGAAAGAAAAATTCTTTATCATTATTGCCTATGGGACCAAATTAAAAAAAGTGCGATAGCGTCTAAACACCTTATTAATTGAGCAAACAATTTATACACATATTATAGGTAATAGTTGCATGAACTGCATCGATTTTGGTGAATCTAGCACTTCTAGTTTTTTTACAGAGACACAATAAATAATTCTGTATCATTATGGCCTATGGGGTAAAATTATTTAAAATGCGATAGTATCTAAATGCCTTATCCGCGTTGGAAAATTAATATACGAGTTATAGGCCACCATCACACAAACAATATAGATTTTGGTGACCCTAGCACTTAACGAGTTTTACAGGGACACAAATAAAAATTGTTCATCATTAAGACCAATAGGCTCAAATTATTTAATGTGCGACAGCGACTAAACGCCTGATTCAAATGAACTGAAAATTTATATACATGTTGTACGTCACCATCTCACGAACTTTATGAACTTTAGAAAATCTAGCACTTATGGTTCTTTTTCAGTGACAAAATGCAAATTTCTTTATCATTGTGGCATATGGGCTCAAACTTTAAAATACGATAGCGTCTAAATGCCTTAACCGATGGAGCTGAAAATTTATATGAATATTATAAGTCACTGTTGCACTAACTATCTTTAAACATTTTGGTGAATTTAGCATTTGTAGGTTTTTACAGGGACACAACAAAATATTTTTTATTATTATGATCTAAGTGTTCGGTAAAATAGCGTTAAATTAAACATCATGTACTATATAAAGAAAAATACTCAAACTCCCTATTATAATTTTCTCTCTTTTGTTTATTTAACGACTCCTCTTACTTTACTTTACCTACAGAATCATTAATTACTCAATGTTCGGAAAGTCGATTGGAGTCACTCCAGATTTTTCTTTTTTTAGTGCTAGATGCCTATTCCATTCGGTACAGTTGTCGAATTTTTATAGGTCACTCTTAATTAGTGCTAGAGGCCTATTTCAGTCGGTTTATTGAATGGGGATTTATTGAATGAAGTCCCCCCAAGGCACAACTTTGACATGAGTCCCCCCAGGCCCAACTTTGACATGAGTCCCCCCCAAGGTATCCCTATTTCAGTCGGTACAGCGTTGTCGAATTTTTATAATACACTCTTAATAGTGCTAAGGGCCTATTTTAGTCGGTTTATTGAATGGGGATTTATTGAATGAAGTCCCCCCCAAGGCACAACTTTGACATGAGTCCCCCCCCAGGCCCAACTTTGACATGAGTCCCCCCCAAGGTACCCCTATTTCAGTCGGTACAGCGTTGTCGAATTTTTATAATACACTCTTAATAGTGCTAAGGTCCTATTTCAGTCGGTTTATTGAATGGGGATTTATTGAATGAAGTCCCCCCAAGGCCCAACTTTGACATGAGTCCCCCCCCAGGCCCAACTCTGACATGAGTCCCCCCCAAGGTACCCCTATTTCAGTCGGTACAGCGTTGTCGAATTTTTATAGGTCACTCTTAATAGTGCTAAGGGCCTATTTCAGTCGGTTTATTGAATGGGGATTTATTGAATGAAGTCCCCCCAAGGCACAACTTTGACATGAGTCCCCCCCCAGGCCCAACTTTGACATGAGTCCCCCCCAAGGTACCCCTATTTCAGTCGGTACAGCGTTGTCGAATTTTTATAGGTCACTCTTAATAGTGCTAAGGGCCTATTTTAGTCGGTTTATTGAATGGGGATTTATTGAATGAAGTCCCCCCAAGGCACAACTTTGACATGAGTCCCCCCCCAGGCCCAACTTTGACATGAGTCCCCCCCAAGGTACAACTTTGACATGAGTCCCCCCAAGGCCCAACTTTGACATGAGTCCCCCCCCAGGCCCAACTTTGACATGAGTCCCCCCAAGGCCCAACTTTGACATGAGTCCCCCCAAGGTACAACTTTGACATGAGTCCCCCCCCCAAGGCACACCTTTGACATGAGTCCCCCCCAAGGCACACCTCCCCCTCATTGGGAAAAAGAGAAAAAACGTTGTTTTGCGGCTATAAGACAGTTTGGACTTCCAACGTTATTTGTTACAGTATCTGCAGCTGAAACACATTGATTTGATTTAATGAAAACTTTATCATGGAATTTAGATCGTCACGAATTAACTAAAGAAGAATTTGTCGATATTAACAAGTTTAGCAGTAGGCCTCTGGCACTAAATTAAAATCTGTCAATGTCAGATTTTCATGTTTTAAATAATGAAATAATGTCGTGTCTGTATATATTTTTTTTTTATACGCCGAACATAACGCTGCATAGGAGAGTCACTCTTTGCATTGTTCTAGCATTCTTTTATCAGTTGCTTCTTGGCAACAGAAAGGAGAATATTTGATTTTATTTTTTAAGGGTCTTTTTTTTTTTTTTTTTTTTTTTTTTTATAAACCTGAATAATACAAATCAGTTTGAAGGCATTTTTATAAATCCATTAAAAAAAAAAAAAAAAAAAAAAAAAAAAAAACATAGCGCAAATAGACAGATTAACGGAATCTATAAATATTCGATTTTTCAGCAACCTGCATCTCGGCTACCACGGTGTAACCAAAGTATGATTATTTTCACAGCCTTTAAATATATCTACTATTTACAAAGAATACTAATTTTCAAGTCGACCAGAATTAAAAACTCCGAGCACTCTCATATTTTTAAACTGAAATTTACTCGGTTCCCTTTCTGTTCTCTTAACATTCTCTTACCCGTATGATGATAGAGATAGTATTCCTTTCTGGACAAATTATCGAATTTCAGTTTTTGCTATATTTACACATTTTGAGATTCCTTGAATTTGAAAATAAGGTTTTTAGCATTTGATCTGTTAATCTCCCTTTTCTGTATGTGTATGTTTGTGTGTATGTATCTGTCTGTTATCATCATAATCCGTAAAAGCATTCAGATGCATTACGTTCCATTATACATATATAGGAACTAGGGGTAAAATGCTCAATCAGAATATTTTTTCTTCTTTGGGTATTTTTCCATTAGACGATTGCCGCGTGGCTAAGTGGCTAAGTGGCGGGCTTCTTCCCCGCACACAGTAATAAATCTTAAAATTATGTTCAGAATATTTAGCTAAGTTAGAGGTAATAAAATAATAATTATAAAAATAATTATAATAAATTTAAGGAATCCACACGCCTTTGGAGGTGATTTTTTGAAATAAAGGAAATTTTGATATTAATTGCATTTGTTTTAATAAGAAATGATATAAAGCACCAAAAAATATTTTTTTTTAAGTTTATCTTAAAACAAAAAATAGAAAAATTAGAAAAAAAAAATTATTAAAAATATGCAAAAATTAACTAATCCGCAAATCACAAAAACTTAAAAACAAACCAATTTATCAATATTTTGTAAATCAAATAATGAACTTAATATTTCCTAGGGAATAGACTATACATGTAATAATATTCCATAAATTTGGGGAGTTACAGCTGTTTGAATATTCATATATGGAAAAATTAGCAAAATACTATGTTAAATCAAAATTTATTATAACAAAAATTAAAAAATAATTAATATATAACACACCTTTGTCATTTTGTGCTGATTTATATAATCCATCTATATTTGGCTATCCCCCCGACAACTACAACTTACTGTGTCGTTTAACAGTTGCATATGATCAACCTTCCCACCAGTTACCTTACTACAGGGATTAATTTAAACTTAACTTGTAAATATCTCTGTAAATAGTTTGTATATATTAATTCTCTTAATTTTAAAATTGTGATGTAAATATTGTAAATATTTTTCTATCTCTGACTGCTCAATAGTCTTGTTAGGCTAAATTTTAAATTTTAAATTTTATTTATTTATTTTATTTTTTTAATTTTGGCTGCATAACAGTCTCGTTAGGCTAAATTAATTATCATTTATGGAAATTTATTATTCTGACTTAATTAACAGCCTTGTTAGGCTCTCCTAGTTTATCTTACACCCCCCCCCCCCCAAAAAAAAAAAAAGTAGGGGAGACCGGGGCACAGTGGACCACTTTTACACTCTTAAATATTTTCACAAAAAACAGCAAAGCAATGTACTTGAAAAAAAAAAAATAGGGAACAATCTCTAAGCCTTTCTTAACATGTCTTAATTTTTTTTATATCAATATTTCCAATACATTATGAATGAAAAAATAAATTGTGAGCATTCACAAAGTGGACCACTGTGCCCCATCACCGGGGTACAGTGGACCAGCCTTTTTTGTTTATATTATATTAATATAAATTACTTTTGTTTACCTCTAAAATTAGTTTCTTATACTATTTATCCTAAATAACATAATTCAAGCATTTTCATGAAATAAAATATCCAAAATTAAATTAAAATAAACAAATAAGAAATCAAATCTCACTAAGAAAATTTATTTAGTTAAAATATATATTGTTTTTTATTCTTTTATTAAAACACTCCTTCTCATATTTATAAGGACACTTTATGTTTTGAAATAACTAATGTAAAAATAATGTGAACAAGATTATACTAAATGCACTTAATATATCCAGTATTCTAAAAACCAAAACTGCTATAATTTTTTTAACCTGAAACAAAATTAATAAAAAATAATGCAAAATATGTTTTTCTCCACGTTTTTAGATGCTCATAATTATAGGGACAATCAAGATTTTTTCGTTTTATTAAACTTGCTAGCGGATAAATTACAGTTGACATGCGAATTTGTTAACTACTGGGCTAGATTAATTCATATATAAGCCTTCAATTTTTCTTAGACGGACATTACTGATAATTCCTCGAAAAAAAGAGCGTTCATGTAGTGAAGTATCATAAATGTGTCTTTTAAGTGGAAGGATGATTTCAATCCGCCGAATTTCTAATGAAATTCGAAGATCTAAAGTTGATGAAGGAAATGGGATTAAACGTTGAACTGCTGGTTCGATAGGAGAGAAATCTGATGCAAAATCAGAGTTGTTTTACAGAGATCGAAGACTCATAATTCCTCTTACTGTTCTACTCATAATGACTGCTGCTGAATTTGCACGTAATTTTTAAGGAAAGGTTGGGGTCCACATTTATGCCTGTTTAAAATAATTAATAATATGTTAAAATGAATAAAAAACCTGTAATAATCAATTAGCATTTAATGGGGGAAAGAACGTCTTTGTTAAAGTTGAATAAAGACAATATTAAATGGTAAAATTTTGCATTTTCGAATGAAAAACATTTTATTCTTGATTAACCAAATGGTTTTAACAGTTACTGGCACGATCTAAAGATAGCGAAAGACAGAGCAGATTTTTTAAAGGCAGATATGAATCGGGCATTTTAAAGGTGGATCTATGGTGCTCTGGGGAGCTGTTTCTACTGAAGGCAGAATGAATTTAGTAATTTTTTCTTCTCTTATGAACATCAAGAGAATATCCGCAAATTTTAAGCGTGGAATTCTCAGATTTTTGTTAGATTTTGGGGGGTAATAATATCTTTTTCAACAAGACTTACACTTTTGCTTACTTCTGGAGCAACAGGAAATAGTTTGAAAAAAGAATCTTCTGTATTATTGCCTTTCCCGTGGTCTAAAAGTTGAAAAAACTTTAACTTTTCATATTAGAAAAGTGCATGCAAGTGGAAAGCAATTTTAAATAGTTTAAATGTATTCAGAATATCATCTATGCTGTATGAAATGGTATAGAAACGGAATATATATATAATATATATATATATATATATATAAATTATATATATATACCAGAGAGAATGTCTGACTGTTTCACCCTAAAAAGAGACCCCATAAAATATTAATTTAAAGAATAACTGAAAAAAAAAAATTACCAAGATTCCAGCTGTCCTTATAATAGTGAACACCTGCAAAATCATCTTTTTGACCGTATTTAAAGTTTTTTAAGATAAAAAAACGATAAAACTTTTTAAATATAGTCTATTAATGAAATTTAAATTA
Source organism: Salticus scenicus (assembly GCA_963930645.1). Taxonomy (NCBI): domain Eukaryota; kingdom Metazoa; phylum Arthropoda; class Arachnida; order Araneae; family Salticidae; genus Salticus; species Salticus scenicus. Next base: position 119,183,647 of record OZ005661.1, read on the forward strand.
ATAAAAAATATATTTGTTTAAATAATACTGTTAAGTGTTTAGTTAATATAGAAAAACGAGTGTCCTTATAATTATGAGAACCAGCGTGTATATATATATATATATTAATTTTTATTCCTATAAACTCCCATAGAAAAAAAATGTTTTGATATTAAAATTATTTTGATACAAAATAAAATCATCCATATGCATACATGCATACATTCATACATATAATGAGTAGTAATCCTGTTTAAATCTCGGCAGAAATTTAAGTCTAAAAGCTGTTTTCTTATTTCTGGTATTAGTGTATCATGAACGAGAGAGGGAACGTACTCCAATAAAAATATTAATGAAAGACTCCCATAGTCATATTTTATCGTTCTTTTCCCTGACGGCTTTTAACAAAAACATTCAGTCCCCTTGAATGATTAGAAGATGGGAACGGAGCACCCTGAGACGAATGATAAATGTTTAAAATTTTTATTCATCATCTTTTCCAATTAAATACATCTTTGTAATGTAATAATATACGGCACAGAATTCACTGACGTACAAGCACAAACTTTATAACAAACCAATAATGTAACACCACAACGTGATATCATAACGTGACGCACAAACCAATAGCGTAAAAACAACGGACATAATAATTTGTTAAACAATCAAATTGTAGAAAGTGTCACGTAATATTTTCTTACATTTACTTTTGGATAACGTTTTACATTAAATAAAACAAAAATTGTAGCCCATGTTAATCCCTAGAAACTAATGCTACATAATCCCTAATACTACATATTATCGAATTTAAAACGCACAAAACATTTTATGCAACTTACATAAAACATAGTAACTTTCAAATTTCCTCACATCATATCTTGTATTAAGCTTTGTAATAATAATTAAGGCGTTAAGGACTTATCAGAATAAAAATACAAACTTTAATCCTCAATCGTAATATGAAGACTACGTATGTATAAATTGTTTAAACAATTTAATATATACCATCAGTACAATTTAATACATACCAAATTTATTTCTTACGCTTGATGATATTTTATATTAAATAAAATCAAAATTATAGCCTATGTTTAATCATTAAAAACTAATATTACTTAACCACTAGTACTACATAGATTTTGAATTTTAAAAATATAAAACATTTTATTTAAATTGCATAAAAATCTAACAAATTTCAAATTTCCTTTCTATTACTTCGTGATTAAGTTTTGTAAAAACTATTAAACTATTGGGAACTCACCTGAATAACTCACCTGAATCTCTATTCGTAATGTAAAGACTACATATATACCCTCTGCTAAACAAATTATACCACCAGTAACGTAATATTTACTTAGGGGAGGACGGGGCACAGTGGACCACCCCTATTTAAATCTATTAATATTCAAATCTTTTAGTTTATATGAATACTCATGTATGGCAGCATGGTACTAGTTGTATACAGCCAAAAAAACCACATGGGGAATAGTAAGATAACCCTTTTGAGCAGCTTTTATGTTTTTAGCTGCTCAAAGTAACTTTTCCACATTGAAGTTTTTAAAATTTTATAAAGATTGAACTAGTGACTGTAAATACTATATAGCTGTTAAAAGAAAGCAATATATTGCTGTTTTTAAATTTCTAAAAATTATTAGTATATTTATAGTCTATATATTATTTTATTATTATTATTTGTTTTGTTCTGGCTCAAGGCACAGTGGACCACCTTCCAATGTGCCTAAAAATACAAATTAGATTTAATACTTATATTTGTTTTAATTAAATTTATAGATACAAATATAATGTAATGTATTAATATCTCAGACTAATAAATATATTAATTTTATAATAAAATAAACAGAATAATAGATTACTGAAAGAATAAATATTTGAGTAGTTATATAATTATTAATAATATCTAAATTTATTAACTATTTGAATTATATAGTATTAATATAAAAAAAATCTAATTTAATGAATAGTAGGAATAATTTATTATTATAGTTGTTTTTAGAGATCACATGTGAAAGCAAAAGAAGTAGCTTAATATATTTTAGTTAAATTTATCCAACAAATATGATGTAAACTAATTATATCTCAAAATAATTTTTAAAAATATTAAATATTTTAATAGCAGTATAATATTTTTTTTAATATCTGAATAAAAAAAAATATATTTGATTTATATAATATTAATAAAAGAATAAAAAACAATATCTATTTTAACTTAATATTGCTTATTTTATTTTATGAAAATTCTTGAATTATGTTATTTAGACTAGAATAGCATAATAAACTAATTTTAGAGGGAAAAAAAGTAATTTATATTAATTTAATATAAAGAAAACAGGCTGGTCCACTGTACCCCGGTGATGGGGCACAGTGCTCCACTTTGTGAGACCTCACAATTTATTTTTTCATTCATAATATATTGGAAACATTGTTATAAAAAAAATAAAACATGTTAAGAAATGCTTAGAGACTATTTCCTTTTTTTTTTTTTTTTTTTTTTTTTTTTTTTTCAAGTACGCTGCTTTTATGTTTTTTTGTGAAAAAAAAAAAAAATAAATAAATAAAATAAGAGTGTAAAAGTGGTCCACTGTGCCCCGGTCTCCCCTATATATTACGCTTGATGACGTTTTACATTAAATGAAATAAAAATTATACACCATGTTAATCATAAGAACTAATACTACATAAGTATCGATGTTTAATTATATATATATAACATTTTGTAAAACTTACGTAAAATACAGCATCTTTCAGTTTTCCATTCAGCATCTTCTTGGACTTAGTTTTGTAATAACAATTAAACTGTTCAAAAACCATCGGAGTACAGGCGTAAAATTTTTACTCCGATCATAGTGTTAAAACAGCATATCTATCAATTTCTAAACAAATCAAATTAAACTCGACGTAAAAATGACGTAAAAATTACTTTCTCATCTTATACGCTTGAAAATGCTTTGCATTAAATAAGATAAAAATTCTGCTTAAATTCTTTGTAAACAGATTTTCATTTAGTACAACAGGACCTATTTTAATCTATTCTTCCATATAAAGGCATGCAGTAACTGTATTTCGTTCCCTATCATCGGTTACTACATACATTTCTTAAACTTACTTTGGTATAGCTTTAGCATAGGAGCCCCTTGGCGGTTTTTATATTTTTGTTGTCACTTTGGCGTTGAATTAAAATGAGTATCGTAATTGCGTAAGTAAAAACCTTGACGAGAAACGTCCTAGCTAATTCAATGCTAAATTTCAAAGACAAAGGTTTTATGTACCGAAGCTGTTCTACTTCTTTAGCATGATTTCTCTCTCTCTCTCTCTCTTTTTTTTTTCTTTTGTTAAAATAAAAAGATATATATTCACTTATTTATTTATTTTGCCATTAATTTGTTTTTTCTTTTAGATAATTTTAAAGGTAAAATGCGGTTTATACTTAATATGTTTTTAATCAATTATTGGATTGAACTAAGAAATACAGCATTAGCCAGATTTTGTTCTTATTAATAAGCGTACCAATTTTCGATAAAAATCTAATAATCCGGACAGATACAATTACAAACTTTCAGCTTTGTATATTTAGATATAAACAAAAATGTTTGCACGTTCATTCAAGGTATAATATAATAAGCGATAACGACGCGAAATCGCTGTCCGAAAGAAATAGTAGGACCTATCGTACTAAAATTTATAGCATGTCTTAAACCTCCCCCTAAATACTAATATTACATAATAACTAATACTATATAACTACAGAAGTTGAATTTAAGAAAATTGAAAATACAAAATATTTTGAAAGGTAACTTACATAAAATATAACAACTTTAAAATTTCCACTCATCATCTTCTTGGATTAAGTTTTATAAAAACAATTAAACTGTTCGGAACTGACCGGAGTCCAAACACAAAATTTCATCCCCCAACCAATGTTGATGACTAGTATATATCAATTTCTAAACAATTAAAATTGTACAATCAGTGACGTATTATTTACTTACACCCTAACGCTTGTTGATGTTTTACAAAAGTGTATTGAATTCTTCAGACAGCATTATTTATCTGCTTGTTGTTCTTCAAAACGAAAATGAAAAGAAAGCCAATCAAATATGAATGCGTTCAAATAAATGATCTTTAGATAAAGAACAACACTTAAAAAGGAATTTGCGTCACAGCGTTATGAGAAGATGCAACTGATAACAGTGATCATTGTAGTAATTATTTCATAACATCATGCATCACTTATTTGAGTGATGAATGTCCGTAATATTTTCAGCTGTGAATAATAGCCGACGCGAATCATAAACAAGCACAAAGCACCCCAACAAAAATGATTAGGAGAAAGATCCTTAGCGTATAACAAATGAGCGGAAGTACATGAGATGTAAAAATGGAAAAACAAAAGATTTTTGTTAGAATGCGGGTGTAACAGTTATCGATAATCGGGACATTTGAATCGCTTTATTTTAAAAGGGGACTTCTGCCGTTTTTGTAATTTTACAGGAGAGACAAAAAACTTCCTATCTTGTGGTTTAATTTATCTTAATGTACAAATTTTTGACTGCTAATAGTACTCATTGATATACATATTTTAATATATAAAAACCAAATTTATGGTTAATACTTTTTTCAAAAAAAGAAACTATTTATGCAGCAGAAGTCCCCTTTTAAAATAAAATGCAGAAATGTAATTCAATTTTTAAGGAAAAAATGAAAAAATAAAGTGTAATGAACTTTCTTATATCAAATATTTTAGATAAATTGCGAATACATAAGAAAGTAATTAAATACAATAGTAGATTCACCAGAATGTGTAATTTACAAATAAATTTCACTTTCCGTCGTAGGATATTCTGTAATAATTGTATTCCGAAAAGCCAGATGCTCCTGAGGAATGAATTAAAAAGTTTTTTTGATATCGTTTACTTTACTTTTCTGTATGGGTCTTCGACAAACATTCCCTGTACCAGGCAAAGACAAGTTCTTTTGCGTATTTCTTAGTCTAAATTTGTGCTGAATTAAACCCACAATAAAGTTTTTGGTGGCAAGTATCGCAGGGTTAGAATCTTCACATTTCAGATAGCTATATGTTGATATTCTAAAAGAAAACTTTTCTGATTTTGGTACAGTTTTACCGTAGGATTCTTCACTGAGGCATGTCTTTTTGTAAAATTCTGGATACCAGCTGTTAAAATCCAAAACATCACGATGTGTAGGTTGGACAATTGTAAATTTCTGCAATTTATTCGAAGCCCTTTTTTATCAAGTCAACATATTCATTCATTGTATAAATTCTTTCAGTTTTTCTAACAATCCTTCTAATAATAGAAAAATTCCTATCACAGGGCATGAAAGAGTGCTGCAGAAGTCCCCTTTTAAAATAAAACGCAAATTTCAAAGCGTTTCTGTAGACATACTTATAAACCAAAAAGTCTCGTTTCTTCATTAAATAATAGATCGATGCCCCTTTTACTGAAAAAGGTGAAAAAGCGAAATTCAATGAAAATGGTAGAAGTCCCCTTTTAAAATAAAGCGGTTCATTTAAGCTTGGAGCAGACCAAAGCGCAATCCAACGTGCAATGTCGGTTCTATTCAAATGCCTTTGATGTGGAGTTTGCAGTGATGCCAGATGGTCGAAAATTATTTCCCCAAACAGGTCTTCAAATTTCCTCAAATCAGGTTTTTTTTTTTTTTTTTTTCTTTTTGTTTTTTTTTCGAAAAAATCCCCAACTTGATTTCTACTAACAAGGGAAAATAAAAAAAATTTTCAAAGAAATATCAAGCAGATTTTTCTATGGTTTAAACTCAGATTTTTCCACAAATGAAAGCCATTTTTGAAAAAAATCCCCAAATAACAATAAAGCTATTGAAAGTCTCTAGCCGTAGGGATAAATAATTACATTGCCAATATTGACAGAAAGTTGAAGAACTCCCCAGATTTGTTCCCAAAAATTTTAGAATTCCCCAAAAACGTCACCACAAAGATTTGGTTCCCAAAATTGTCTCCAGGAGCCTCAAAAATCCCAAAAATGGGGACAAAATCCCCAATCTGGCATCACATCGTGGAAACAAATTCAAGCATGCGCATAAATCTGTGCCCTCCCACTGTGTACAGCGGCGCCACCGCTTCAGAATCTCTACTGTGCGCGGGAGAATTCATTGTCGGATAGTTTTTTAAGAGACCTTGGGTATATATATATATATATATATATATATATATATATATATATATACAAAGTTCCACTAATTCGAGCAAAGCGTTTAGACGCTAGCGTGTTCACATACACACATACATACCCACATACATACACACACACATACATACATCATCGTAAAAATAGTGAAGACGGACTCAGGGGACCTTGAAACGAATAGAAACATCAAAATCTCAAATTCGGATTTTTGACATGATTACAATACTTTCCTCACTATAGTGTTCGGAAAGTAAAAATATATTTAGTTGCACCTTGAATAAGTTGAAGCCTATCAAATTTTGGTGCGAATTTCTCAACATCTAGAGCTGCTCTGTTGCGATCTCTTCCCTTTAAAGAAAGTTTATATTTCAGTCTCTATTTTGTGTAATTGTCCAAAACTGGATATGTCAGAAGGTCGTTATGAAACACTATGCTAATTCCAATCATTTGGGTACATATCGGTAATCTGGTGGTAGTATTAAACTGTGATTTATTCAGTTGAAAGCTATATTTCAGCTTCTACTCTATACAATTGCACAAAACTTGATATGTAATGGGAACATTTTTGAATATTACGTCAATATGTAAAATCTGAGTGCATATCAGCGAACAAGTGCCGCTGCTTTGCTGTAATTTTTAATTTGTACTGTAAAACTATAGCTGAGCTTCTATAACATATAACATACATCAAACTTATTACGTGCGATGGTCATTATTACTATGAATGCTGGATGTATGTCGGATGACAGGTAGCTCTGCTAGTACTCCCCTCCTACGATTTTCCATATGTTTATATCTCAGCATCTGTTGACTAAAATTGCACAAAAATGCATTTGTAAAACTGTATTGTGAGATGCTAGATTAAAATATTTGTTCATATTAATCTGTAGATAGTAGTGTTATTTAAAATGGTCAATTGTGTGGATAAAAAAAAAAAAAAAAAAAAAAAAAGAGAGAGAAAATAAGTGCATCCCCTACGAAAAAGTGTGCAAATAATTTATTTCTTGCACATGTTTTATTTAAGATTAATACGGATAAAATACAGTTATATTATTAATCTTAATCAAGTTTTGTTAAGATTATTCAATGTATACTGTGTTAGTATATTATCATAGTTTTAAATTCAATTGTTGCCATATGTTCTGCAAACATGTCTGTGATGGTGCTCTTCTAGATTGATCAGATTGATGAAAAAGGATGCAGTGACTAACGTCAGTTGGTCAGATTTATTTTATTTAATTTTTATTCAAATTTGTTTAGTCCCAAACTCTTCAGGTAATTGTAGTTTAGTGTTTGTATAATAAATATTTTGTAATATAATTAAAGAAAAAAAAATTGAAAGAATAATGAATAATTTTATAATAAGTATGATAACCTTAAAGTAATTAATTTAATAATCAATGTATTATGTTTTTAATTAATAGGACGCTTAAAATTTATTCTGGAAGAAAAAAAAAATCTAGAAAAAACTAGCATAGGTGGACCTTGCTCAGTTTTCCATAATATATATGTTCCCATAAATTTATAGTACAGAACTTACTATCTATGTTAAGTGAATTGAATTTTATCGATCGCTCGACACGGTGACAGACTGAAATGTCCCACCCAATAGGTTATCCACTGCTCAGTTCTATGCATTTAACTTAACCTAATTTGTTAATTTGTTTTATTGGCATCAGTTTCTTATTTTAATTTAGAAATTTATTCATCTACCCTGAAAGTTCCTTTCAGAAATTTTGGAGTGGAAGGCTGATTTTTTATACCATCTATGTGAAAAATACCAGAGCCGGGAATCGAACCCGGGCCTTCCGCTTTACATGCGGATGCTCAAACCATTGAGCTACCCTGGCTGATTACCAGCTAGGCATTTTTCACATAACATTCGTTGACAAAGTCATCGAGTCTGTAAATGATGAATAAATTTCTAAATTAAATTAAAATTTCGTGGTCTATGGGAGTTATGCCATGATTAATAATGTCACTTGATATAGCTGTGTTTACAGACTCGGTGACTTTGACAACGATTGTTATGTGAGAAATGCCTAGCTCGTAATCAGCCAGGGTAGCTCAGCGGTTTGAGCATACGCACGTAAAGCGGAAGACCCGGGTTCGTTTTCCGGCTCTGGTATTTTTCACGTAGTTGGTATAAAAAATCAGCCTTCCACTCCAAAATTTCTGAAATGATCAGTTTATTAGTTTAGTTTTTCCATAATTCCATACTATTTCCAGTGGAACGATCCTCAAAATGCAAATTTATATGAAATATCGCTTTATTCTGCTATGTTCATACAAATCTTAAATTTCAAATAACTTAGGAAATATTCAAATTAGAATATTTGTAGTCAACGATGTTCAAATCAGTATCACAAAAGATATTTTACTCACATCTTTACGATGAAAATATCCCTCAAATTGGACGTTTATGAGAAATGTTGCGCACAAATTAAATCCGCGTAGCTTTTAATATAAAACATCTAACTAACATAGAAAATTTGATGGATAATATACACTATAGAACGTACCTGAAATATATATCCTTTAAGTGAGGTTTACAGTAGTATAATAGTGTCAAAACTATAGGACGATATACGCCAAAATCTAATCAACACCAATTTAAATCGGTATCCAACAAAATATAAAGTATCGTGACGTCCGGTGCAATTTTTCATGAGATGTACTACTTCTCACCAAATATTATTGCTAGTATACATACTCATTCATACATTTTCGAAATATGGCCAAATCGAGTTTGGGACATTTTAAAAGGTACAAGGCGTCAAAAACCGAAAGTCAAAAATTTTCACAAATCCAATACTTTCTTCTTATGTAAATAGAAGAAAGAAAAATTGTTTGCCGAGACAATGAATGAAATCTGAATGAAAGCTAAGAAAGCTCCATTTATAAAATGTCTGTTGTAGATTGTAGGAAATGCACAGTACGAAGACATACGGAAAGCATAAACCTTTTTTGAACTGAACCAAGAGATATTTTTATAAGAACGATCAGGCATTATCTATAAGGCTGTAAATTATAATGAAAATAAATAAAGATAACTAATCTGGTGTGTCCCTCACACGACTTTCTCTTACCCTGAAATTTAATACTATAAATACAGGTTGCAGATTAAAACGGAAGATAACGAGTACTGTTATGTAAACCTATGTTAAACAATTCATATTAGGCTTCTGAAGAGTTTTATATGATAATTAATTCTGTGTGAGGGGGGCTACAGCACCCCTCAACCCCCCGTTTCATTAATGCACCTACATTTATATAGAATTTAATTCGTTTATTAAAAAATAATTCTGTTTTTAAAAAATAATTTATTAAAATTATTATTTAAAAAAATTATCATTTATGATAATGCAGACGATTTCCATATTAGAGAAGTAGTATAACACCAAATATCCAAAAAAAAAGTCCATTTTATTCTCAAAAAAAAAAAAAAATCGTTAAAAGTAAAAAAAATCGATAACTTTGTTTTAAATAATCGCAGATCGATGGTTCAACCATTCGTTTTAAAGGTATTCGCGAGCTCTTTTGAAAGATACCCATCACGAAAATTTACTCCCCTCGAGGGAACTCCCCCCCCCCCCCCCCAGATGGGGAGGCGAGGCTCCTACATACACAAAAAAAAAAAAATTTCCCAGTTGATTATCTCTATTACAAAAAATATATATTCGTTCCGTTTGGTTAGTGCAGCTGCCTCCTTCCTACCCTAGGAAAACTGCTCGAGAAATTAATCGTAACCCGGCTTAACTATCACCTAGAAACAAATCAACTTCTCCATCCAAACCAATTTGTGTTCAGAGAGGGCAGATCATGCGAACATGCCTTACAAGCCATTAAAGATTCCTGCGCCGTAAGCTGTAATGCCTCTAGATACACCACCATCATCTCTTTGGACATTAAGGGTGCTTTTGATAATGTAGAGTGGCCCCATATTCACAAAGCACTACAGGAACTCAACTGCCCGGGGAACCTGGCTGGAGTCATTCGCTCCTACCTTTCAAAAAGGAAAATCATCATTAACTGGGGCGAGGGAAACACAGAATTTCCCCCAAACTAAAGGCTGCCCCCAGGGCTCGTGCCTCGGCCCGATTCTCTGGAATCTCATAGCTGACGGCGTGCTAAAGCGCATGAACTCTGAGGGCTTTACGACATTCGCTTATGCGGACGACTTCACCCTGATTCTCACGGGCCGTATCAGGAAGGATCTGGAGGACCAGGCCAAGGAAGCACTCTCCTTATTTAGCAGGCTCCTTAAAGAGTTTGACCTCAAACTCTCACCATCTAAAACCAAGGCCCTAACTTTGGCTTTCCCCAGATCCCTAAAAAATAGAAATCCCAAGATGCGGATTGATGGTATCAGTGTCCAGCATGTTGATCACATGAAGCTTCTGGGAATAACCTTCGACCGACACCTCAACTGGCTGCCCCATGTAAAGGACCTTAAACTCAAAACACTAAGTCATTACCACAACTCAACTAAGATGGTAGGAAAGAGGTGGGGTATCTCCACCTCTCTCCTTAAAATATGGTATCAAACAATAATTGAAAAAATAATAACTTATGGGGCAGGCATCTGGGGAGGTCACTTAAGATCTGACGCCAGAGCTTCGCTTGACTCCGCTCAACGCCCTTTCCTCCTGCAAATTGCAAGAGGGTATAAAACCATCTCCACTGATGCCCTCACCGTTATCACTGGGATTCCCCATGCCCACTTGCAGGTCGCCCAAACCTATACTAAAACTAAATTCCTACAACTAAACGACCAAGAGCTCACTAACATAGTCTTTCCCCAAACTCCCATCCAGCCCCTGACCTGCAGTTGGGCAATTCACCCAGGTTTGGATGTAGCTCCTCTAATAACAAACTGTTCAAAAAATAGCTTCTCACCTTCTGTCCCGGTGGCGATCTACACGGATGGCTCTAAGACCGAGGCTGGAGTTGCCTCAGCTTTCTGTGTTCTTGAAAGCGACAGCGAAGCCTATCGGTGGGCGGGTAGGCTTGAGGACTACAACTCAGTATTCCAAGCAGAACTCTACGCAATTAAAAAAGCCCTAGACTGGGCGGTCGTAAATCATAATCAACAACAACAACTAAGTGTTTATAGTGATAGTCTTTCGAGCCTGCTCGCCATTGCTCGCCATCGGAACAGACACCCACAAGTCCTGGAAATAAAAGAAATTCTAATGAACCCTAACCTTAACTGTACCCTGGCACACGTTTCTGCCCACAGGGGAGTAGTCGGTAATGAACTTGCTGATTCCCTGGCCAAAGAAGCCACAGAATTCTCAGTAAAAGAACCATCTCCTCCTGCCCCTCCCTCCTACGTAAAATTAAAACTGAAACAAATCTTCATTTTAAAATGGCAAGAACTGTGGCGAAATTCCGAGAAGGGTAGATATACCTTCTCCCTAATCCCACAGGTTTCAACAAATTCATGGACTCTAACTCCTCCCATAACGGCTTTCTTAACAGGCCATGGCCCCTTTCAATCCTACCTCTTCAAGTTTCATCGCCGACGCTCTCCCCTGTGTCCCTGCGGTGAGGAGGGAACTCCCGAACATTATTATTTCTCTTGCCCCCTAACTCAACAGTTCCATTTCAGAAATCCCTCTCCAAGACCAAATAATTGGCTTGAAAATATCTTAACCAGAAAACTGTTAATTAAAAAACTAAACAATATTTACTCCCTCTTAATGGACATAACCAATTTGACTGATTAATAACTATTCCCACTGGCAGCTAATCTTCTTCCCAAATGAAGCTACTTATCCTCCCACCCTTTTTCAAAATACCCTTCACCAAAACAAAAATCTGTTTGCAAGGAAGCCTCTTACTAAAACCTCTCTTAAAAACTAAATAAACTCTATAGTTTAAATTATCAACAATCCTAACTCTCTCATTCTCTCCTCTGTTACCCAAATTACCCTGCAAAATCAGTTTTCTGCACAGTTGTTCTGCAATACTGTCACTGATGTTGTCATCCAATTGTATCATCTGGACTATTCTAGTCAAACTTGAACACTCTAGTACACATCAATAGTTGTGAAAACTCATCTAGTGCCGTCTGTCGCGAGAGGCCTAAAGGGCCTGGCACAATCCATCTAAAATTATCATCGCCCAATGTCGCGAGGTGGCTTTCAGCCAAGCGATGACCATGTACTGTTTCTATGTTGTTTTCCATCGCCCCTTGTCGCGGTAAGGCTTCATGCCTGGCGATGCCTATGTAAAACCCTCTTGCTTTTTAAATAAACGTCAGGCAGGTCTGTAGGGGTTCTTCTCGGGACAGCCCACGTGAACCTCGGTTCTGGAAGCGCTCAACACCGCTCTTCGAGCGGTGAGCGTGGGCTGCTCCCCTGTTCAGTCTATAGACGTTAAACTCTACTTACCTGCAATTTCCCCCATACACGTAATGTATTAGAATTCTCTTGATTGTCCCTGTACACGAACCATTTGCTTGATCTCAACGAAAAGCTTACTGTAGCATCTATATATGATACACATTTAGAATACCAAGTTTGGAATGTCTGCTACTACTTGTTCTTCAGATATGCTGATAACAGACAGACACACACACAGACAGACACACAGACACACACACAGACCATTAGATAAAAACATGATTTTCGCATTCAGGGTACCTCAAAACGTGTAAATATAACAAAATCTCGCGTTCTAAAATTTGACCCAAAAACAATACTTTCTCTACCTTATGGGTAGGAGAAAGTAAAAATAATATGGATAGTTTTAGTGAAGAAATTTTCTCTTCAAATTAAAACAACTCTTTAAAAGAAGAATATATATATATATATATCTGTATACATATAAAAATTACGTGTCACGATGTTTGTCCGCAATAAACTCCTAAACTTATGATCCGATTTTAACAAAATTTTGCACACTGTGTGCAGTTTGGTCCAACTAGAGAGATAGGATAGTTTTTATCTCAATTTATAGTCAAAATATTTTTTCTTTCCATAGTCAAAATATTTTTGCGTTCCATATTTTTACTTACCATATACACCACATAGGGTCGAGAAAGTATTGTTTTAGGGTCAAATTTTCGAACGTGAGTTTTTGTTATATTTACATTTTCTGAGGTCCCCTGAATACGAAAATCATGTTTTTAGAGAATGATCTGCGTGTCTGTGTGTCTGTTATCAGCATATCTAAAGAACAAATAGTAGCAGAACTTCCAAACTCGGCATTCTAAATGTGTATCATATAGTGATGCCACAGTAAGCTTTTCGTTGAGATGAAGCAAATGGTTCGTGTACAGGGACACTCAAAAGTACTCAAATACATTACGTCTATGGGGGAAATTGCACGTGAGTAGAGTTTAACATCTAAAGACTGCACTAAACAAAATGAAACGAATATATATTTTTTGTAATATATATAGTCAACTGGGAAAATTTTTTTGTGTATCTAGGAGCCACGCCTGCCCCCCTGGGGGGGAGTCCCCCTCGAGGGGAGTAAATTTTCATGATGGGTAACTTTCAAAAGAGCTCGCCAATACCTTTAAAACGAATGGTTGAACCATCGGTCATAATTTAAAATAAAGTTATCGATTTTTTCATTTTTAACGAAAAAAAAGAAAATTATATATATATATATATATATATATATATAATATATATTTAATGTAATATTGAGAATAAATTCAACTTTTTTTTATTTTTTTATTATTTTTTATATTTAGTGTTATACTACTTCTCTAATATGGAAATCGTCTGTATTATCATAAAATATATTTTTTTTAAATAATAATTTTAATAATAATAATAAAAAAAAAAAACAGAATTACTTTTTAATAACCGAATTAAATTCTATATAAATGTAGGTGCAGTAATGAAACGGGGGGTTGAGGGGGCTACCGCCTCCCTCGCACAGAACTAATTATCATATGAAACTCTTCCGAAGCCTAATTTGAATTAGGTTTACATAACAGTACTCGTCATCTTACCGCTTAATCTCCAACCTGTATTTATAGTATTAAATGTCAGGGTAAGAGAAAGTCGTGTGAGTGACACACCAGATTATTTTATTGCAAATTATTTGTTAATTATAGCCCTTTGTTATATTTGCTCCAAAGTATCTGCAAGTTCCATAAGTTTAATCGTGGCAAAAAAAAAAAAAAAAAAAAAAAGGAAAAGGAAGAAAAATAAATACGAGTTCATTTTCTTTCGACATAAAAATAAATACATTTAATCAAACGTAAACGTTAAAAAATTATAAAAAGTTAAATTATGCATCTCACGAAAATTGACACCATAATCACTTTACAGATTTTATACACATTGATAAAGTGCTAATGTAGTTATACACAAGCGAAGTGTGACGTCACTGACCGTCTGTGAAGTCAAGAAAAAGATTTCCTATGTTAATCGCCCATTGGATTTTTTGTAAAAAATTGTTAAAAAATCGAGGAAAATTACTTCTCGATTTTAATCCCCATATTTTTTTATAGATATGTATTAGTTATCATGTACATACGTTAGATTGAGTAATTTTGCTGTCAAATTGACAAAAATTTATATTTAAATTTCAAAACTCTGTCGCCCTTGGAGGTTTTTTTTTTTTTTTTTTTTTTTTTGTATTTGGCGATCAAAAACGTTACACGAAAATACATAAGAGAGATGTATCTTTTCATAATATGTATTGTACGAAATATTGTTTCATATTATTCATTACTCTCTCGATATAAGTTGTTAAAATAACCATGATTTTTGAAAGGAATTAAATAAGTTCGCCAGATAATTTGGCGATATTTTTTTTTCCGCCAAGGATGACAGATATGAAATTTATTCCGCTGCAACATGTTAATATCTTATATCAAATACATTATGTATATGCTACAATTTATTTCACGTGACACGTGCGTTAAAAATTTACTTACAGTCGGTAACAAAAGTGTCCGAACACTAGCAAAAATTCCTATGTAAAAAAAGTACACTTCATATTGTTTTGTTAAATAAATCCTTGTCGAATCATGTTCTTAGACTGACTAAGAACAGGATTAGACAAGGATTTATTTAACAAAACCGTATGAAGTGTACATTTTTTACATAGGAATTTTTGCTAGTGTTCGGACACTTTTGTTACCGACTGTACGACATAACCTTGTTTTTTCAATTTTTGTTGCATTATTGTAATCTGTATCACTTCGTTTTCTTTAAGAAATTCGTATACATTTAATGTTCTAAATAAAAAGTAACCATTTCATTATTTTAAAACTTCTTTAAAAGTCTGTTTCATTTAACATTAAATTTTAAAACTTATTTAAAAGTCTGGAAGATTTTTAAGTCTGTTTATTTGTTTTGTAACGCTAATCTATATGATCGATTTTCGAAACTTTAAATAATTATTTCTTTTATTTTTCTTTAATATCTTATCAATTTACCGTTCCTGATTAAATTTGTGATTTATACACGTATTTTCCATTAAATTTTGACTCATATTTATTGCTAAAGAAACGATCTTAAAATCTTGCAATTTTCTTATCTTAATCCTCAATGCTTTCCCGCTTGATTAACTTGAATTTACAATTAAAATTTTAACATACTTAAAATCTTCTCATCACTTCGTTAAAATATATTAATCTTCTCCGAAATCTTTTTCTATTTAAAATGATACCTGTATTTATTTTAAATGCTCAATATTTCATGAGATATCCTATTTTAAAGTTTTAAAATATTTATCAAAGGAACAAAATGTAGTATTTCCCCACAACTGGATTTGGCGATTATGGCTAAATCATAAATCTAAAAATCATAACTGATAAAATCATAAGCTAAATCATAAATCTAAAATAAAAGCATGCAGGTTGCCATACTTTATTTTAAAGAATCCAGAACGACATCGTTATCGTTCAAAACGGCGCCAAAAAAAAATCGTCAAATCCAGTTGTGAGGAATTACTATATACCTTATCAAATTATCAACGTATAACTTAGCCACATCAATGCGTGGCCGGGTCTCCTAGTACAGGGCCCGAAATTCCAACTTAGATTACACTCGCTGAAAAAAAAAGTTACTCGCCACAAATTAATTTACTCATTTTTTACGTATAAGGTGACCAAAATTTTTAATTGGAAAATGAGGATAAAATTTATTGTCTTCTGTTTTATAAGAAAATAGAAGACATTCAATTTTGAAAAAAGAGGGTTTTTTTAGAGAACTCAAAATTGAATGAAAATGATTATAAAAGCTGATTCAAAAGCTACTTTACACAAGTGGTGGAAACATTTTTATCTCAAATGATGAATTTGGATCAGTATACCTTAATATAAATTATTAATATGCGAATCCGCTGGACAATGTAGATTTTTTTTAAATTATTAATTTTTGCTATTAAAAAAAAAAAAAAAAAAAAAAAAATGTGGTACTTTCATGCAGTTACATAAAAAAAAAAGTTGATAGACATTTTTTTATTATTATTAAAATCATAATCATAAAAGAAAAAATAAAATTGGCAAATGGAAAAATAAAATTAATATTAAGCAGATGAAACGATTTGTTTTAACGAAGAGTCATTCTTTATCAATATTTTAAAAAAGTTCTCGCAAGTATAACCTAAATTAGACTTAGTAGTTATAATGTTTTTAAAGTAGATACATAAAGGGGATTTTTTCACATGTCTACATTTTGTTCATTGAAGAAAACAGTCGCTTTGTGGGAGCGTTTTTGCCATGAAGCCATAAAATGAATTCAACTAACTTTTGCATATTTTTGTGAGGTGGTGGTAGCGTTATGATTAAGGCCAATTATCTGCACTAGGGCTCTAGGCCTGAGTATTAGAGTCCTCCGTGGGGTCTTTCTAAGAGGTCCTAGCCCATATTTACGCTAGTTTCGGAGAAAACCACGGAAAACTTCTAACGGCTAAGCCAACAAGCATGACCAGGTGTCGAACACAGCATCTCACGTATACCAGCTTCAAGGACAGAAACTCTCTGTCACTGGTCTATTTTTATGAGGATTATTATTCATCCAAAAGTAAGAACATGCGTGAATCCACCGCATATCAACCGGAGCACCACCTTCTTAATGATTTCATGACCATTTCAATGGTGATTCCGTGTTCTGGATCAAAAAACTGTTTGATTTTTAATAATTAACCTAAAAGTGATCATTTAAAATTAAATTTTGATTAAAAATTGAGATTAATTTGAATTACGAAAATTCGGAAACTCAAGAGTGTCATTTTGTTGAAACATAAAATCAAACAAGTGAGTAAGTAGCGCCATCTTTTGGAGTGTAGAAAAAGTAATGAATCAATTTTTTTTTTTTCTTTTTTTTTTTTTTTGGTGTGTGTGTGCTGAATAAAATCCAATCAAATGTTATCATTTAACCCTTTGCGGCGCAAGACAATTCGTATCATTTAAATTATACTGCCACTGGAATTCATGAAGTAAATTCAACTAAAAGAAATTTTAAATTTTAAGGTTAAAAAACAGGCCTTTTCTCATATGTTATAAACGTAAATTTTTGCTAAAAAATTTCCGGAATGAATTTTTTCAGCTAGATCTTAAATTTTGCGTCCTCGCAGCGAGGACACCGCGCGTTAAGGGGTTAAAATCCTATTTAGAGTTAATAAAAGAACACAATGCAATATGTAATTAAAAATGAGGTTAATTTTTAATTAATTTAGTTATTTAATTATTTATTTTATTTCATATATATATTTATTTTATTATATACAGTAACTGCCGCTTAATAAATTTTTTGGTTAATAAAATCAGTCACTTAATATGATCAAATTCACAGACCCGAAATCAAATCAATACAATTTTAAAACCAACGCTTAATAAATTCATCATCGTCGGTTAATAAATTCAGAAATATTTCTTCAGCAACAAAAATGTCATTTATGCACACTAAAAAAATTTTGATCAGCACTGTTCTTTCTTTCTTTTTTTCTTTCTTTTTTTTTTTTTTTTTTTTTTTTTTTTTATAAAAATGAAAATAAAACACAGTAGTCCCCCGATATCTCTCTTCGTTGAAAATTTTACACTTGCAGCATAGTTACATATTAAACACGCCCACCACTTATGTCAGTAACAGCTTCAAAGAACATATTCCTTAAACCACAGTAATGTGTTACAAATTTGATTTGGTTCGCAAGTGATTTTTTTTTTTTTTAATTATTATTATTAAAAGACAAGTTTGAATTCTTATTATGATATAACTAAGAAGCAAGAAGTTTAAACGTAATGATTTTAAATTTAAAAGAGAAGCGTGAACTTCTGGTAAAGTAATGATCATTTTCCTCAAACAAAAGCTCATCGGAACTTGGAATGTGTTAAATGTATTATATTGAAAGAATACTGAATCAGTTATCTTTCAAAAAATTAATCAATATTGTTTATTAATTTTATTATTCGTTACATTTTGAAATTTCTTTCTAAATTCAGGAAAGCAATACTTTTTCGTGTGCGGGAATGTTCGCCGGATATCAAAATCAGCCGCTAAATGAAATTACTTTGGCTCAGAACGAATGTGATTTTACTAAGCGGCGGGTACAGTATACGATTTATAGTAACTTTAAGTTGTAATTATCTAGAATATCTTTATTTTTTTTCAGCGCAATTCCCACATAATATACTAGCAGACCCGGTCACGCATTGCTGTGACTAAGTTATACGTTGAATTATATTGCAGTAAACTTTTTAATACAGTCAAATTATTATTTACGAATAAAGACGAAGACGTTGTAGCTGATGTAAATACTCACAGGATTGAGATTTGAACCTTAGGTCAAAATTTGGAAGCGATTGATAAAAATTTTCGTAGAGTTGATTTTAAGCACAAATTAATTTTATTGTGGGGTCTTATAAATTTTAATGGAGAAGTGATATATATTATTTCTAATGCTACTTAGGATAAAAATGCTATAATGACTAATATATAAATTAAATTACATTAAAATTCTATTAAAATAAAAGTATAAAAGAAGCAGAAGATTTTAAAATCAATTTTTATGGTGGAGTGAAATATAATATATGCTATAATGGATAATTGTACTATAAAATGACCTCATCATTTTAAATATTTTAAAGATGGCAACAGCTGTAGTTATTAAGAGGAAAACAATATGGCTAAACCAGAAAAATAAGTAAATTTCATAAGTATTTTAAAACTTTAAAATAGGACATCTTATGAAATATTGGACACTTAAAGTAAATACATGTATCATTTTAAATAGAAAAAGATTTTGGAAAAGTTTAGTATATTTTAACTAAGTGATGAAAAGGTTTTGAGTATGTTAAATTTTTAATAGTAAATTCAAGTTAATAAAGTGGGAAACATTGAGGATTAAGATAAGAATAATTATAAGATAAAAAATAAAAAAATAAATAAAAAAAAAAGACTTTTTATATACTATGCTTTTCAATTTTAATATACTAATAATATACTAATTAAAAGAAAAATGATAAATATTCTATCATAGTTTGAAGTCAAATTTGTTTTCAAATGCTAAATAAAATATCGGATATAAGATAGTAATATGTTGCAGCAGAATAGATTTCATTTCTGTCATCCTTGGCGAAGAAAAGAATATCGCCAAATTATCTGGGGAAAATATTTAATTCCTTTCAAAAATCATGGTTATTTTAACAACTTATATTAAAAGAGTAATGAATAATAAGAAACAATATTTCGTACAATACATATTACATGTCATACATACGTACAATGAATAATACATATTACATTTCGTACAATACATACATCTGGCATGTATATTTTCGTGTTACGCCAAATACCAAAAAAAAAAAAAAAAAAAAAAAAAAAAAAACGCCAAGGACGACAGAGTTTAGAAATTTAAAAATAAAATTTTGATTTGACTGCAAAATAACTCAATCTAACGCACGCGATAACTAATACATATCTATATTCTATA
Organism: Salticus scenicus; assembly: GCA_963930645.1. Taxonomy (NCBI): domain Eukaryota; kingdom Metazoa; phylum Arthropoda; class Arachnida; order Araneae; family Salticidae; genus Salticus; species Salticus scenicus. The sequence goes on from OZ005661.1 coordinate 119,203,737, forward strand.
CCCAAATATAAGGATTGAAATCGGGAAATAAATTTCCTTGATTTTTAATAAATTTTTACAAAAAATCCAATGGGCGATTAACATAGGCACGGAGTAATATTAATAGGAGTTGAAGGTCCAATGGGAAAAAGCTACGAAACTGTGATCTAAATTTTTGGTAAATATTGAGGGCGCCACTTGTCATTCCTCCCTACTTGGGCGCGGATATACTGTTGTTTTCAATAGAATTTTGCTGGAGTACATTTAAAATTTTTTATTTTAAGCAATTTAATTTCTTTGTAAGTTCTTAAAACTGCATAATTCAGATGTTTCAAATAAATGCTTCATTCCTAGTTGTAAAACAGGCTACGATAGTGGTAAGAAAAAAAAAAAAAAAAAAAGCCCTAAGAGAAAAATAAAGTTCATGTTCGTGTTTTCTGCACCTAAAGTAAGTTTATTTTTTTTTCTTTACAAAATTTAATCCATTCTCCTTCCTCCCAATTGTCTGTTTTAGCTAGCTTCGGTTCATAAGAATCGTCATTTTTAAAAGCTTTCTTTCAAAGTAAAATTAGTATAAAATGGCTCTTAAAAAAACATGTTGGTTAGAATACTCTATTTAATGAAATTTGCTTTTAATCGAAATTTTTTCAGCTTGACATTATTTTTAAAAAAATAATTAAAACGGGACATTTCCCCATTGAATAACATTGCGGAAGCTGGAGAGAAGGAAGGATTGCACGCTGGCGCCATCTGTAAACATTAGAAAACAACATCACAAAATTTCAGCGTTACCTTCTTCTCCTGTCTTTTTACTCCGTGAACATAGGAAATATTTTTCTTGGCTGCACAGACGGTCAGTGAGTTATACTTCGCTTGCGTATAGAACTCATAGATATATTATAGTATATACAGAGTGATCATTGGGGAGAAAAAAAGTGATTCCTTTTCACTTGGGAAAAGACGACGTTTTTACCAAAATATGACCGTCTTTTCCCGAGTGAATACACACGGGAATACATATGAATATTTCAAAAAATAAAATTTGTGAATAATTTATTTACTAAATGTGAATGAAAAACTCCAGAGACATTTTTTTCGGCATCAAAAATCTTTGTACGATAACATGGGGATGATAGATCTATATATATTACTATATCTGATAGAACTACATTAGCACTTTATCAATGTGTATAAAATCTTTAAGTTGATTATGACGTCAATTTTCGTGAGATGCATAATTTAACTTTTTATAATTTTTTTAACGTTCACGTTTGATTAAATGTATTTATTTTTATGTCAAAAGAAAATGAACTCGTGATTTTTTTTTTTTTTTTTTTTTTGGCAACAATTAAACTTATGGAACTCACAGATATTTTGGAGCAACTGTAACAAAGGTCTACAATTAACAAATAATTGCAATAAAACAATATTGTGACAATAAATTGAGATAAAAACTATCCTATCTCTCAAGTTGGACCAAACTGCACACAGTGTGCAAAATTTCATTAAAATCGGTTCCTTAGTTTAGGAGTTTATCGCGGACAAACATCGTGACACGTAATTTATATATATATACAGATGAGTTTTATTAGTTAAAATGTTAATAGTTAATTGCAAAATGCGTTTAAATGATTTTTTTTTTTTTTTTTGTTATTGCAAAGGAGGGCGCAAAAAAAAAAAAAAAAAAAAAAAAAAAGTGTATAAAAAATATATAGTTAAGTCGTTTTTAGATTTGTGTCTTTCGGTTTTCTATGTCAAACTTACGCCGGCCTGTTTTTAAAAATGAAGTTGCGTTGTTCTATCGTTTTTCGTTTTGGAGATTTAATTGTCCGAATATTCATCCCATACACACATACACACTAACTAATTGCTAAAAACTATATTTTTGGACTCAGGAACCCTCAAAACATGTAAACCAGATAAAAACTCAAATATAAATATTTACACAACGTTATCCATATCCGCCAATATAAAAAATATTAAATGCATACTGCAGAAGAAAGACACGGGTAAATTAGTGCACTTATATATAGATACACTGTAAAAAAGATGTTTTATTTGTTGCCAGAAATTCTCTGTAATTTGAGAAAATACGTGTAATTTACGAAAAAATTACGTCGTCAGAACGTATTTTTTGTAATTACAGAAAATATCTGGCAGCAAATAGGAAATATTTTTTACAGTGTAGGGAAGCGAATTTTAGAGTCGGAATAGCAGCCAACAAGAATTTAGACTGTTATTCCGACTCTAAAATTCGCTTTCCTATTTAAATAGCACTCATCCACAGTCATTCTACACTGATGACAGTACTATTAATGCTACCGAAATTGAAGTTTGCATTTAATATTTCTTTATACTGGCATTTTAAACGTATTGTAAATATTTATATTTGTGTTCAACGTCAACTCTGGTTATATTCAGTTGAAAACTTGATATCGAAATTTTTGTCCGAATAAGTAACCTACGGTTGTCAGGTAATGGAAGTCTTTTATTTCACATGCATTCATGTGCGTATTCATATCCATATCCACGAATCGCATACCTTTACGATACGGCATATCCCTAACCTGTAGGAATGGACTAGGTCTAGTCACTAGGGACTTGATATCCTGGGAAGAAAGTAAATCCTATGGACATCTTCACCAATGGAGTAGAATATTTAACCATCAATGAAAGGACATTTTGAGCTGTCAGTACATTGTAAAAAATGTCCTATATTTGCTGCCAGAAATTCTCTGTAATTTGATAAAATACGTGTAATTTACGAAAAAATTACGTTGTCAGGACGTATTTTCTCGAATTACATAGAATTTATGGAAGCAAATAAGACATATTTTTTACAGTGAGGGACATGCAAAGTTTGAGTTGGCAACACTGTTAAAGCCCTCTATGGTAGTAATTACAATTGGTAGTAATCACAAAGCTTGGATAGTAATCACAATCGGTAAAATATGCGTAATATATCTTGAATCTAGAAAAATAAGAATATAATTTCAATTTTCTTGTTTTTCCAATTACATTGATAAAAATGAATTTTAAACAGTTCCAAAGGGAAAAAAGCTTACATGATTAAATAATTTACAGTCGTTGTTTTTCAATGTGTTCAATCGCACAACATTTTTATTTTTACTTTTATTTTTATTTTTATTATTTTTATTTTTTATTTCAGGTTTTTATTATAATTTACGATCCTTAAGATCATATAAATTATATGGAAAAAATATATAACAAATTCTTCAGGGTTTGAAAATACCGCAGAGTAAATCTGTTTCTAAATTTTTAAATGAATATATTTCGATGGAAATGCCTATTTTGTTATAATTATTACCTGGGTCTATATTATTGGAATCCACTTATTTTTAATATATTCATGTCTAAGAAGTGAATAGTATAACCTGGTTTTAAGCCTTTTTAAATAGTTTTATTGCTGTTTATAATCCAAGATATTAGCTGCATTCACAGCTATTTTATTTCACCCGATGAAGTGTGGTGTTTCTCCGAAAATGCCAAATTGCATATTATCTGTTGTTGCTCGGGTTAAGGCTAATTGTATGTACTAGGGGCCGAGCCTAAGAAAGGGATGTCCTCCATGGTGGCCTTTGCCTGTATTCACGCGAATTTCGGAGAAAACCACGGGAAATACCGAACAGCTAGGTCGACTTGGTATCGAACCCAGCAGATTTTATGCTGGAAACCCTTAAAAACTTTCTAGTACACACACACCGTAGCACCTGAACTAGGCCATACTTTTAACTATTTTGCTATTTTCTTCTTGAAATTTTATTTTGAGAACCTATTTCTTACATGTGACAGACGGATTTAATCCTTACATATACTTATATAATATCCTGATGAAATACCACACTCGTTTATTTCGAACCGAAACGATTTTTGTATTTGATTACAAAGTGACAAAGTGATTAAAATATTCGTGTTAAGTAAGTAATGGATGTATCATGGTTTTGAACTTTTATAGTTTCTTCGACATCCAGACATGATATAGTGAGTATATTCTACTCTATCGTTGATTTATTCTATAATTTACATTAATTTTAAAGAAAAATAGATTTAAAACATTTATATATAGATTTCCTTTTCTTTTCTCTCTTTTTTTTTTTTTTTTTCTTTCCCAAAATAAAAAAATAAACTTTAAATTGATTGTAATTCAAACACATTTTTAGTTTTTTATATGCAACAAATTATGCTTCTAGAACATTCATTCACCCCCCCCCTCCCCCCCTTCGTCCTGGAAAAAAAAAAAAAAAAAAAAAAAAAAAAAGGTTAAATAAGTTTTGGTTTTAATTTTAAAGCTTGTAGACGGAAGGTGCAGATTTCAAACCCAGGGCGCTCTCGTTTCTAATTTCCCGGGTTTTTCTAAGACATTCACATGAATACGGACTAGTGTCCATTAATAACCCTCCATCTTCCCATCTCCTTCACGGAGGGTACTCTATCCAATGCTAAATTTCTGAAACTGTCAATAAATCTTATATCCAACATCACCATCTCAAAAAAAAAAAATAAATAAATAAAAAAAGAAATTTTAATAATTTTTTTTCTTTTAAATTCTGGTAATTTTATGTTATGAAGTAATGTTTTTTTTTTTTTTTTTTTTTTTTAAATTCTAGCTCATTTTTCTGTTGTTTAGTTAGTAATTTATTTTTTAAGTTATGATAAGCAAATATATAATGTAATCTTGTGTTGTACTCGACAAGACAGCAGCTTTTTAATATCCATCCCACCTCAATCTGTTGAGATTTTTTTTTCTTTTATTTGTTTAACTGAATCTCTAATTTCATATGCATATATTTCTATTCTCCTTATTTGTAATTCTATTCAGATAATACAGCATATGTAATATGTGATAAGTATTCTATCTGAAAGGAAAAATATAAGTAGCATGGTACATAATTTCAAATTAGATATTAATTACAGAAACCTTTCTTAAAGTTTGAATGATTAATTTATTATATGTGCTATCGCAAATGTTCCACCAGTGTCCGAGGGGCTCTGCGCTCAAATGTCGTAGACATGAAGTGTGGGGTTCGATCACTGGTCGCGTTCATCGACCTAGCCTTTCGGAGTTTTCTGTGGTTTTCTTTGAAACTCGCGTAAACATGGGCTAGGACCCTTTACAAAGACTACCACCGAAGGCATTCCTTATATAGATTAAGACCCTAGTGTAGTCAGTCGGTTTTAAGCAATACAACCAACCAACCTATCGTAAATACGGTTTACATCACTGATTGATGGAAATTTCATCCGCAATTTTCAGTTCTAATTTATTTATTTCGTGTTTTTCATTTAAATCAAAAGATATCACTGTTCTGAAAAAGAAAAAAAAAAAAAAAAAAAAATCGAGATCTGATACTGTTTTTGCTGATTCTTATGTAAAATGAAACTTCTGAATCCGAATATGACTCCCATTTTGCCCAATCATCCACCGTTTTCTAGATATACCACCCCCTCCCTCAATATCTTTCCCTGTTCTATAATTTTATGACCATGAATTTGATTTGAAGAATGAAAAATAATTAATTTAATACCTAAAAACAAAAAAAATAAAAATAAAATAAAGTTTAAAAAATAACATTAATAAGAGATTAAAAAAAATATAAGATATGTAATGCATAATTTCAGTGGAAAATCTCCCTAAAATTTTTCCCTTGTAGGAAAGGCCCACCAGCGGCCGAGCGGTTCTGCGCTCAAAGCTGGTAGATGGGAGGTGCTGGGTTCGATCCCAGGTCGCGCTCATCGACCTAGCCGTTCGGAGTTTTCCGTGGTTTCCTCCGAAACTCGCGTAAATACGGGCTAGGACCCCTTAGAAAGACCCCCACGGAGGGCATTCCCCCCCTAGGACACATCAGGAGTCAATCGGCCTTAAATCCTACAACCAACCCTTGTAGGAAATGTTCATGTTTTAGAATTTTCCAACTCTGTAGCCCCTCAGGAGATATTTAACGGTAATCCTCCCTGGTCCCCCCTTCTAAAAATCAAATTTATAGCCGTAAAATCACCGAAAAATGATAAAAATAGGGGGCCATTCCTAAAAAATGGTGGGTGATAGGGCAAAATGGGTGTCATATTAGGTCATTTTACATAAGAATATGCTGAAATGGTGTCAGAGGCAATTTTCATGCCGAACCGAACAGTGTAATTTCGATTAATGATGTATTAAAGTTCTGTATATATAATTTATTATATCCGTATTTAAATATTTTTGAATTATTTATTACAAAGTGTAATTAAAAAATAAAAAAGTAAGTATATGAACGTTTTTCTCACATAGTGAGAAAATGTTTTTTGTTTGTAGCTCTATGTGGTGCTGCCATCTGTCGCTGAGAAAGAAAACCTTTGCCCAAAACTGAATGCGCAAAAAATATTTTATAAGAATAATTTTATTGACTAAACCTTTTAATTTTTTTTTAAATAATTTTTAAAGTAAATGAAACTCCTGAATCCGAATATGACTCCCATTTTGCCCAATCACCCACCGTTTTCTAGATATAACACCCCCTCCCTGAATTCCTTTCCTTGTTCGATAATTTTATGACCATGAATTTGATTTGAAGAATGAAAAATAACTAATTTAACGCATAAAAACAAAAAAATATAAAGTTTAAAAAATAACATTAGTAAGAGATTAAAAAAATATAAGATATGTAATGCATAATTTCAGTGGCAAATCTCCATAAAAATTTTCCCTTGTCGCAAATGTTCATGTTTTAGAATTTTCCAACTCTGTAGCCCCTCAGAAGGTATTTAACGGTAATCCTCCCCCCTTCTAAAAATCAAATTTATAGCCATAAAATCACCGAAAAATGATAAAAATAGGGGGCCATTCCTAAAAAATGGTGGGTGATAGGGCAAAATGGGTGTCATATTAGGTCATTTTACATAAGAATATGCTGAATTGTGTCAGAGCCCTAACAGCACACCTTCTTCATATGACATCCATAGGATACCCTGTGGATAAAATGACATCCTAAGGGCATGCTGAGGATGTGCTATGGATATGTGTGCTGTTAGGGAGGCAATTTTCATGCAGTGTAATTTCGATGAATGGTGTCTTAAAGTTCTGTAGATATAATTTATTATATCCGTATTTAAATATTTTTGAATTATTTATTACAAAGTCTAATTAAAAAATAAAAAAGTAAGTATATGAACGTTTTTGTCAAATAGTGAGAAAATGTTTTCTGTTTGTAGCTCTATGTGGTGCTGCCATCTGTCGCTGAGAAAGAAAACCTTTCCCCAAAATTGAATGCACCAAAAATATTTTATAAGAATAATTTTATTGACTAAACTTTTTAAATTTTTTTTAAAGAAAATATAATATTTAAAGTAAATGTACTTAATAGATTACCCTTAACAAGTTATACCCAAAGAACTAATGCACTCTTTAATAAATAATTCGCGAATCATGTATCAGGAAATTGTGATGCATGCATACATGGAATTCAACATTCTGATGTTACAATCGCCACAGTAGAAAATAGGTTGTTATCTCAAAAAGAAAGAGAAAAAAAAAGACGTGTCTTCTAAAAAGTTCAGTTGTTACACTCAAGCACGTTGATGTTCACTGTAGGAGGCACTGTGGCCCCATAGATGTAGTAATTTATATAGATCTCTATATTAATTCCCTATACTGACTTAGAAGAAAAAAAAAAAAAAAAAAAAAAAAGACGTGTCTTCAAAAAAAGTTCAGTTGTTACACTCAAGCACGTTGATGTTCACAATAAGAGGTACTGTGGCTCCATAGATGTAGTAATTTACATAGATCCCTATATTGATTCCCTATACTGACTTAGAAAACAAAAAAAATATATATATATATTCAGACACGACATTATTTCATTATTTAAAACATGAAAATCTGACATTGACAGAATTTAATTTAGTGCCAGAGGCCTGCTGCTAAACTTGTTAATATCGATAAATTCTTCTTTAGTTAATTCGTGACGATCTAAATTCCATGATAAAGTTTTCATTAAATCAAACCAATGTGTTTCAGCTGCAGATATTGTAACAAATAACGTTGGAAGTCCAAACTGTCTTATAGCCGCAAAACAACGTTTTTTCTCTTTTTCCCAATGAGGGGGAGGTGTGCCTTGGGGGGGATTCATGTCAAAGGTGTGCCTTGTGGGGGGGACTCATGTCAAAGTTGTACCTTGGGGGGACTCATGTCAAAGTTGGGCCTTGGGGGGACTCATGTCAAAGTTGGGCCTGGGGGGGGACTCATGTCAAAGTTGGGCCTTGGGGGGACTCATGTCAAAGTTGTACCTTGGGGGGGACTCATGTGAAAGTTGGGCCTGGGGGGGGGACTCATGTCAAAGTTGTGCCTTGGGGGGACTTCATTCAATAAATCCCCATTCAATAAACCGACTGAAATAGGCCCTTAGCACTATTAAGAGTGTATTATAAAAATTCGACAACGCTGTACCGACTGAAATAGGGGTACCATGGGGGGGGGACTCATGTCAAAGTTGGGCCTGGTGGGGACTCATGTCAAAGTTGTGCCTTGGGGGGACTTCATTCAATAAATCCTCATTCAATAAACCGACTGAAATAGGCCCTTAGCACTGTTAAGAGTGTATTATAAAAATTCGACAACGCTGTACCGACTGAAATAGGGGTACCTTGGGGGGGACTCATGCCAAAGTTGGGTCTGGGGGGGGGACTCATGTCAAAGTTGTGCCTTGGGGGGACTTCATTCAATAAATCCCCATTCAATAAACCGACTGAAATAGGCCTCTAGCACTAATTAAGAGTGTCCTATAAAATTCGACAACTGTACCGACTGAAATAGGCCTCTAGCACTAAACAACACTGACATGCAAACCTTACTGCAATTTTCAGTACTACGATAAGTTATACTTACGCAAAGTTTCATTAAAATCGGTAACAGGGTGGTATTAAAAAAAAAAAATATTTCTATAAGCTTCTTTTATTCCCTAACATAACATCTTCTCCAAATGTCATCCTCAGGATGTCCTATATATGAAAATGATATTTATGGACATCCTATAGACATCTCGAGGATGCATTATGGATAAATGTGTTGTTAGGGTTGCCAGAACTTCAGTGGTGGTCTCCGTGTGGAGAGTGGGGTGTTAAACTTTTAGTAACAAAAGAAATGTTATTTAAGTTTATTTTTCACCAACAGGTTGGCCGTGTTGCAAATTGAATTGTCTTCTCATCCTCTCAGGGGCGCTAGTAGTCGTCATTTTCGACGCTTATATGTTACTAACACGAAATATGTTCCGAAATATGTTACTAACACGGAAGTCCGTGGTTACTAACAAGGAAACATTCAAAAGGTGTCATCTTCGAAAAGTATTGAAAAAAATATATGTGATTCTACTCTTCATAAAACACCAGAAAATGAAAAAATTATCGGTTGAAATTAATTACAGCGACCACAAAAAATTATCAAAATTAAGCATATTTGGCGATTTCACACTGCTAGGCGACTGATTTTGAGTACTTGGCGGAAAAGCAAAACACGGTTCTGTTCGTACACGGCAATCTCGGTGCTAGCAAACGTATCACCTAACAGCGCTAAATCGCCAAATATGCTTAATTTTGATAATTTTTTGTGTTCGCTGTAATTTATTTCAGCCGTTAATTTTTTTCATTTCTGTTGTTTTATTAAGACTAGAATCACATATATTTTTTTCAATACTTTTTGAAGATGAAACCTTTTGAATGTTCCCTTGTAAGTAGTGAACCATGGTAGTGAAAAATGTGACTCGTAAGTATCCGGTCATGCTTGGCCGTTTAAAATATATCATTTAAGGAAATGTTTATTTGTGTTTAATTGTACATTTAGTGTTATATGTTGTTTTAGTGATGTGAATAAACAAAATGGAAAAAGTGAACATTACTGTCATTAAAGAACAACACATATTTAATTTGAAACGAATTTATTACGAATTGTAAGTGAAAGACTGTGGAACAGGCCGTGTACTTTCAGAGAGGGCGGCTCAGCGACCGCTGTGCTATATGATATATTTTTTTGCTGTTGTATAATCATTATGAGAAAATATGTGACATATATTATACTTATAATGCTTTTACAGTAAGAGGTGCATGAAAGAATTTCTAATATATTATACGTCCCAGAAAGACTAATTATATATGAAGTGCATTAAAGTATTTAAAAAAGACGGAATGTAAAGACGGAAATTTTGTTACATATATTTTTTAAATTGCGTTATTAGAAATTGCTTACTTACACTATATTTCTTTCACGAGAATCCGCAAAAAAATTCTATTCCTTTACAATCCATTATAAGAATATACGAGCTTGGTAAGTAATACTTAAACAACTTGTTATACTTTAAACTTTAGTTAATTTACTGCACTACTAGATGATTCAAATTTGTTTATATGTCTGTTACCACATATATTCATGGAGATATAACGGTTTCTTTAAAAAATTGCAAAAATAATTTCCACTTTTTTTTTAATTATAACGTTTAGGGTATTAGACCCAGTGCAAAGCCATTTTCAGGAAATATGGCATACTACATTAGACATAGCATACAGCAATCAGAATGAAAAAATGTTAAAAATCTTACGAAATACGAGCACTTTTACTAAATAATTTTTAACTACGTATGCGCAAGCTTTATAAAAATTTCATTTGCATAATTTAATAGCCAAAGGTATTGAGCAACTTATATGAAATCCCGAAACAAATATCATGTAAATTCAAAACGTTACGAGAGATAGAATGAAAAGAATTTCAGTTCTCTCAAAATAAAAGCTAAATTATAAGGGGTTTTACTGATGTTTTCATTTTGGTTCAACCAATGCCCAATGATATTACAGTATTTTCGCTGATTGTAAATAACTATTGATAAAACCCCCTAACATCTTTTGTTTTTTTTAGAAGAGCTTAAATTCTGTTTATTCTATCTCTCGTAACGTTTTGAATTTATATGATGTTTGTTTGGGGTTTTCATGTATGTTGCTCAATACCTTTGGCTATTAAATTATGCAAATGGAACTTTTATAAAGCATGAGCATCCGTAGTTAAAAATTATTTAGTAAAAGTGCTCGTATTTCGTAAGGTATTTAATTTTTTTTTTATTCTGATTGCTGTATATTGTGTCTAATGTAGTGTTATATTTCTTGAAAATGGCTTTGCACTGGGTCTAATACCCTACGTATTATAATTAAAAAAGGTGGAAATAGTTTTTGCAATATTTTAAAGAAACCGTTATATCTCCATGAATACATGTGGTAGCCTCATAAAATTTTATACAGATAATGAGAAAAGTCATCATAATCACATGCTATAAACAAAACGCATTTAAAGCGTTACCTTTTACAGGGTGATCCCAAAACATTTTGATTTTTGTTTAATTTTTTATCGGTCCCATTTTTCTTTTAATGAGACAACTTTTGCTGAAAAATGCGAGGTATAGCATGTTTTTTACACTACCAAAGTTTCAAGATGATTCCTAAAGAACTTTTCTAGCTATTTAACAAAACGTAAAAAAGCGAAAGTGTTCACGTTATTTTTCACCCGTCTGTATATATGTATATAAATCATATTAATAGTTTTAGTTACGGTAGGTTTTGTAAATATGTAAATATATATATATTCCCCCTATCTTTTATTTAATCCAGAAACATATTAATCCTGAATCAATTTAATTGAGTAAATGAATTTGGATAAGCTAACTTTCAATGTAAAATTAAAAAATTAAAAAGTGTAAATATTTACTTGCATTGTGAGCTTCGATTACTAAATTCTTACTACTATTTTTAGATGCTTGATTTTAATTTAGGATTGTGTTTTAAGTTAACCTCTACACTAAGGTTACTTTCGTTTAATTGATTATTCAAAAACATTATAATTCTTCTAGAATGATTCTATTTATAAATTTTTAGATCCTGGCAAGAAATACTTAGCTGTACAGCAGTATTGTGCTCGCTACAAGATATTTATAGGGATATCCTTGGATCGACAACCTATTACCTACCTTCTCCTCTTCCTTTACTTAAATTTCGAACATGGGATTCTAATCGCTGTAAAACTTGCCCTGTGGCCTCTCGCACACAATTAAAAAATGATCATATTCTTCGGTTCCATTTTGTCAGGCTTACAATTTTATTTATAAAATCAGTTGTGGACTTTGTAAACTCATTTATATTGGTGAAACATCCACACTTCTACATCTAAGAATTAATCAGCATCGCTCTGATTCAAAAAACCTCTCATCTTGTGCAGCACCTTCTAAATCAACTATAGAACTACAACACTTTAAATTACATAATTTTTATTCATGGAGAAAGATATTATCAAAATTCATAAAAATAAAAGTGAGCGATTATTTCTAGAATCAAAATTTATGCAATATTACAATACTATTTATTCATATGGTCTAAATTCTGAATACTTTAATAAAATTGTTAAAACATATTCTAACATCAGCACTCTTCATGATTATTCGACTATTTATGCACAGATCAATCACAATATTAACAATAAAACTTCGAGAACTAAAAAAGGTAACAATATATATATATTATTTTCTAAAAGTGTCATTCTTAACCCTCGCTTTCCCAAGATTAAGGAGTTACTGCAGAAAAATTGCTTTCAGGTGCCGCTTGGCACATTTGGCGAAAATCACCAGCACCGCGCCTTTTTGTACCGTTTAGAAGGTGCAACATTCCACTGGTTACGTTTGCTATCTATGGCGAATTAGCGCACTTTTTGAATGAAGCGGACTTAACTAAATTTCAACTACAAAATGGGGTCAAAATGACCCCATCTTGGAAAGCGAGGGTTAAACTTATTTCATATCTGCAGACTAATTACTTTAACAAAGCTTTGTATTCCTCTTTGTGCCGTCTGTCGCGTGGGGTTTAATCCCGGCACACCTGCTATAAATAAATTATCGCCCTCTGTCGGTTGAGGCTCAATGCCTGGAGAATTTTGTAAACTCTTGTTGAATTCTCAATAAACGTTCGGAGCAGTTCCCTCTGTCTCGGACACTTGTTGCCCGAGACACTGAAATGTTCAACATCGTTTCAAGAGCGATGAGCGGGGACTGTCCCCTGTTCAGACTAATTACTTATCTAACTATGACTGATTAATTATTGGAAAATTTATTTTTGCAATTAAAAAGAAATAGTGAATTTTCTGAATGTCTTTCAAAACCAATCATGTTATAAACATTTTTCAGCCTTTTTTTTTATGATATTATAATGTACAAAATCAAACAATTTAATTAAAAAAATTAATAAAAAGCCCAACAAAATTAAAACAAATACTCAATTCATTGTGAATTTTTTAAATCAATCAAATATTAAATAGAATAAACATTACATCTATCATAAGTAACAAAGAATGTTTGTTTCCAATTAAAGATTTAAATTTATCTCGTACCTTCAAATATCCTCTTCCTCTTGGTAAAAATATATTCAATTATAATTCTGTATCTAAGTCTACCTCTTTTACTAACACTGAAACATGTAAATGCAATGATCTTTCTACGTCAAAATATATTGACAGAGACCATGGACACATTATCACTGGTAATCTCAATAGTTAACTTGTTATCGAAAGTTAGACTTCCCTATAAAACTAGCATTCCCCATTTCTTTCATCAATTTTCTTATGACCTCGACTTGTTTAATTATAAAATTTTTATTACACATAATAAACCTATTGCCTACTTCACTCAATGGAAATTTTTAGTGTTACAAAAAATTAAAAATGCTTTATACCTCAATTGTTCGAATCTGGTGTATTTTAAAAAAATTTGAACTTCTTCACTCCATCAAATCACTACAGAATGACTTTGTGATAACTTATTTTGACAAATCACATAATAATTATGCCATTATATCTGTACTGATAAGTATAAAGGACTTAAGTCCAAAAATGTCGATTTTGAGTTAAGTACATAGTCAGACTCAGAAAAAAATTCTCTATCGATTGGTATAACGGATTTAAATCCATGTCATTTAGTCTTTGAGAAAATCCATTTGTAAAAAAAGATTCAAGTCAGAAATTTAGCATTAATCTTTGGTATAAAATATTTAATTCAATTTTTCCCTTTATTAAATAAAGATTGACGATCACTGAATGGTATAAAGCGTATAAACCAACATAGTCCTATTTTCCTAGTCGATTCTGCTCATTAATTTTTAGTTAGTTTAACTTTATTTTTCGTCTCTTGAAAAATCAAGAATATGGACTTAAATCCTTTATACTTATCAGTGCAGATATGTAAATCATACTATCTCTCTATTTTAAACTCTTCAGTCTTCTAATAGTAACATCTCTATTTTAACTAATAATAACCTTATTATTAATAACCGAAAAATACATAATTACTATAAACTTCTTAAACTTCCCTTCAATAACTTTAATTGTGCTTATATAGTTCTCATACCTAAGTTTCAGAAATCTCCAATTAAATTTCGCACTGTCATTCTTGAACGTAACACTTATAACAACAATGCTAATAAAACTTTACTGGATATTCTTAAACAAATTTACAATTGTACTTGGAAAGTTGATTATTTACACTGCCTCAAAAATAGCTTTCAATTAATTCAATACATTAATTCGCTCGATAAAATAGACAATATTATGACTTTTGACTTTCAAGATCTTTTCAATAATATTGAGTTATCAGACCAAAGTAACATCATTTACACTCTTTTTAACGAATATAAAATTCAAATTAATCTTCCTCGCAATTTTAAAGCAGAAAAATTCAACACACATCTTAACTTTGCTATTCCTAATAATTGTATCTTCCACAACAACAAAATCTATTTGCAAAAAGAAGGAATCCCACAAGGGGGATGTAGTTCCGGTATTTTGTCAGATCTGTACCTTTATTATTGTGAAAAACAATTTTGTTATGATGATGCCCGGCTTTATCGTTACATAGATGATATTATTGTAGTTTCTCATAAGAAGAAATCACAAAATATCTTTTCCTTTAATTATCCATCTAACCTAAAGCTAACTCAAAATACTCAAAATAGTCAATCAATTAACTTTTTAGATCTAAAAATAAACTTTAATGGTACTAAAATTTAAACAGATATTTATGTCAAACGGCAAGATATCAGTTTTAAAGTAAACTTGTTTACATATTTTATTTCCTGTCTGCATCTTTCGAATTTATAGACACATCATCATAAACCCCATATTTCGAATTATTAATTTATGCTTTTCAAATTATAAAGAAAAAAATATTAATAAATTGATCATAGCCACTGCTAAAATGGGTTTTCCTAAAAACTTTGTATTTTCCATTTTATATCCATAACCATGTCTTTGTCAGTACATTTATTATTTAAAAAAAGTCAGTGTATTTTTGTGTATCTTAACCAAAAAAATTATAAAACAATAAAAGACAGAAAAAAAGGTGGAGGTTGAGTGAGCAGATGTTTGATTACGGAGGATGGGTGGTGGTGTTTGGCTGGTTGGTTGGGTGGGAATCTGAAATTATATATATTAATAAAAAGCAGAAGGCCAGCTGCATTTACCTTGTATCAATATGCATTCTATCTTTTTCCTTTAAACGTTCAATTTCTTCATTGTTGAGTTGGTCAGCTATTCTAAAAAATAGTAATCATACTCTTACACACATGATATTCAATCAATGAATGTCCATGTTGCTGTAGAGTTTCATTATTCTTTATCAGCTATGAAACACTAAACCTTGAATTTTGCTTGTTTTACTCCATGAACAACTAAACCCTAGAATTATTTTGCTTTTTTTAATCCATGTGACTCCAAATGTATCATCCTGTGAGTATTGTTTGTTTATTATGGTTGTTTTCTATTAGATTTTCTGATATTTTAAACTTAATGGTTTATTCCACTTTTAATTTCACTTCAATCTTTTCCATGTACGATAGGAATCCCGCTAGTGATTTTCTATTATAGCCATTAATGAACGAAATCGTTCATTGGTGCTCAATGGGTAAAAAATATCTCCCCTGATGAATTTTTTTCATTTTTCTGAGCTTCTCTTACTTGAAAAATATTCATTCTTATTGATCTATGTGGTTTCAGTGATCTTTTATCTGTTGCTTGGCTTTTACTACGTTTAATAATTCATTATTAATAATTCTTTATATATGTATATATATATCCATTCGTATAAAACGTATATAACTACAAATCATAATAAAATACACTCATGTTTGTGAAAATTGCAACACCAAGAAGGAATGCGAATATCAGAATGATATTTATTTGGCACATACATTATAGTAGGAAGACCAATTGGTTAAAATTTTAGAAAATTTGATGCAATATATACTGAGAAAATAGTACATGTAAAGCAGAGACCTCTGTGAGCAATAACAGCACATATCTGCCTAGACATTGAATCGAACAGCGATTGGATGACATGTACGGGTAGAGAATTTCATGAAGCTTCAACAAAATGCCACAATTCATCGATCGTAGTTACTGGTGAGTGGTGGGGGGCCAGTCGCCTTTAAACGATTAAACAGTCATTTTCATTGGTGCAAGGTCAGGAGAACGAGCTGGGCAGATCAATAGTTGATCATATTCTGCATCAAGGCAGGTCTGGACGATACTGAGTAGACAATGAAAAATTTTCCTTTATCAATTGACACTTTTCCTATTAATTATCTGCAAAAATTAACAACTCGGCCCTTCGAGCTCACAATTCTTGCGTTATCAACATGACGCTTTAATCAACTAAGACAACAAGAGACGAAATGAACTTCATACTTTTTTAAAAAAATGGAGGCACCTTGTTTTTTTAGCGTAACGCGAAGATGCGACGATAAAATCCAATTTCAATAAAAGCTGCTACAGGGTTGCATAAAAAATATGATAGAAAGTATTTTAAGTTCCTGATTTCAAATTTATAAATATAATGATATATAAGTATAATTCTTCCATGTTGCAATACCACATATATTGACATTTCAGGTGAATGCTTGATCACCGGAAATAAAGAATAAGCAATACGGAATCACTGACCTTGGAAGAACGATTATTTATCGCAAGAAAATTTTATGAGAATAACCGAAGTAATGTCCCCGTACGATGGACATGTCGTTCAGAGTTCGAAAAGAATAAGACATCTAGTGAAGTGGTAATCGGGCGGTAAATTATAGCACTTGAAAGTCGCAGTGATTTTGAAACCATCGGATGGTTAAAGTTCTGATCCATACTCTCACTCTGTTTTCTATTGTTTACAGTTTGATGAACAAATTTGAAAATACCGGGAGTGTATGGGATGCAAGAAGCAAGTCGTCGGGACAAAAATCCACAATTGTTACTGATGACAAAAGGGAACATGTACGCGCATTCTTTGAGGATCAGTCAACCACGTCCCAACAATTAAGCATATCCAAAACATCATTACAAAGGCTCACGAAAGCAGTGGGATTGCGTCCATACAAGATCCAAATGTACCAACTACTAAAGGAGGGGGACACTGTACGCATTGCAAATAAAGGCGTCTTAAAGTAAGACAAAACAATGTTTGAAAATACATTTCAGACACGTAAATGTCTTAAAATTAAGCTCAAACATGATAGATATCTTAATTTAAGACACTTTTGTGTCTTAATAAACTGAACTGATATAAAGTGTCTTAAAAAAGGAATACGCCTTAAAATAAGACATTTAAAATGTCTTAAAATAAATCACCTCACATTTCATTGTTGACTATAATTATTGGCGCCATCTGTCAATGGAAATCAAAATCAAGTTCTTCATCTCGTTTTTTTCATATCAAGATACAGTTTTAATACAATTATAATTTTTTTGAAGATTTTTTAACTTAGCAGGGGAAAAAATATTTTTGTTTTAATTAAAATTATAATGCAAATATCAATAATTTAAATCTCTTTTTTTGAAGCACAAAATAAATAAATAAATAGAATTTTTCCATAAGTGGAATTATGTTTGAAATACTTAATAAAAAACATTTTTAGGAACAAAAATAATTTGGTTAAAAAATAAATAAATGCATATGTAAATAAAAATGTTACTTTTTATTTAAAGCACGCTCATTTAATTAAATAAAAAAACATTAAGATGAACTTGCTGCGAAGAATAACTTGTAGCCTAAGAATAACTTTTAGCTAAAAAAGAGAATTTCAGAGTAATCTTACACAATTTGTAAAGCTGTATATATATATATATATATATATATATTTAATACTCTTTTCTTTAACATTTTTACCTGTACCTGGATGTAAAATAAAACTTTTCTGGTTTTGATACCTATATATATTTTTATTTTCTTTCAAATAACAGTTTATATATATATTAAAAAAAAAAAAACTTTTTCAAAACATCGCAGTTTGAGTTTTTAATATATTTGTTTATATTTTACAAAATTTTAAACCTCTATGCATAAAAGAGTTAATACATATTGAGCTTTTGATTTAATCTGGATAGTTTTAAGAAAAACTAGTATGTTGTGGCCGCCACAAGACTTTCTTCTATATTTTCCTATACATATTCAATCAGTAACAATATTTAAAAAAAAAATTACGATTTTTTTTTCTGTTTTTTTTTTTTTTTTTTTGTTGTTGTTAAAAGTAATACATATTCAATCAGTAACAATAAAAAAATATATATATATATTATTTATTTATTTTTTTATTTTTTTGTTAAAAGTAAAAAAAAAATCGATAACTTTGTTTTAAATTATCACAGATTTATAGTTCCACTATTCATTTTAAAGGTATTGACGAGACCTTTCGAAAGACACCCATCTTCAAAATTTACTCCCCCCCCCGGGGGGTACTTCCCCCCCAGGGGTGGCAGTGATGCCCCCACATGCACAGAAATGTTTTCCTAGTTAACTATTACTATTATCAATAACTCATATTAATTTTACAATCACAAGTTAAAAATAACTCTCATTATGTACATTTATACGAAATTTTGTCCTATACTGCCATGTTAAAAATTTAGAAAACATGAGATCATAGAGCCACCTGTTGAGCGATTGATCCCGAAATTTAATCAGCACCAGTTTATGTCAGAGACCAACTAAATACCAAGTTTGATTAAATTTCGTAAAAAAAAAAAAAAAAAAAAAAAAAAAAAAAAATCTAAGTTTTTTTTCGTTAAAAGTAAAAAAAAAATCGATAACTTTGTTTTACAGATTTATGGTAATCAACCATCACAGATTTATGGTTCAACCATTCGTTTAAAAGGTATTGACGGGAACTTTCGAAAGATACCCATCTTCGAAAGATACCCATCTGGTACTTCCCCCCCCCCCCTCCAGTTGGGGGAGAACCGATGCCCCCACATGCACAATTTTTTTTCCTAGTTACCTATTACTATTATCAACGAGACCTTTTGAAAGATACCCATCTTGAAAATTTACTTCCCCGGGGGTGTACTTCTCCCCTAGGGGGGGAAACCGGTGCCCCCACATGCACAAAATTTTTTTCCTAGTTAACTACTACAGTTATCAATAATTCATATTAATTTTACAATCACAAGTTTAAAATAACGCTCATTATGTACATTTATACGAAATTTTGTCCTATACTGCCATGTTAAAAGTTTACATAAAATGCGATCACAGCGCCATCTGCTGGGCGATTGATCCCAAAATCTAATCAGCACCATTCCATGTCAGGTTCCAACTATATACCAAGTTTGGTTCAATTTCATTCATTGGTTCGTGAGATACGGTGAAAAATACGAAATTTTGCGATCACAGCGCCACCATGCCCGTCAGGTTCCAACTATATACCAAGTTTGGTTGAATTTCATTCATTGGTTCGTGAGATACGGTGAAAAATAGTAAATTTTGTCCTATACTGCCATGTTAAAAGTTTACATAAAATGCGATCACAGCGCCACCTTCTGGGCGATTGATCCCCAAATCTAATCAGCACAATGCCCCGCCAGGGTCCAACTATATACCAAGTTTGGTTGAATTTCATTCATTGGTTCGTGAAATACGGTGAAAACAAGAAACCACAGACACACACACACACACACAGACAGACAGACAGACAGACTTTTTTTAAAAACTATCAATTCGTGTTCAGAACATCCCTAAACGTGTAAATCCGTCAAAAAACGGAGGTCGAAAATTTTCGCGAATCCAATACTTTCTCTATATTACATATAGAAGAAAGTAAAAATCTAATTATATTATAACACTACAATTCATTTCGCGAATATTACTGTGTACATTACCGAAATAATTTCTGCGTAACGTTGTGGCGTGATCGGCAGGAGCGCTCTTTTGCCGTATCGAAGATAGTGAGTTCTCCAGGGGCTGGTAGTTAATATTTTTTTTAATTTAATTATTATATTTTATTAATGCTCTATAAAATTCTAAAATATATTTTAAACAGAAAATCTGAATCACATGCCACTCTATTTATTTATTAAAAAGCCTTAAAAAATGGCAGATTTTTTAAGCCTAATATGGCGTATTTTTAAACATATAAAAGATGGCGGTGTTTTAAGACGTTTGCAATGTTTTAATTTCAGATGCAGAAAGTTGTCTTAAAAAGTAAGACTTTTTTTTCGCTTCAAAAATGACCATCCGTTTACACATTTTTAACTGAATTTAAGACGTTTTCGTTTACAGTGCAGCGGAGATATTTCGCAAACCATATGATCGAGGAACTTGAAAATGGTTCCATCAGTGAACACAATATCTGGTTCAGTGATGAAGCCCATTTTCAGTTGAATGGTTGCGTGAACATGCAAAACTGGCGCCATTGGGGTACGGAAAATTCTCATTTCAGTGTCGTCTCGTCGCTGCATCCACAAAGGGTCACGGTGTGGTGTGTCATATCGTCGAAGCGGATAATTGGTCCAATATTCATTGACGGAAGTGAATTCACAGGAATGAAGTATCGAGAGTTCCTAGAGCGTCACTTTGGCCCTGAAGCGGGCCGTCTCAAAATGACACGGTACTGGTTCATGTAGGATTGGGCTCGTCCCCAGAGAACTGCTGACGTCTTCAAGTAGCTTGAAACGACGTTTGATGAGAGTTTGATGGCATTATATGAAGAGAAATTCACGGGGCATGGGATAGAGTGGCCCCATTCAGTCTGGACCTAAATCCACGCGACTTCTTCTTATGCGGTTACATAAAGGACAGAAGCTATAGGAATTCCACTGATTCACTAGTGGGCCTGAAATCGGCCATCAGAAGTGAGATTGATGCACTTGATTCCAACACACTCCAGCGTGTTATGAAAGATTTTCGGAACCGGCTTTATAACACTATAGTCAGTGACGGTAGAGATTTCGAATATCTTGTATATTAAATTTCATTCATATCTTTATTCAACGAAATAGGTTTCATGTTCTTGCATGTTGTCTTTTTTCCACAACGATCGCTTACTTTCTATCATATTTTTCGGACCACCCTGTAATTTAGCATACAAGAGATCCATTGGTAACGCCAATTTCATATATATACAGTCAGTAACAAAAGTGTCCGAACACTAGCAAAAATTCCTATGTGAAAAAAGTACACTTCATACGGTTTTCTTAAGTAAATCTTTGTCGAATCCTGTTCTTAGTCAGTGTAAGAACATGATTCGATAAAGATTTATTTAACAAAACCGTAAGAAGTGTACTTTTTTTACATAGGAGTTTTTGCTAGTGTTCGGACACTTTTGTTACAGACTGTATATATAATATGTATATATATATATATTGGTTTTTACATTTCGTGTTGATCACTATTTTGTTTTCCTTTCTATTAAATTTAATGTCTCTTACTGGTTACAACAATACTTCAAAGCTACCGAAGAAAGCAGGGTTCCACATTCTCGGACCGACTAGGCGGCCGAATATTATGTACCGCAGTTATTTTGAAATTTTATCTTCAGGAACTCTACGCAATTTAAGCGACGAAAGGAAAAATTTACAATTGAATGTAATGTAAACATACAGCTGTAGTATGCATATACAGTATTATTATATTGAAAACAAAAAACCGTCAAAGGTTGTAACACTTGTAAAAAGTATCTAGTGACGTCACTTGACCTTACGAACATTTAAAAGTTAAAATTGTTTAAATAAATTTGAATCAGAGAATATCATTAAATAAACAAAAGAGAAATGATTTGAATACTATTTTCCCACAAGTTTATATTCAGTGACCATAATGGAAAAAAAATTCTTCTTTGTTACATCACAAAAATTTGTAAAATTTACACTCAAGAAAATTCCTCCGATTGACTTGACGGGACCTTTAACTTACCTACCAATTTTGAGATCAATCGCATGAAGCGTTAACATGCTATCGTGTTTACTCACACTCATATATACAACAGCATAAAAACGGCAAAAGATTAATTCAGGGGGCCTCAAACTAAAATCTCCCTGTCGATTTTTTTTATGTTTACAGTATTTTCCATAGATGATTGGAGGGATTTTGAATAGGATCGTGGACTGCATGGTTTTAAAAATCGCTGGTTTAAAATATATTGAATCATAAAATCAGTTTAAAATGAATTTGAAGACTCACCTTCCTTTCAATTAAATTAATAAACATCATATTTAAGAAAGAATGAATAAAAACTTGAATAAATATACATAATTGAATATAAACGTGAATTATTGACTTTATTTCAGCTCATACGTTAGAAGGAATTTTTCCAGCTTACCGTTAAAAATCACAACAAAAAGAATACAAACCAGAATTCAGCAGTAAATACCAGGTTCACACAAAATTGAATAAAAAAAAGAAATTATTTAAAGTATAACTAACAACAAATTGAAAACATGAATAAAATATAAATAATAAAAAAAAAAAATTAATTTTGCGTTTAAAACACATTAAAATAACAATAAAAAGAATACATTTAATCAATGTTTATATTCTAAAGTCTTCAAAAATTTCATAGTACTGCCATCTATTGTCAAATTTAAGAGATATTGTAATTCTGAATTAAGAGTTAGCCATTGCAATTCTGAACATTCTCCCCCACCGGGAGAAGAAGTGTCACTTTAGCAATAGGGCGTTGAATTTCACCACTCTGAGTCCAAATGCTGACTATACGAACTCTATTATCAGGTCCTGGATGGGTACGAATAATTCTACCCAGCCTCCACTGAAGGGGGATAGATTGTGGATCATGAATGACAACCAAGTCTCCAATTTGAAGATCAGTTCGTGAAGTGATCCATTTAGGTCGATTCCGCAGGTGATGTAGATAGTTTCTAGACCATCGCTTCCAGAAATCTTGCTTCATTCGCTGGATTAGAGTCCAACGAGAAGATAAAGTGAGATTTGGTGAATTTCCACTTTCAGGAATTTCAAGGAGTAGAACTCCTATCAGGAAATGTCCGGGAGTGAGGGCTCTAACATCCGATGGATCTGAAGAAAGTGGCGTTAATGGTCTGGAATTTAAGCAGGCTTCTATTTGACATAAAAGAGTAGTAAGCTCTTCAAAATTTAGAATGGTAGCTTTACAAGCTTTAATTAGATGACTTTTCGTCAATTTAACAGCAGATTCCCACAGTCCACCGAAATGGGGGGAATATGGTGGGATAAAATGCCAGTTGATGAAGTTGCTGGTAGCAAAATTTTGAACATCTTCAGAACGAATGATTTGAAATAGTTGCTTAAGATAGTTAGCAACTCCCTTGAAATTCTTTCCGTTATCACTGAATATGTCTGATGGCAGTCCTCTTCTAGAAACAAATCGTTTTAGAATTGCTAAGAAAGCTGATGAAGATAAATCTGAAACAGTTTCTAGGTGCACAGATTTTGTGCACATGCAGACAAAAACACAAATATATGACTTCAATTTAACTTTAGATCTAAGCACATTTGGTTTCATGATGAGTGGGCCAGCAAAATCTAGCCCCACCTTTGAAAAAGGTCGAGTTGGAGTTATACGTTCGACTGGCAACTCACCCATAATTTGTTGTCATGTTTGTTTCTTCAAACGTTTGCACAAAATATTGAATTCTACGAATGTAAGAGCGAGCATTTAGTATCCAATACTGTTGTCTAATTAGGGAAAGAATCAGTTGTGCATCAGCATGAAAGTGTTGTTTATGATATTGCTCAACAATTTTGTAACTGAGTGATTTCTCGAGAAAGGCACTGTATACACCTGATCTTGATTAAGTGACTGATGTCTGGACAACCGTTCACCAACTCTTTGTATACCTTGGTCATCTAGAAATATATTTAAGGATAAATATTTGTTGTTGGTTGGCAAAGGTTGGTTTTTCCTTAGCAAATTCAGCAAGCATTCTTGTTCCTGAATCAATTTAAGAATATGTGTAATAGCACTTAAAACTTCAGGTGTACTGACAAGTCCAATACGTCTAGAATTACGATTACAACGACGGATGTTATAAATGAATCTCAAACACAATGCAAGGATTATGCAAAGTTTTGAAAAAGAAGAGAATTTGAGTAGAAAATCAGGAAAGGCTTTATGACTGGATGTTGCAACGTGACTTAAATTTTCTTCAGAATTTTCTGACTTTACATTTGAAGATTTGACTAGGAATAATGGTAACTTGACACTAGAACTAAGCCATTCAGGCCCAAGCCACCACAATTTGTGATGCAAAAGACTCTTCAGTAGAATGCCTCTTGAGGCACAGTCTGCCGGATTCGACAAACTCTCAACATAAGTCCACACTGCTTGTGGGACAAGTGATTTGAGTTTGCTCGATTTGTTACGAACTGATTTTCTTTGGTTGGAGGAGGTTCAATCCAATTTAAAGCAATTGGTGAATCGGACCACAAATAAATTTATTTACATTAAAGATTAAAGATTCTAATATTGTGGAACTTAATTGTGCAAGCAAGAATGCAGCACATAACTCAATTCTGGGAAGCGTGACATGTTTTAAAGGATTAACTCTAGTTTTTGCAGCGACAAAGTTAACTGAAATCTCACCTAGAGAAGATAGTGTCCGAATGTATACCACTGCAGCGTAGGCCTTGCCAGATCCATCACAAAAACCATTGATCTCTATGTGGTTCTCTGGTGATGTTTCACAGTTTAGATATCTTGGTATGCCAATAGACTTTTAGAGTTCAATTTGAGAATCGAATTCTTGCCAAGTTTTCAAGATGGAATCTGGGATTAGGTCATCCCAAGCACACTTATCCTTCCAAAGCTCTTGCATCATGAATTTTAACATGGTTGGTTGGAGCTAGAATCCCAAAAGGATCAAAGATTTGAGCTATCATCGATAGCAATTCTCGCTTGGTATGCACTGATTTGACACTAATGAATTTTCAATAAGTCTTCTGCCGAATTCCAAACTAAGCCTAAGATTTTTTGGGAGGAATCTTCGGAAAATTTTACATTTTGCCTAGTGGATTTAAGATGTGGTAGATTTTCAATAACTGCGGGTGCATTGGAAGCCCACTTTCTAAGTGTAAAGCCTCCTTGATTTAAAACGGGATTTAGGTCTTTGACCAATTGTTTTGCTGCATCAATTGAATGCGACCCACCAAGATAATCGTCCACATAAAAGTTCTCGAAAATTGACTGCGCAGCAATAGGAAATTCTGAACTATAATCTTTGGCTAGTTCGTGCAATGTCCTTATAGCCAGGAATGGGGCACAGGCTGTGTCATATGTTACAGTCAACAATCTGAAACTCGCAATATATTCATGTGGCTGGAATCGCCAAAAGATTCTCTGAAAGTCAACACGTTTGGAGTTTACCAATATCTGTCTGTACATTTTGGCGATGTCTCCGGTTAAAGCTATTGAATATGTTCTAAACTTAAGAAGAAGTTTAAACAAATCTGGTTGCAACTTTGGACCTATTTCAAGAAAGTCGTTTAAAGAGTGGCCTGATGTTCCTTTAGCCGAGGCATCAAATACCACCCTCAATTTACTAGTTGTACTATCTTCTTTCAAAACCCCATGATGAGGCATGTAAAAACAATCTTTAGAATCAATTTCAGAATTTGGGATGGGTTCCGTATGATGTAAGTCAATAAATTCTTGCATAAAGGCATGGTATTGCTCCCTGAATTCATGATTTTTATTAAGTTTGGATTCTAACAAATAAAACCGTTTTAAAGCATTTGATTGTGAGTCACCTAAATTTGGAGCTTCTTTAAAGGAAAAATCCACCATGTACCTTCCCGACTGAATTCGTCTAACAGTCTTAGTGTATTTTTCTTCAGAACTGTGAATTGGTGTTGCATCAGGAAGGGACTCAATTTCCCAAAATTTCTGAAGATCGTAAGACAGGTGACACGCAAGCGCGCCCCATCATCGACTGTCCCAGATACGAGGGTATCCATGCAGTCCCGTCTCAAGACGACCCAACATCGTGCAGGCCTCAGCCGCTACGACAGCAACATACCAACTTCGCGACAGCATTGAAGTGGCCCAGGTAAGGTTCGGCAATCAGCTATATAAGGTTCAGCTATACAAGTTGGTCAAAGTTGGGGCTGAGGGCCCTCGTAACTGGCCGACCTCGGTTTGGCGGCCAGAAGGCTTGTTTACCTTCTGAGAACGGCACAGGGCCGTCCACAAGGCCCGCTCTCCCAACGGAGTTCACCACTAGCCAATACGCACATTCATGCCAACTAGGAAGATCTGCAGCCGCTTCCCATTTTTGCTAAGCCTCCTTGTACTGCCACTCGGAAGGCCCCACCCAGGACACCTGGACAGCCCCTGTTTGCTCGGGCCATCACAACCCTATGTGAGCACCGATGTCC
Source organism: Salticus scenicus (assembly GCA_963930645.1). Lineage (NCBI taxonomy): Eukaryota > Metazoa > Arthropoda > Arachnida > Araneae > Salticidae > Salticus > Salticus scenicus. Next base: position 119,230,409 of record OZ005661.1, read on the forward strand.
GCCAGGGTAGTCCCGCCGTCCGGTCATGCACCACCAGCCAGTTAAGACAGACCTCCTCACACCACGTGGAAAAACTTCTCCCCGAATCGCTCATGCGGGCACCTGAAGATCGCAAGTCAACTGAACTGTAGCATTGTAACTAAGGACAGTTTTAGAATGCTGAAAATTGTTTGAATGCATGACTTCCGAGAGTAACCATCCCAATTTGGAATTTAACGCACATGGAGAACCTTTAGGACCCAGAATAGATTGCCCTAAAATTATTAAGGGAAATAAATCTGCACCAAGCAAAATTTCAACTGGACTCGAAATATAAAATTTGGGATATGCTAAAGATAGACCTTCCAAATGAGGCCATGAAGATTTTCGAAAAACGAACTTAGGAAGATTTACCGTAACATTATTTACTATTAAAGCATTCACATCAAAGATTTCATTACTATAATACGACTTTAAAATAATATTAACTTCAAAAGGAGCAGTTTCTGCAACAATATTATTTACGCCTGAGATTCTATGATTTGTGGTTTTTCATAGGTAACTCTAATTTTTTAGCACAAGAGCTGGAAATTAATGATTTTTGACTTCCTGAATCCACCATGACTTTGCATGGCACAAACCTTCCAGTATTTGATTTTACAAGAACCATAGCTGTCGCTAACAATGTTTGACAACTCTCTTGGATACTGGTTAAACAACTAAAGTTGACAAAGGATGTACTTTCAATGTTGAGATTAGTATTTTGAATAACAGGTGGAGAATTAACTTTATTTTTCTCGAAATGGAGAAGTGTATTATGCTTAGCATTACAGTGACAACATTTTGTTGAAATCAAACATTTATTAACGAAATGATTACCATGTAAACAATTTATGCATAGTTTTTTACCCTTCACAGTATTCCATCTATCTTCAACAGATTTTTTAAGAAAGTCTGGGCACTTAAAAAGTGCATGAGATTCCGAACATTTTGAACAGATAGAATTATTGGATTTTATATCTGAATTAGATATTACAGCATTAGAAACAGAATTTTTAAACACTACTTTTTGTTTATTTTCAGATATAGAATAAGTACTATCAGCAATATCTTGCAAGCTTCTCGCTTGTTTTTCAAGAAACAAAATAAATTCATCATAGGTGGGAAAAGAATCACTATCTAAAGATAATTCCCATTGCCTCTTTAAATTATCATCCAATTTTGTTTGCAAATTATAAACAAGAATTAAATGCACAAATAAATTAAATTCAAATCCTAAACATTTCAAGTTACGTATTGCTTCATTACAGTTGTCTGATAAATCTAGCGTAGATTTCCGACAATTTGGTTTCAAAGATTTGGAATTAAAGAATTTGTTTAATTGGGCATAAGCTAGATTTTTTTTTATTATCGAATCTTGAAATTAGTGTTGCCCAAGATTCCTTATAACTTGCTTCAGTTATTGGAAAGCCTTTTATTAACTTATTGGCAGATCCAATAACAGAAGGTTTTTAAATGTTGTAATTTTTGCAAATCGGAAAGCTGAGTGTTCTCATGAATAGTGGTTAAGAATATTTGCTTGAAGCTTAACCAATCCTCCAAATTGCCAGTGAAATTAGGTAAACCGAATTTTGGAAGGTTGATAGATTGGTTCGAAACATAACAAGAACCTGCGTTTCAACGCGTTTTCATTAACCTGCGTTCCAACCTTAGTGTTCTGAGAACAAGAAAGTTCTAATCTTGACTCTATCTTTCATTTTTAACCGACTTCAAAAAAGAAGGAAGGTTCTCAATTCAAACCGTATGTTTTTTTTTTATGTTTGTTAGCTCATAACTTCTGAACGGATGCTCCGATTTTGATAGTTTTTGTTTTGTTGAAAAGGCCTTGGTCTAAAATAGGTCCCAATGTAATATCTTTACGATATAAAGAAAATACAGGGTGCCCAAAAAAATCAGCCCCAACTCTTTTAACTGCTAAACGGCTGCAGCTATAGTGATAAAAATGGTATGTAAGTATAGCAAAGTGGCCATGCAGTACAAGGTTAAACCGCTTGCAGCGCCACCTGGTGGAAAATAGCAAAGTTAGTTTTCCTGTCTCGAAAACGATTCTAAAGAAAAAGTGAATTACAAAGCTGAAGAGTATCACCGATTTAGTACAAAAAGATAGTTTAGACATTCATGCTAACGTTCCTATCTCGGAAATGGTTCAAGACAGGGGGAAAAGTGAATTATAAAATTACAGAGCATCATCGATTTAGTACGAAAAGATAGTTTTGACATTGATGTTAAAAATGCAAGGCTAAAAACGTGCATTTATTTGTTCGCAATTTCTTACACTATACACACTTCGGCTACATTGCTCACGTTGTAGCGTAGCTGGTGTTACATACGCTATATAGCTAAAAATACGGTTACTTGATACTTTTTGTTTTGTTGTAGATAACTTGGTCTGAAGTAGGTCCCATTATAACATCTTTACAATCTTAAAAAAATAAAGCGCCATCTGGTGAAAAACAGCGGAATTAGCGCTCCTATCTCAAAAACGGTTCAAGATGGGAGAAAAGTTAATTACGAAGTTGTAGAGCATCATCGATTTACTACGAAAAGACAGTTTTTAGACACTATTGCTAAAAATAGAACGCTTAAAACGTGCAGTTATTTGTTCGCAATTTTCTACACTGTGCGCACTTGAACTACGTTGCACACTTTGCAGCGTAGCGGATGACACGTATACTCTGTAGTTCAAAGTACTGTTACATTAACCGGTCACATCGATTAGCGCAAAATCGTATTCAACCAACTTCAGAAAGGAGGGTGTTCTTAATTCGAGCTATGTGTTGTTGTTGGTGTTTGTAAGCTTATAACTTCGTAAAAGATGCTCTAATTAACCTACTTCAAAAAGGAGGAGGTTCTCAATTCAAAGCGTATGCTTTTTTGTTTTTGTTTGTTAGCTCATAACTTCTGAACGGATGATCCGATTTTGATATTTTTATTTTATTGCAACGGTCTTGGTCTGAAATAGGTCCCATTGTAAGATCTTTGCGATCAAAAGAAAATACAGGGTGCCCAAAAAAGTCAGTCCCGACTCTTTTAACTGCTAAACAGCTGCAGCTATATTCATAAAAGTGGTATGTAGGTATAGTAAAGGGGACATGTGCTAAACGATTCAACCGCCTAAAGCGCCACCTGGTGGAAAAGAGTGGAGTTAGCGATCATATCTCGGAAACGTTTCAAGACAAGGAAAAAAAGTGAATTATAAAATTGCAGAGCATCATCGATGTAGTACGCAAACATATTTTATACATTAATGCTAAAAACAGAACGCTTAAAACGTGCATTTGTTTGTTCACAATTTCCTATTTTGTGCACACTTGAACGACATTGCATATGTTGTAGCGTAGCGAGTGACATTTATGCTACGTAAAATTCAAAGTATGGTTATTGTAAGCGGTCACATCGATTAACGCATAGATGTTTTAAACCGACTTCATAAAGGAAGAGGTTCTCCATACAAACCATGTTTCTCGTTGCTGTTGTTGAAATTTGTTAGCTTATAACTTCGTAAGAAATGATTTAATTTTAATACTTTTTCTGTTGTCGTAATGATCTTCGCCAGCAATAGGTTTCATTATGATTTCATTAAGATATAAAGAAATTACAGGATACTCAGAAAAATCTGCTCTCACTCTAACTGCTGAACGCATACAGCTACACTGGTAAAAACAGTATGTAAGTATCGATGTTGAAACTTCTGTCCGTCAGCTGCAATGCATATTTTGCTCTTTGTTTGAACTTTACGCTGCGCAATTTCCAGCGCAGCGGGTGACACGTATTCACTGTAAAGTTCAATATATATGCCTAACAGAATTTTCGGTTACGAAATAGCGTATCCGTTCTTTACATTTCTAAAGACTTTTTAATTTAACGTATGTTCGTTCAATAGATAGTTTTTTGCTCATATCCGATAAAGGCAAGAAAAGTGACACAACTTAAAAATGCAGCATTTGAGAAAAATAAACTTAAAAATAACTTGACTAGAATAAAACTGGCACAACTGTCTCTCGAGTGGATAACTTTCTAGATGGAGATGTAACTTTTTTGTTCACATTGGGTGCATTTCACGTATTTTTCAGTGACAGAAACCATTTTTTGAGTACTGTCACTTTTCTTGGAAGTTGTGATTTGTGAAACTTCCGTCGAACGTCTTCTGATGCTCTGCTATATAAATAACGTTTCACTGAAAAGAGAAAAATAAAATCTTTTTGTAAAAAAAAAATAGAACCGACTCCAAAAAGGAACTACTATTCAAACAACTAAAAATGGAAGAAAACTGGCAGAAAATGGAACTGTAAATTGCGCCTAAAAATATAAAATAATTTCCTTCGCCAAACAACCTATAACACTACAATTAATCATAAATTTAAAGTCGGCGCAAAATTAAATAAAAATTGATACCTTTATTCAATACAAAAATCAAATCCTATTCAAAATACACATCTCACATTGTTACCTGCAAAACGCAGCCGAAAACTACTTTGATTCAAGAAAAAAATAAGATTTCGTAAGCAGCAAAAGTTGGCGAAGATGCTGGTATCTGACATCCTTGGTGAAAGAAAAATCGCAAAATTATCTGGCAAACATATTTAATTTCTTTGGGATATCATCAGGGCCCGACTATGCTTTTTGAAGACCTGGGGCACTGATGCTATTTGGAGGCCCCCTTACCCTGCTCTATAAAGCTTGCCAAAAGGACCCATTCCTAAAAACAAAAGAGAAAAAAAATAGTGGATTTTAAAAAAAATTTCTTCAATTAAACTTTCTATTTCCTCATTTTTTTAGCAACCTATAACAAAATCATTAGTTTTATGATCAAGACAAATGAAAAACTGAAGCACATTGATCAACCAATGTTTAGGAAATTAGTCACAAAATTTAATAATTGTTTAAGCTCTCTAATAAAATATAGAAAGAAAAATTTAATCAATTTTTGTTTTTAATAGACATAGAATGAAAAAAATTGTACTATTACTTCGCAATTTTTGGAAATTAGACCCCCTAAATTTAGAGGCATTGGGCCAGTGCCCCATGTGCCCGTGCCATAATCTGGCCCTGGATATCATAATTATTTTGATAAGGTATATCAAAGAGAGTAATCAAGAATATGAAACAACACATCGTACAATATATATTACGAATATATATATCTTGCGTGTATATTTTTGCCTTACGTTTTGATCGCCAAATCCAAAAGCCATCAAGGATGATAGTTATCAAAGTTATACCAAATTTGCAAAGGAAACTCTAACTTCGTAGAAACATAAATACCGCACTGTGAAGAATGTTCACTGTTCTATGTAGATGCTACTAATGGACCAATTGCATATAGTGATAAAATAAGAAAGGAAACATAAAAATGGTTCATTCGAGACAACAGCATTTGTTGCTACCGATCTAAAGACAAACCTTTAAAAACTAATTAAATTTTATTTAATTTTGCGCCGACTTCAAAAGTTATGATTAATTGCAGTGTTACAGGTTGTTTGGCGAAGGAAATTATTTTATATTTTTAGGCGCAATTTACAGTTCCATTTTCTGCCAATTTTTTTTTCATTTTTAGTTGTTTGAATAGTAGTTCCTTTTTGGAGTCGGTTCTATTTTTTTTACAAAAAGATTTTATATACGAATAAGTTTCTCTGCTCATTTTTCATTATCTTCAATTTCCTTTTTTAATTTATCTAAATCAGAAATAATTTCCTCAACTTCATTATTAATTTGTTCCAATTGAGTTTGTTTTTCAAGCAAATGGCCTTTCAAAATTTTTATTTCTTGAATGTCTAAAGGATCCGCTTCCAAAGCTTTTATAGCTTTGTTCTCAAATTTAGTCACTGAAGACCGAATAATAGTTTTTTTTGCTATTAGTTTTTCAATTTTCGAAGCCATGAGAACAATTTTTTTTTTCAAGTTTGTAAAAATATTAATTTTTACTAAAAGATTTAAATAATTTCATAATTTAAATTTAATATATTTACGGCTCTAGACGGCCAAAAATATGGAGGGATTTTGAATAGAATCGTAGACTGTATGATTTTAAAAATCGCTGGTTTAAAATATATTGAATCTTAAAATCAGTTTAAAATGAATTTGAAGGACTCACCTTCCTTTCAATTGAATTAATAAACATCATATTTAAGAAAGAATGAATAAAAGCTTGAATAAATACACATAATTGAATATAAACGTGAATTATTGACATTATTTCAGCTCATACGTTAGAAGGAATTTTTCCAGCTTACCGTTAAAAATCACAACAAAAAGAACACAAACCAGAATTCAGCAGTAAATACCAGGCTCACACAAAATTGAATAAAAAAAAAGAAATTATTTAACCTTTCGAAAGGGGCTGTGATAGCATCTGTCACGCTTCACCATAGGATTTCGTAAGAGCCCCTCTCAAAAGGTTAAAGTATAACTAACAACAAATTGAAAACATGAATAAAATATAAATAATAAAAAAAAAGAATTAATTTAGCGTTTAAAACACATTAAAATAACAATAAAAAGAATAAATTTAATCAATGTTTATATTCTAAAGTCTTCAAAATTTTCATAGTGCTGCCATCTATTATCAAATTTAAGAGATATTGGAATATTAATATATATAATGATCCTCATCTGTCATCTGTCATGAACGAATCCGGTTAGTACCGCTTCAAAACTGAAACTTTTGGAAGCCATTATTATTATTATTATTTATTTTATTTTTTTTCTGTTTGCTCAACTTACGAAAACATACATATAATATATTTTTTATCACACCTATTCTTATTTCCTTTAATACCTTGAAAAACTATTCAATTGGAATGTTTAAAGGTATATAAATTACATATAACGAATCACTGGCTATTATAAACAACACAATTCCTGATAAAAACAAACCAAAACGGTTGCCATTCAGAAAATACAAATTCCAAGTGGATGACTCTTTAATCCCGAATGAATGACTCTTTGACCGTTTTATTTAAAAAAAAAAACTCTTAAAATATTTCAGAAACATATTAAAGCCTTAAAACTCTTAAAATATTTGTAGAAACATATTTAAAGCCTTTAATTATTTTTATCAAGCTTCATTTTTTTTTTTTTTTTTATCCAGCATAAAATTGAATATGCTTTTACGGACAAAATAAATAAATAAATAAATAAAAATAAAATAAATAAATAAAAATATTAAAATATTAAATTAGCTCATGCATATGAGAAAATGACATCTATTAAATAATAATAATAATAATTTTAAATTTTAAAGTTGTCGAAGAGATAAATAGAGCGTGAAATTTTCGCACGGTCTTACTAGCAAATGAATTAATTGAAGTGAGAAATAAATAAAATGAAATGATCATTTTTCAACTTTTGGCAGCGATTTTCTTTTTAAAGAAATGATGTGTATTTCTTCTAAATTAATCTACATAAACCTTACACCATTAGAAAAATCTTTCAAAACTGAACATTTTTTTTTTAATGTGAGATTTTAATTTTTTTCCGAATGGATCTGTCTGAAACACTCATTGAAAAACGGCGTCGTTTGGAAAATGAGAGGAAAAGAAGATAGTTACAAAGACAAAGTCCAGAGTCATTGGCAAGAATTCGACAAAATAATGCTGATATTCAAAGGCGACGGAGGAAACGAGAATCTGAGTTTGCAGCACAAATGCGAAGGCAAGCTGATCTTGAATTCCATGATCAAAGAAATGAAAGAAATAGTCGTAGAGTTCAAGAAGTATTTACCAATGAAAATGATGAATTACATTACTGTGGACCAATGATCGATGTTTGTGAATTCTGTGGTTCGAAGAATTTTGCCGCTGAACGACCTCTAGACAAAAAATTCAGCAGTTGTTGCCGGAAAGGGACAGTTTCTTTGATTAAACCAACGAATTCTCAAGGAAATCAGTTGATTTTTCCACCAGTTCTTCAAGATTTGTTGATGAATCATGAGAACCCTGATTACAAGAATTTTAGAGATAACATTCGCTCTTATAACAGTGCTTTATCTTTTGCATCAATGGGAGCCAAAGTATTAAATTTCAGTGGAAGAGGACCTTACGTGTTTAAAGTTCATGGTCAAATATGTCACAGGACCAGCCATCTAGAACCACGCAGTGAACAATCTCGACAGTATGCCCAACTGTATGTCATAGATAGCACTCAGGCAATAGAATGCAGAGTTCTTAATCCTGCTAATCAACAATGCATTCCCCGTCTTCTGGACCAGTTGGACAGGCTATTCAGAATGACAAATCGATTTTGTCACACTTACCGTATGCTAAGGGACGTTGAAGCTCAAGCGATCGATGAAGCGAATGAAGCAGGACAAGATATTCCCATAGTGAATCTGGTATTTCGACGAGATCGTCATACTGATCAGAGAAGGTATAATGCACCTACAGCAAATGAAATTGCAATGGTTTTTGTTAATGATCATGGTGAGCCTCCTTTTGACAGAGACATTAGAATTTATCCAGTAAACCCGGAAAATCCACGACAGCAGTTTGTCAATATCAACATTCTCAGCCCTAACTTGGACCCAATGGTTTATCCCATTTTATTCCCGTATGGCGAACCAGGTTGGCAACCTAACTGGACTTGCGAGGCTTATGAGGGTGCACAGACAAATAGAACGAAAAATAATGTTACTATGCTGCAGTACAAAGCAGCTTTGTTGGCCATAAGAGAACACTTCAATCCAGTTATTAGTGCGGGACGACTGACACAGCAGTTCATAGTGGATTCTTACTTGCAAGTTGAAGCCAATAATTTGAACTACATTAAAACACACCAGCAGAAGCTGCGAACAGAATTCTGCCAAGGACTAGCAGATCACATTGAAAATAGAGTCAATAATGCACAAGCAGCTGGGATTCCAGTCATCCTTCCCTCATCATTTGAAGGATCACCAAGAAACATGCGTGAGAGGTGTCAATATTTGCAAAATTTGGTCCGCCAGATCTTTTCATAACTTTCACAGCCAATCCTAAGTGGCGTGAAATTACAGAAAATTTGAGAAAAGGTGAAGAGCCAAGTGATCGTCCTGATTTGGTTTCACGAGTTTATAACTTAAAGCTAAAATCCATTCTTGAAGATTTGATAGTGCATGGTGTTTTAGGAATTTCAACGGCTCATGTTTACACAATAGAATTTCAAAAGAGAGGTCTTCCACATGTCCATATTTTAATTGTCTTGCGTGCAGAAGATAAATTTTCATCGGTAGAACATATTGATCGTTTAATTAGTGCTGAGATTCCTGATCCTGGTTTAAATCGACGCCTGCATGAAATCGTCACGCGCTGTATGATTCATGGCCCTTGCGGTTCAAACAATCCTCGAGCTCCTTGCATGGAAGCTAGAAAGTGTAGAAAAGGTTTCCCAAAAGATTTTCAAACAGAAACTTTATTGAGTGCTGATGGCTATCCTAAGTATAAGAGATGCATGAATTCTACAGTTGTTGTACGTGGAACCACAATGGACAACAGATTCGTTGTTCCTTACAATGCCTATCTGCTTCTGAAATATGATGCACATATTAATGTCGAAGTTTGTACATCTATGAGAGCAGTGAAATATATTTACAAATACATCTATAAAGGTTTTGACTGTGCGAATATAATTGTCAGTGCTGGGGAGATTCAAAACAATGAAATTGCAAATTACATTCATGCGAGGTATGTCAGTGCACCAGAAGCCATGTGGCGATTGCTCCAGTTTAAAATGCATGACAGGTCACATGCAGTTATGAGATTGCCAGTACACCTGCCAAATCAGCAGCGCATAATCTTTACAGAAGGTGAAGAAGAAGAAGCCTTACAGGCTGCAAGAACAGGGAAAACTAAACTTGAGGCATGGTTCGAATTAAATCAAACCAACCCGGATACTGAAACAATATTGTATTCAGATATTCCCTACAGTTACGTATACAAAAAGAACAAATGGCAAAAAAGACAAAGAGGTGGAAATAAGATAGTGCCAAGAATGTATGTTGTTAGTGCTAAAGAAGAAGAACGATTCTATCTACGGATGTTGCTTCTTCACGTACCCGGTGCTACAAGTTTTGAATTTTTAAAAGCTGTTGATGGTATTGTTTGTGATACCTTCAAAGAAGCAGCATTTCACAGACATTTACTTGATTCTGATGAAGAATGGAATCACTGTTTGAGGGAAGCTGCTGTTTACCAGATGCCAAAACAACTGAGACAGACTTTTGCCTTCATACTGATTTTATGCAATCCTACTAACGCACTTGAACTATGGAATAATTATTGTTCTGATATGGCTATGGATTTTCAGTGTAACAAAAATGAAAGTTCTTTTAATCTGGCTCTACATGATATCAATGCAACTCTCAAGCAACACGGAATGACATGCGAATCTTTTGAACTTCCAATGCCAATAGGAAATCCTATTGAAATACAGCTTTACAACCCAGTCGAACAAAGAGAACTGGCAGAAATTCAGATTGCATCGCTTAATCCACAACAGTTAGAAGCCTTCAGAAAAATCATCAAAGCTATCGAAGACATAAATAAAATGGACAGGTATTTTTTCATTGATGGTCCTGGGGGTTCAGGAAAAACTTATTTGTACTCAACCCTGTTGCACTATATTCGGGGAAAAGAACAAATAGCACTTCCATTTGCAACTACTGACGTTGCAGCAACACTTCTCGAAGGTGGGCGAACAGTTCACAGCGGTTTCAAGTTACCTATTCCTATTCTTGACACATCAGTTTCCTCAATGAGGACAAATACTTCAGAAGCTGAAAACCTTCGCAAAGCTCAGCTCATCGTTATAGATGAAATAACGATGCTGACAAAAGATGGTCTTCGATGTATCGATTCCCTTCTGAAAGAAATCATGAGCAGTGATAAGCCTTTCGGAGGGAAAGTTATCGTTATTGGAGGAGACTTCAGACAGACACTTCCAGTTGTGCCAAGAGGATCTACAGCAAATATCATAGAAGCCTGTATCAAATCTACACCTTTATGGAGATACTTCACCCACCTTCCACTCATCTCAAACATGAGAAGTGCCGGACAAGAACAACACAATATTTGGCTCTTAAATGTAGGAGAAGGAACTCTTCCTAGCATCCCCGAATTACCCACCGATTCCATAGAAATCCCTGAACACATGATTGAAAATAACATCATCGAAGCAATTTACAGTCAATTAGCCACCATGCAGGTTGAAGAATTGGGAAACAGAGTTATTTTAGCTCCAACAAATAGCAAAACTCTGGAAATTAACATGAAAATAATATCAAGAATTGAAGGAGACCCACATGTGTATTACAGTGTAGATTCTATTGTTTCTGAAGACAATAATGATATATTAAATTATCCAACAGAGTTTTTACATGAGCAAACTCCTTCTGGCATGCCACCTCATCAGCTAATTTTAAAAAAAGGTATAATAGTCATGTTGCTAAGAAATCTTAATCCAAATCAGGGTCTTTGCAATGGGACTCGCTTATCAATACTTGAAATGCATGAAAATTTCATTTCTGCGAAAATTTTATCTCAGTGTCATCATCACGAAATCAAAATAACATTAAATTTCATATTCAGCCAACAGACGCACAAGGACAGATTGGAAACTGCAGAAACTTTTTTACAAGAAATGTCGTTTTCAGAGAAGTTTTATAATTATTTGAAATTATTTACTCTTATATATCCACAATAATTGTTTTTTTTTTACAATATTTATAATTGTAAAATTACCACCATGATTTGCTCCGGCTAAACATCTTAAGTACTTTTTCACAACCCATTTCATTTGAAGTTATTTAATTAATAGTTAAATGCTTAAACTTTATTTTATACATATATTTATATATATTTCTTTTATCGGTATTTCATATATATCTTAACACTTTTGCGACCGCTGACGTAGATTCACGTCATTTTTGATATCTGTAACTCTACCAGTGGGCGTTTCTTTCAGGGTTTTTATGTTACTTATTTCTGAAGAATATACCCAGTATTCAAATTTGTACAGTCAAATGTAATATTGTTGCGTACTCGGGGGTTCGTAAGTTGTCCGAGAATGAAAGGCGAGGCTTGCAAAAATTCAGTAATTTATTCACAGAAAGTTCCGGAAAAATACAGGTCTGTAAATTAAGTATCAGCTTCAATTCAATCAGTAAACACAGCTTAATTAACAACTGTCAACTGTAAATCCACAGTACTAACTGTATAGCAATAGCACATAAAGCAAGACTCATTCAAAGAGGCTTAGAACTCCTTGAAATGCAATGCAAGCATTAGCGAAACTGCCTGACTCTGATTTCAGACTGAACTGAACTGACTGCCTTGGCGAAAAACGCAGCCCTTATATACCCCTGTAGAAAAGTGTGGAATGTTCCAGAAATTTCTGTATCTCCTGAGCCAATCATATTTCAGCATCCATATTTGGTATATCACTAATAAGGATTTTCTCCAAGGTCACCAAAAAAATCAACAATTAGGGAAAAAGTCGCCAAATTTGGTGCCAAATCCATTACCTGCCTTATTGGAGATTTCTAATGCGTTTTTAAGGGAAAATTACGCTTTCTTATTCTTTTTATAATATAATTATTCTTTTTATAATATAATATGCATTATTTTAACGCTAAAACAACTAGAAATGTCGAAAATTAACATTCTAACGATTTACTAAGCCTCTTTGAAAGAATTTCTTCAAGAATGAATACAATTGTTTACAAACTCGCAACAATATGGATATAAATAATTTGATTGGGAAGAATATAATTATAATGTATATCCATTTGTAATATAAATGTGAACTTAGAAAATTTTGTAATGAAATATTGTAACTTGGGAGAATAACGCCCATAGGTGGACCTTACTGTCAAGAAGACAAAAGCATGCGGTCGTGAAAGTGTTCAATGAGATTTTTAAAAATTTGAAAGAAATTTTTATAACGAAACTACCACCGTGCTTTGCACGGGCTGATCTTCTAGTATATACGTATATATATATATATATATATACTATATATTCGTAAACTAAAGATACGGATGGTCTAGTGCTTTTTATAATAAAATATATTCACAAACATATTTATCTCGCTTTTATTTAACCTTTATTAATTTTCTACATGGTATCTGGACTGAATCTTCTCACAGATATGTGAAGTCAAGTTATTTTATTACATAGTTGTAATTAAGGAATAAGTTATCTAAAATATTTCTTAAATTTCGACGAATTGTCTGAAATTGCGTAAGGTACAGGGACTTTAAAGTATAGTGTGTAAAATATGTCTGGAGGGTATTAATTCTATGAAAACCTCTAAATAATAATATTCTAATATGGAAATTTAAAAATAAGAAATTACGGATTTTTCTCATGCAATCCTCAGCATAATTATTTAAGCGCTAGCAATAATTCCTATTTAAAAGATGTGCATCTAATACTATTAATTTTTGTCGAAGCATGATCTTAGCCTTTATGCTGTTTATAAAAAAAGTAAACTGTTGATAAAAATTAGCGACCAAACTAAAATTAAAATATGAAAAAAGTGATTGTGTGCTTCAGTAATTTTGCTGCCTACTGTATTATATATATTTATATAAGAACAATCCTGATATATTCGAGATGTATTTCAGATATATCCATGATATATTCCTGATATATTTGCAACGAGAAGTTTTAATCTTTAGAGAGGGATTTTTCAAAACACCATTGTAAAGCTTGACAACTGCTGTCACAGCCCTTCTCAAAAGGTTTTAAAAGGGACATTTACACGAGCATTGTATTTCTCATCCATGAACGCTGTTTGATTTCTCATTTGTTCGCTCAAACTGTAACCTAGATATTGGTGAAAGCATGTACAAAAAAGTTCTGGGCATCTTATTGATTTTAAAAGCTTTGAATGTCCTGCTAACAAATTGAAAGCTTCTTTATCATCATCAATATCTTCAGTAGCATTTAACATTTTTTTAGCACCTTGAAAGTTCAACAAAAGATGAGCTTTCGTAAATGGAGAACGAATAAACGAGTTATGGGCTATCAAAAGTTTCTTAAGTGTTAAATTGTAATCCTCCAATCCTTTTGCAATACCTATCAAGTATTCAGTAAGATCATCAGAGCCTGCAGCCCAGTATAAAGCATTACCATGTCGATCATGGTATAGCAATAACTTTTTAACAGAATTTCTATCATGCTGAAATTCCTCAAATAATATCTGGACAAATTCTCGCTTTTCCAGTTGACAAGCTACACTTAAAGAACTGTAATCTTTGTTTTTATTCATAATAAGATCAAGTTTATTTTTTGCTCTGTTTATCAATTCTTTTAAAATATTAGCATTATCGCTACGTCGAGCTGTTTCGTCTAATGAGTTTGTTTTACTATAACTTAAGGCATGAAGAAATTCTTCTAACGTATCTTCAGAAATTTCTTCTGCAGCGTCTAATAATAATTTAACAGTATCGAGATCTTCTTCTCCTGATGCTATATGCAACGCAGTATCTCCAAACTCGTCGCGGGTAAAAAGAAATGCCTTTAGAACACATCTGTTTTTTTTAAGACTGTTAATAAAAAAAGAAATTAAATTTTTATTCCCTTCTTTAACTGCAATATGCAATGCTGTTCCTTTAGCATTGATTAAAGAACTTTGTTTCTCCATCAGTAATTTTTCAAAAAATTTTCCAAAGTGACTTTGAATTTCAGACATTCTTGATTTTGCAATTTTTTCTAATTTAAAGTTCATGAAAGTTCGGATTAATTGATAATCAGGTTCTTTTAGTATTACAGTCAAAAGATATGTAAATTTATTTAAATTTAGCAATTTCTTTTGTGATTCTTTTAACCATTGAATGCATACTTTAGCACCGAAAAATTCTCTTAAAGTTGTATGAATAAATTCAGTATTACTTCCTTGGGACTTAATAATACCAGGTGACAAGGCTATATCCTTCAATTTTTTCAAATACGATTTTGGTTCTGATTCAAGTATTAAAGATATCGCAAGTTCTTTGTAATACTGGTCAAAAATAAACTTATCTTGTCTTTGCCTCAGACAGTTTCTCATGTCTAACTTTTTGAAATAAATATCATATTTTCTAGAAATAAATTTTTTATATATTTCCCATATATCATTGCCTAAGTAACTAAAATTTAGTTTTTCACAATTATCATCTAATATCCAATTTTTAAAATGTTCTGTTGAACCTTCTAGCATTAAATATAATTGTAATGGCGTTCCTATGAATCGAATTATGTTGTCTTTGAACACCGAAGCCATTTTACTTAAAAAGGCTTCTGTATATTCGAGCAATCTCTTAAGTTCTTTAGTTTCTTCATCAATAAGAAAGTATTTAGAAAACTTATCTTCACTTAAAATTAAATAAAATCTATCTTTAAAGTAATTTTTTATGTACAATAATTTAGTTTCATGGTCCATTGGATCAAACTCAATAGCAAATGTCATTAATTCACTTTCCAGAAGTTGCTGATAATGTAAACGAGTTGCAATCCACAATTTTGCTGCACTTTCATTATTTAAAAATTTGAACAACGAAATTATAATTTTTCGATCCTCTTCAACCAATATTTCATCAAATCCATCAAAAGCCAAAAGTATTGGTTTTGAGAAATTTTTGCTCTTTTTGTCCAATGCAATTCTCATCAGATTTTTAACAAGGTTATGATTTAATTTTAAATCAATTTTTGATAAAAAATGAATTATATTGGAAAAATCTTTGTTTTCTGTATTTATACTTAAAACTCTGATGGCTTGCAAATTGTCTTTCAGATTTATTCTAATAACCCAATGCGTTTCAATAAATGATTTGGATTCATCCTGTGTTTCGTATAATTTTGTTAAGGTAGTTGTTTTTCCCATTCCTGGATCATCTGCTATTAGTACTAATTTTCTGTTCCTGATTCCTTTAACTAACATTTCTTCTTCAACCAAATGTGTTTCAGTTTCCTTAAGTTTCCTTAAAGTATCCAATGAACCGTGAGAGTCACACCAGATAAATTGATTTTCTTCATATTTCAGTAAGTGAATAGCCTCGTTTAGATTTTGCGTAGAAAGGTTTTGAAAATCAGCTTCTGCAAGAAACTTTGAAGTAAAAAGTTTAATCTTACCCATTTCACAATTATTTTGAATTCTTTCTACGTCAAATTGGTTACTAATTCCTAACAATTCACATAAGTTTTGTTGGTCTCTTAAGAAATAAATTATAAAGATGTCAGAAAGGTGCTCTTTCTTTAACTGTTCTTTTATGTCTTTCTTAATGACAATTTGTTTAAATTTTCTCTGCAGATAGAATTTGGGGTTATAAAATTTTTGCAGGATAAATTTTAAATCATTTCTTTCATATTTTAAAAAAATCCAGAAAATTCTTTTCTCTGGACAATTACAGCAAATTTGCTTAAAATCTTCTTCATTAAATTGATCATCAGCTATTTGTATTCTACTGTCGCTATTAATATCTCTCAAATTGTTTTCAAAATTTTCCAAATCATTGAATAATCTTAAGCATTCGTTAACTTTCATAATAGCTTCTTTTTTATTTGACTTACCTATTCCACTCATAATGTAGATGTCATTAATGTTATTAAGATCTTCAGACATTAATTTACTACTCAAAGTTTCTATATTAATTTCTTCAATCACTGTGGCACATGCACCTTCCAAGTTACTGGTTCCAAACGGCCTACTTCCTATTTCTATTTCCTCATTATTTAAAATTTTAAGTAATGTAATAGCATCTATTATGTCTTCTTCATTTTTGGTCCTTTCTTTAGATAATTTAGCGACATAAGAATTCCAGTTCTCAATACCAGTTAATTCAGCTAAATTTGTGTTTTTCTTTTGCATTTGAAAAATAAGAACATTTTTAAGAAATGGATCCTCTTTAGGCTCAAAATATTTCAGATTTATTAAATCATTATCTATACTAAATTGCCCTTTACCTGTAAAATGTATTTTCAATTGTCTCTCTATAATTAAGCTCTCACCTTTCTGTAAAATAATGATAATTTTTTTACTAGGCATGTTTTTGGCTATACAAAATAATTTATTGTAAATCTCATCTTCATATTTTTCATTAATTGTAGGTCTACATTCAATAGTTAATAAATTATTTTCTCCTAACTCGAAAGCTTTTATAATACTGTCTGCATTTTCCTTACATTTAAAGGTATCAAAGCCTACAGAAATTCGACCGTCCTCTGCTCTATAACCATTTTTTGCGTTTAAATATTGTAATATTTTAATTGAAGTAAATAATGTGACTGAAGTTTTAACACATAATATTTTGCTACTGTTAGATAAAAAGCAATCTAAACATTCTTCAATTTTTTTTGTTTCATTAAATTTCCCATAATATGTAACATCACTTTCGTACATTAGAGTTACTGCAGTAGCCAGGAAAGATATGCTAACAAGCTGTTTTTGTTCTTCAATAAAATTTATAATATCTTCACCGGAAATCCATTGCTCTTTACATGTTGATTTCTTTTCTATTCCCAATACTTTTTCTATACGATTTCTAAATTCTGGAGCTGTGTTTTCTATTTTACTAAGAATTAGTTTCAGTGAAGTACCTTCTACAATTGTATCTTGAGTTGAACGAGAAATTAGTCCTTCTAGTTCTGGTAGCCTAGGTTGATTAACCATAAATACTAAACATTCCATAAAGTCTTTTATATCTTTATCATCTGTTATTTTTTCGCATGGTAAACGAATTGTTTCATGTAATTCAGATTCATTCGTGATTTTCTTTTTGCTGAATTTTTTTCTTTGGCCAAAATTTGGAATTACTTTCCATTTTACTTTCTTCAAAATGCTTCCTAATTCTTCATCACTCAAAGACGCCTTCGTTTCATCAATCTCTCTAATAGCTTTAAACATTGCACTCTTAAGATCTTGTCTTGAGTCACTTGTGTCATTCATTATGAAATCATACCTGAATTGAGCTTCGCAATAGTCTTTGTTTTTCACTTTTCTTTTTTTCGGCAATTTGTGTATAATCACTTCATCTAATTTTTTGTATACCTCCCTTTCCAGTGGAGATACGTAGGTAGTTATAAGAGATTTTTTCTCTCCTAAAACATGCTCCTCTCTGTGAACTTCCGAAGTAATATATTGCGTAAATTCCCTAGCAATATTGAATAATTCAGAACTGTTTGTTGTCATCCAGTTACAAGGTAGGTCTGATTTGCTGTTTTCAGTGTGAGTGGAATTTGCAATCACTTTCCACTTTACTTCCTTTAAAATGACTTTTAACTCTTCGTCACTGATATCTCCATCAAATTTTGTAAGCTGTTTCATTTCTTGAAATATTGCATCTCTAAGTTCTTTTTTCGAACCATCTGTATCATTGTCTATAAAATCCTCTCTGAACTGTGCATAACAATATTGTTCATTTTCAAAGTTAGGCTTTGTTGGTGATTCAACAGGCTTTAAACGTTTTGTCTTCAAGCTTCTTGGATCATCAAATACTGCATGTCCAATATGTGATTTTAATCGAATTTCATCATCATCAATTGAATGATTTTTGTCAAGTATATCAGAAGATTGTTCACCTGTCTTATTCCGTTTTTCAGGTTTTATATCAATGGTCTCAACATGGTCTGATTTTAAGATGACCTCCCGAGAAAGGGCTACATGATAATGCTTTATAGGAGCTTCATCAATTCCCATAATATTATTTTCCCTATATTTGTTCCAAACTACATATTGTGCCAATTCTCTCGCTAATCTATGCACATCTGAACTTCTCTTAAATATATTACGAAGTTTTTCGCTGATATTACAAAGTTGATAAAAATTTTCAGTTTGCTCCATTCTTGACTTGGACAAATTAAAAAGTGTTATGATTTCTGAGGGCGCTTTTTCAAAGCTGAATCCGTTATTTTTTAACTCTTCTGTATTAAGACCAACATTTGTAAATATCACAACATATTTCATTTTTCCATTTCCAAACTTTTTGTGTATTTCCGGTTTTTTAAGCTCTTCTTTCATGTTTAGATAAGAGATGAAATACTTTTGTAAATTAAAATCTCTGCGCATTCCGCCATCCCTTCCACCTTTTGCTTTCGATGCTTCAGCACATAAAGCTTCTGAGTCTATTTCACAATCATCTTGTTTGTACTTAATTTGGACAAAGATAAGAATTTTTTCATTGTTTTTATCATTATATTGAAAAACTGCATCATCAAATTTCACTTCTTTTTCTATACAAACTTCTCTACCAATAGAAAAGCCACTTACATCAACATTATCACTTTTCGAAAGATCGTACCCTCTTTTTGCAAGTAATGCTAATAATAATTTTTCATATATTTTACCTTCTTTAAAGCCCTTTAAACTCTTGTCGTCTGCTTCAGAATTTTGTTTGGCAACAGACAGTAAGGAAGGCATAGTTACTAACAGAATGGTCGGAACCGTCTAAAATAAAAAGACTTTTTAAGGTTATACTAGTCTTAAAGTTCAGTTTTTTAGAGATAATTGTATTTTTTTTTCTTTTTCACTAAGTTTTATTTTATCTTTTCCAACAGTTGTATGCTGAATGGTGCGTATTTTTTCCCCCTCCATTCACATAGTCATTTACATGTACAAGACTGTGAAATCTTTTCTTTGAAATAAAAATCATTTCTCTAATCTAGTTTTCTGTGCAAATGATTGACATAATGCTTTCATATTGTTTTAATAGAGACTGTAGTTCTGCACAAGAACTTTGTAATTCTTACATCCTGAATACATTAAAATCTTCCTTCTGGAAATCTTTGTTTCTGTAATAAAAAAAAAATCAGAATAATGAGACTTATTTAATTGTTTAACATATAATACACTGTTAAAAAAAATGCAACTTTGCTGCCAGAAATTCTCTGTACTTACAGAAAAAAACGTTTTGTCAACGTAATTTTTCCGTAATTTATGACTTTTTTCTCAAATTACAGAGAATTTCTGGCAGCAAAGTTGCATTTTTTAAACAGTGTATGGTATTAATTTAAAATAAAATAGTTTGAAATTAGAGCTGTAGCAATATCTAGAAAGAAAATGGAAAAATTTATGTATATAAATTACACTGTTAAAAATTTCAGTTCAAGGTTGAACTAAAATTTGGTATTACGTCAGCTACAATATGCTAGATTGAACCAAAACCTGGTACTAGAGTAGCTGCAACCATGCGATGGTGAAACCTGCTGCCACGATTTGCTACTTCTTGTTGAAAAAAAGCACCAAATCATAGTAAAAAGATCCCTCATCTTATGGTTACAATAACTATAGTACCAAGCTTTGGTAGAACCAAGTACCAAATTACGGTAAAAAGTTTCACAATTTTATGGTTGCAGTTACTGTAGTACCATATTTTGGTTCAACCTAGAACAAAATTTTTAACACACTGTCAAAAAAAAAAAAAAAATAAATAAAAAAGTCCGGTTTGCTGCAGTTTGCTACCAGAAATTTTCTGTAATTCAGAAGAATATGTTCCATGAACGGAAAAATTACGTTGATAGAACGTATTTTTCTGAATTACAGAAAATTTCTGGCAGCAAACTGCCTCAAACAGGACTTTTTTTTGGCAGTGCAGTGTATGCTACTATGTTTGGCACCTATTCAAGGTGCAAAGAACTGACATTTTAATTCAAATAATTCAGCACTCTGTCTAGACCCATAAATTATTATTTATTTAAATTTAATCCGTTGGGATTCTAAGAGTTTATCGGCAAGTTATAATAATCAATTTTGTCGTATATTATTTATTTTGTTCAAGAAAAAATCATCACTTTGGAACACTTTTATGATATTATAATTTATCTTTCCTTATATTATTAAGAAAATGTTAAGCGTATTTTTGCGATTTAGAAATATGTTTCAGCAAACAATTTTTTGTAAGAATTCGAGAAATTGTTTTGTTCTGACTATATTAATTAATTTAATACAGTTTTTAAAAATAATATTGCAAAAACACAAAAATACGTTTTTAATAAAAATTTTGTTTTAACAATATGCGTTTTCCTGCGGATAATTTATATAGAAATTTTCATTATCTATTTTATTTATTCTATCATCTATTATAGTTAAACATAAACCCATATCAGAAAATATTAATTAACAGAATATTATTAAAATGAATTGATGAAATGTCTATTGATTTTTGAAATAATATACAGCTGTAAAAAAAAAGAAAAAAAAGGACCAAGCCATTTGCCTGGAAGTTTTATTATATTGAAGATAAAGTAGACTCTTGATTATCCGCGGCATTGTAATATTATACGCGACATTGATTTATATATTTTGTTTTCACATTTTTCTTTTAATTTAAAAATTTAATTGTATACCTAATTCTACATATTGTTATTGTTTAAATCCATGGTAACTCATAGTAGTAAAAAAGCCAAGAAAGAGGAAAAATGCGGATAAACTGCTCGCGATAATCGAGAATTTACTGTACACAGCAGAATGATAGCAATAATAATATAGAAAATATATAGTGAAAGGGGAAATACGGTGATTACTCGAAACTTCCGAAAAAGGTAGACTAATTGTTATTATTGTCCAATCAATCTTTCTTAACCAAATAGTAAAATAAGAATTTTTTTAAAGTGCGTTTAAACCTTTATCTGCCACATTATGAGACTGACAAAAAATGTATTTAAAACATACGATTTTTAGTTGCTAAAGTGTGCTTTTTAAAGACATATGCAATAAAAATTATGCATATCACCTGATCTTAGTAATTAATGAGGATTTAGTGAGGCTATACTTCAGTGTACCATTGATATATAGAGGTGTTAATAAAATATTTTTGTAAAAAAGAAATAAAAACCGACTCCAAAAAGCAACTACTATTATAACAAAGAAAATGAAAGAAAATTGAAAAAAAAAAAAAAAAAAAATGAAACTGTAAATTGCGTCTAAAAGTATAAAATAATTTCCTTCGCCAAACAACCTAAATACTAAAATTAAACATAACTTTTGAAGTCGGCGCAAAATTATATAAAATTTAATTCGTTTTTAAAGATTTGTTTTTAGACCGGTAGCTACAAAAGGTGTTGTCTCGAATGATCCATTTTCACGTTTCTTTTATTATTTTATCACTGTGCGCAACTGCTCCATCAGTAACATCTACATAGAAAAGTGAATATTTTTGCGATTCGGTATTTATGTTTCTACGAAGTTACTAAAGTTTTCTTTGTAAACTTGATATAACTTTGATAACTATCATCATTGGCGGCTTTTGGATTTGGCGATCAAAACGTAATGCAAAAACATACACGCGAGATTTATATTTTTGAAATATATATTTCACGAAGTATTGTTTTATATTCTTGATTGTTATCTTAATATATTTTATTAAAATAAGCATTATTTCTCAAAGGAATTAAATATGTTTACCAACATAATTTGGCGATTTTTTTTTTTTTTTTTTTTCACGAAGGATGCCAGATACCAGCTGCTCCGCCAACTTTTGCAGTTTACGAAATCTTATTTGCTTATTTGAATCAAAGTAGTTTTCGGCTGAGTTTTGCAGATGCTAAAGATGTATATTTTTGAATAGAATTTGATTTTTGTATTGAATAAAGGTATTTAATATAATAAAGGTAATATAATAAAGGTATTTATAAAGGTATTTTTACTTAATTTTGCGCCGACTTCAAAAGATATGTTTAATTGTTATATTTAGGTTGTTTGGCGAAGGAAACTATTTTATACTTTTAGGCGCAATTTACAGTTCCATTTTTTCCAATTTTCTTTCATTTTATTTGTTTGAATAGTAGTCGCTTTTTAGAGTCGGTTCTATTTTTTTTTTTTACAAAAATGTTTTATTTTTTTTTCTTTTCAGTGAAAATTTATTCAAGTAGCAGAACATCAGAGGACATTTAACGGCGGTTTGACAAATCACAACCCACAAGAAAAGTGACGCAACTCAAAAAATGGTAATTACGAGTTTATGTCACTGAAAAATATATGAAATGCCCCAATATGAACAAAAAGCATTACATCTCCATCTAAAAAAAATATCCACTCGAGAGACAGTTGTGTCAATTTTATTCTAGTTAATGCTTTATCTTTAAGCTGATTTTTCTCAAATATTGCATTTTTAAATTTTGTCACTTTTCTTGCCTTTATCGGATATGAGAAAAAACTATCTATTGAATGGCCACGCATTAAATTGAAAAGGTTTTGGAAATGTAAAGAATGGGCATGTATTTGTAATCAAAAATTCTGTTGGGCATGTATTGAACTTTACAGTGAACATGTGTCACCCGCTACACTGGAATGCGTGCAGCGTAAAGTTCAAACAAAGATCAAAACGTGCATTGCAGCTGACGGACAGAAGTTTCAACATCGAAATAAAGGCTTTTTGATTTGTTTACAGTGTGGAAAGCTGCGAACAAACAAATGAACATTTAAACATCCTGTTTTTAACATTTATGTCTACAAGGTGTCTTTTCGTGACTAAATCAATGATGCTGTACAACTTTGTAGTTTACCTTTTCTCTCATACCTTATACTCTTTCGAGATAGAAACGCTAACTTCGCTATCTTCTCACCAGGTGGTGCTGTAAGCGGACCTATCTTGTAGCGCATGGCCTCTTTACAATACTTACATATTACTTTTACGAATGTAGAGGCAGCCATTCAGCAGTTAGAGTGAGAACGGACTTTTGTGATTACCCTGTAATTTGTTTAGATATTAATGAAATCATAATGAGATCTATTTCAGGTCAAGATCTTTGCGGAAAAAAAAAAAAAAAAAGTATTAAAATTAAAGCATTTTTTACGTAGTTATAAGCTAACAAATCTCAACTACAAAAACAAAAAACATGGTTTCAATTGAGAACCTCCTCCTTTATAAAGTTGCTTTTAAACGTCTATACGTTAATCGATGTGACCGCTTACAATAACCATACTTTGAATTTTACATAGCATAAATGTCACCCGCTACGCTACAACGTATGTAATGTCGTTGAAGTGTGCAGAAAATAGGAATTTGCGGACAAACAAATGCACGTTTTAATCGTTCCATTTTTAGCATTAATATCTACAAACTGTCTTTTCATTCTAAATCGATGATATCCTGTAACTTTGTAATTCACTTTTTTCCTCTATCTTGAACCGTTTTCGAGAAAGGAACACTAACTCCACTGTTTTCCACCAGATGGTGCTGTAGGTGGTTGAATCACTTTGCGCATAACCACTTTACTATACCTACAGACAACTTTTATGACTGTAGCTGCAGCCGTTCCTCAATTAAAAGAGTCGGAACTCACTTTTTTGGGTACTCTATATTTTCTTTTGCTCGTAAAGATATTGCAATGGGACCTATTTCAGACCAAGACCTTTACAACAAAACAAAAAGTATCAAAATCGGAGCATCCGTTCAGGAGTTATAAGCTAACAAACAATATAAAACATACGGTTTGAATTGAGAACCTTCCTCCTTTTTTTTGAAGCCGGTTAATAAAAAAAGAAAAAAAGAAAATAGGACCTTAGAAAGGATAAAAATGTATTTACTTTTTATGTTCCTTATATTTTTTTTATAAGATTGACGGTATATTTTTGTAATACAGGAATAACACACATGAAGGTGGAGAAAAATGCCAAGCAAAAACAGCGATAGCACTCTATAAAATCGTTTCTTGAACATAAACGGCTACATGTAGCGTCTAGTGTCATATAGTGAGATTAAAGTGAGGTACATATGTTGTACATACCTTTGACATTACTTCCATCAATTCTATCTTAAACGCTTTTTAAACTATTGGTACTTTAAAGTACGATCAGTAGATAAAGGGTTAAATGTGCATGCGCAAAAAATTTATGAGCCAATCAAAAATGATCACATTTCTGTTATTGAAATTGAGTTTGATTGGGTTTAATGTCGCGCCAAGCGAGATAAACTAATCTAACCCAGTTAAAAAAAAAAATAAAAAAAAACTGCAGAAACATCTGCTAATAATCTGTAGGTATTTGGAACAAAAATCTCTTATATTATTTAAATCTCAGCTACTAATTAAAATAATTTCATAAGTAATACATCATTAGAAAGCTTTGTTGATTTGGAATCGAACAGTAGATTACAGAAATTTCTACCGCCAGATGGCGCTGTAATATTTTAAAATTTCAATATTTCAAATTCTAATTATGATTAAATTATTTTTAATACATCATTCGAAAGATATTTTAAAGTTCTTTTATATTATCGAAAGTTTTCACCAGATTTACGCGTTTTGAGATGTACGCTAATCTTCTTCCAATTTTTTCCGTTTATAAGCCATACCAAAAATAAATATTTATTTATGACCTCTAATATATGACCAAATATATTTATATAATTCTAATATATTTATTTATGGCCTAAGAGAACTATAAGTTCTAGACTCATCAAAATTTTTACAGGTCATACGACGATGACATTTAACATATCTACAAACTTAAGATGTTATGAAGCTATCACAGTTCAAATATTTCGAGTCAATGTCCATAGGACATAATGATAAACAATTAGTCTTAGTGTGCCTGTAAAAGAACTATATGTTATAAACTCATCAAAATCTATACAAGTCGTGCAACGGTGGCCTATAGCATATCTACTAACTAACAGCTCAATCGAATAAGGCAATTAGACGCTGTCGCACTTCAAATAATCTCAGTCCATAGATCATGATGATAAAGAATTTTTCTTTGCTTTCACGTAAAAGAAAATAAGCGGTACACTTATCAAAATCTGTACGAATCCTGCGACGGTGACCTATAACATATACTTACACACCTTAAATTCAATAGATTAAAGCATTTAGAAGTTATCGCACTTTAATTAGTTGGTGTAATTAAAGTAGGTCATAATTATATATATATATATATAACAAATCTGGTGTGGAACAACCCCACAACTCCCATTACTCACTATTACACGTATTATATACACTTTTGGAGATAATGTGATCAGAAAACCTAAAATTGACATAACGTACTAGAAACTTAATTTTTTTTTTCCGGTAAGAGAAACTTGATACACGAGTAAAGACACCTAAAACAAAGTTTACATATCAAGTTAAAAAATAAGAAGAAAAAAATTGGTAGAGTTATTATTTTAAACACCAATTTCCGAGATCTAAAACAGACCTACCTAAGCAGGATAACTGTTAATTTTCCTCTAATAACCTCGTAATACATGAGAAAGGATATCTAAAATGGATTTATGCAACAATTTTCAAGAAAATCGTTAGAGCCGTTTTGAGATATCAAGTTTTACCAAAACTTATAATATTCAATTATTGACCGGAAAACAATAATTATATACAAAAGGATATTTAAAAGGGAGTTAATATGGCGAGTTTGAAAAAAATTCGTACAGCCGTTTTCAAAGGAACGCGCTTGCGAAACCTGAAGTTGAGCTATTTATACAGGGCGCCTATCAACTTTCCTGAACTAACCAACTATATCACTCAAACGGACATCTAATAGAGTGTTTATATATAGAAACTTTGAAGAAAATCGTTTGAGCCGTTTTTGAGATACGGACTTACGGTTCCACTTCTGGTGTCCGATGTCCCTCTTCTGTTTTTTCAATTTTCACCAAAATTTGGAAAAATTATGTGTACACCAGACTTGTCTGAATTTTGAAGTTTCGTAGTTCTATCTATATTAGTTTTGGAGATATAATAAGCAGAAAATTCTCCAGATACATACACACACAAACACGCTGACCAATTGCAAAAAACTCCATTTTTGGAATAAGGAGACCTTAAAACGTGTAAATATGTGAAAACTCGATATCGAATTTTTTGGACCGAATACAATACTTCCATTACCTACGGTAGTCTGATAACGGAAGTAAAAACTGTGTCCCTGTAAAAGATCTATAAGTCCTACTTCCTCAAAATATACATAGGTTGAGCAACGGTGATATATAACATAGTTTACCAATTTTGAGCTCAGTCGAATGAAGCGTTTAGAAGTTCCCGTGTTCACTGAGGCATATTACATGCACAAACCATAGACCACAATGTTGAAGAATTTTTCTTAGTGTCCCTGTAAAAGAACTGTAAATCCTACTGTACTGTCCTTCGAAAAATACTGCAAGTACACACATACATTCATATATGTATCGATAAACATAAAAATAGTAAATATAGGAGAAATCAAAACGTCAAAATAGATACACAAAAATTTCGTAGGCGAATTTTTTCACAATTGCAATCTTTCCTTACATAGTATACTTTCCGAAAGTAAAAAATATTCAGAAGCTTTATTTTTTCTTCCAGTTTTTTAAAGAAGCATATATTTAAAACATACGTGTACAGTGCGTTTATACATTATCTACCAATAAGTATTTGGACACTTTCGAATTTAGACTTTTTTTTTTTTTTCCAAATATCTAGAAACTTTGTTTAGGAATCATCTTGAAACTTTGTAAGTATAAAGAACATGTTATACCTCTTATATCTCAGCAAAAGTTTGGCCTAAAGAAGAAAAAAGGACCAGAAAAAAATTAAACCCAAATCAAAATGTTTGGAATAACCTTCACTGAGAAAAAATATATATACAGCCATCATCAAGAATGAATAAGTGGTCATTTTCTAAATCCTTTAACTAGAAATATAGATCTCCGAGCTATGCGTATAATGCACCCCAATAAACTGAATAGAAGAAATGATCGAAAATTTCTAGTCTACACATTTGTAGATGGTGAAACAATATTCTGAATCTTTTGTATTGCAAGACATTCTAGCTTGATTTTCTAGGATTGGGTAATAAACCAAGATTATTGTTGCTGAAACCCGCCTCTTGTACTCGCATTTATTTGCAGATATTTTTAAATAACTTTGCCCTCGAGAATATAGGCAAACGCTCTGGAATTCCAGTAGGGGTTTCTAGAACTCGCTTTCAAAGGGGATTTGAATTTATAAGGATGACATGGAACTATTTTTCTAGAGCCATGATTTGGATTCTAGATGTCAGTTACTGATTTTTTTCTCAGTCTTGAAGAAAGTAATGCTTGAAAACCCTTTTGGCTCTAGCATGTGATTATGAGGATTCTTTTAATTATCTGTATAAATTTATGAGTCTATATCCCTAACAACATATTTGTTCATAGTACATCCTTAATATGTACTGTGAGCGTATTTTCATCCATAGCATATCCTGAGGATGTCATGTGGAGAGTATGTGTTGTTAGGGATGATATATTCATGAAGATATAATTGTTTCTTTAAAATTTTTCAAATAAAATTACCACTTTTTTAATTATAATGAGTAGGGTATTATACCCAGTGCAGAGCCATTTATTGGAAACTTTGCCTTATACTACACTACACATCACATAGCATACTGCAATCAGAATGCTAAAATGTTAAATACCTTACGAAATATGAGTATTTTTACTAAATAATTTTTAACTACGCATGTGCAAGCTTTTAAAAGATTTCATTTGTGTAATTTAATAGCTAAAGGTATTGAGCTACCTATCTGAAAACCTTAAGAAAATATCGTGCAAAATTAAAAAAAAAAAAAAAAATATGAGAGATAAAATGAACAAAATTTCAGTTCTTTTAAAATAAACGCTAAATTATAAGGGGTTTCACTCACATTTTTATTACTTTCTCTTACCCATAAGGTAGAGAAAGTATTGTTTTTGAGTCAAATTTTCGATCGCGAGTTTTTGTTATATTTACATGTTCTGAGTTCCCCTGAATACGAAAATCATGTTTTTAGCAAATTGTCTGTGTGTATGTCTGTCTGTGTGTGTGTGTGTGTGTGTGTATGTGTGTGTGTGTGTGTGTGTGTGTGTATGTGTGTGTGTATGTGTGGGTGTCTGTGTGTGTGTCTGTCTGTTATCAGCATATCTCAAAAACAAATTATGGCAGAAAGTTCAAACTTGGTATTCTAAATGTGTATCATATAAGGATGCTACACTAAACTTTTCGTTAAGATCAAGCAAATGGTTCGTGTACAGGGGCAATCAAGAGAATTCAAATACATTACGTCTATGGGGGAAATTGCAGGCAAGTAAAGTTTAACATCTATAGACTGCACAAAATCAAATGAAACGAATATATATTTTTTGTAATAGAGATAGTTAACAGGAAAAAAAAATTGTGTATGTAGGAGCCTCACCTTCCCCCTTTTGGGGGGGGGGGGGAGCCCACCCTCGAGGGGAGTAAATTTTCATGATGGGTATCTTTCGATAGAGCTTGTCAATACCTTTAAAACGAATGGTTGAACCATCGATCTACGATAGTTTAAAACAAAGTTATCGATTTTTTTTTTTTTTTTTTTTTTTTTTACTTTTAACGAAAAAAAGAAAAAAAAATCGTATTTTTATTTTTATTTTTTAAATATTGAGAATAAAATGGACTTTTGTTGGATATTTAGTGTTATACTACTTCTCTAATATGGAAATCGTCTGCATTATCATAAAAGATAATTTTTTTAAATAATAATTTTAATTAATTATTTTTTAAAGCAGAATTATTTTTTAATAGACGAATTAAATTCTATATAAATGTAGGTGCATTAATGAAACGGGGGGATGAGGGGGGCGGAAGCCCCCCTCACACAGAACTAATTATCATATAAAACTCTTCTGAAGCCCAATTTGAATTGTTTAACACAGGTTTACATAACAGTACTCGTTATCTTACCTATTAATCTGCAACCTGTATTTATAGTATTAAATTTCAGGGTAAGGGAAAGTCGTGTGAGTGACACACCAGATTATTTTGATTCAATCAATGACAATACAATGTTCGCTGATATAAATATTGATAAAAAAACCCTATAATCTTCCTTTTTTTTTTAAGTGCTTTCATATTTTAACCCTTTGTATCCCACAGGGTCTTTAAAGTCCCATGAAAAAATTCCTGAATATAGTCTAAATTTACTACAGGATGTCATTGGGACTATAGTTTAAGCTTTCCTTATAGTTAAGCTATAGTTTAAGCTAAATTTAATATGAGATGATTCTCATGCAAAAAGAAATATAATAAAAAAGTTTCAAACTACTTTTCCAAAAAATAAAATAATTTGGGATACAAAGGGTTAAGATAAAAAATCCGTTATTTATTTTATTTTATTTATTTATTACGCTTTTTGTACATTTAGACCAATTAAAAACTGTTTTTCCTTTATTCCCTCTTGCATCAAGTTAATATATATATATATATATATATATATATATATATATATATATATATATATATACACATATATATATATTTACAATCATGCTAACATAAGTCGTTGGCAAATTAGCAGACAATGGCTCGCGCGGTTGACATTTGGTTAGTTGGTATAGCTGCAGTTCTCATAACGCCTTCTTTTTGTCCACTCCATTAACATTTTATTTGTTGGGGTAGCTAAGATTTACCCACCATAATGAACGACGGTATGAGTCCAACAATAATTGGTGCATCAAATTTGCATATAATGACTCATTTCTAACCATTACATAACTTCAAAGTAAATACGTAATTTTATTCCAAGTATTAAAATATCATCGAGGTTGTTATTATTTGCAAAAAAGCATAAAAATATCAAATAATAAATACCAAAATGTATTGTCAAAATAAAAATAAAAAGTATATGGGCCAACAGTTTGCCAGCTATTGGGCCGTCAATATAGCAAACAGCCATTTAATTCAAATGATGAAAAATAAATTTGCCAAAAAGCTTCATTCTCATGAAAAAAAAAAAAAAATAAAATAAAATAAAATAAAATAAATAAATATATATATATATATATATATATATATGTATTACCAATAAAATTAAAACTATTTTTGGGGTAATTATGCTTACTACACTGTTAAAAAAATGCATCTTTGCTGCCAGAAATTCTCTCTGTAATTACAGAAAAATACGTTTTGTCAAGGTAATTTTTTTGTAATTCACACTTTTTTCTCAAATTACAAAGAATTTCTGTCAGCAAAGTTGTATTTCTTTAACAGTGTACACTGTTAAAAAAAAATGCAACTTTGCTGCCAGAAATTCTCTGTAATTACAGAAAAATACGTTTTGTGAACGTAATTTTTCCGTAATTTATTACTTTTTTTACAAATTACAGAGAATTTCTGGCAGCAAAGTTGCATTTTTTTAACAGTGTAGTGTTGCCCAGTGATCGAAAGTTGACAACTTTCAAAATGGGATTAAATTGCAACTTAACAGCTTCTCTTGTTGGCCGATATACACTCAAACTGAATTAGCAGAGTTTTACTTATTATATATCTCTAAGTTTGGTGCACTGTATAGATACAGAGCTTTTCTTGAAATGAGAGACAAACCCCAATGTGGAAGCGCCCAACGTTGGGCGATATAGTCCAAAAGCTAATCGGCTCCAATTCAAACCAAGGTCCAATCAAATATCAAGTTCGGTTAAATTAAGTCTTTTGATACATTCAGTACAGTGTTCAAACTCAAAAAGACAGATATTTTCTAAAAACGGTTGAATGTAGTTCAGGAAATTTCAAAACGTGTAAATTCATCGGAAACAGGAAAATTAATTTTTTTCTGAATCTTATACTTTCATCTTATATATGCACACTGTAAAAAATATGTCCTATTTGCTGCCAGGAATTCGAAAATGCGCGTAATTTACGAAAAAAATATGTTGTCTATCAGAACGTATTTTCTCAAATTACAGAGAATTTCTGGTAGCAAATAGGACATATTTTTACAGTGCAGAAGATAGAATAATAAATCCACTTTTTAAAAATAAGTAGTGAATTTCAGTTAATTGAATTGCAAGGAAACCCCAGAACGTGTAAATTCATGAAAAACTGGAAATCGAATTTTTTTCCGTATCTTCTACTTTCTTCTTATATATGCAGAAACTAGTAATAAATCCACTAAAAAAAAAAAAAAAGTAATCAATTTCAGTTATTTGAAATGTAAGGAAATCTTAAAACGTGTAACTTCATCGAAAACCGGAAATAAAAAGTTTTTCCGAGTCTTATACTTTCTTCTTATCTATGAAGAAAATATAGTAATAAATCCACTTTTTTAAAAAATAAGTAGCCAATTTCAGTAAATTGAAACGTATTATGTTTCCGTTTAAATGTATGTCTTAAATTAGAGCAGACATAAATCACATACACAAGAACACACACACACACACAAAAAGAAAAAAAATGAAAGAAAGAAACTCGATTTTAAATAAATTAGAAAAAAAAAATAGAACATTTATAAATCAAATCCTTTTTTAATTTGCGTATATGTTCAATGATATAAACTTTTAATCTATTATTCTTCGCTCACATTTCTACCACTCTAATGGCTGCTGTCTCTTAGAGCATAGTCTTAGAGTGTATCTGTAGTCGAGAGTATAGTGATGATACATCTATATAAATTATTGTGTCTATGGTTTTATTTGAGTTAAAAAAAAAAAAAAAAAAAAAAAAATTGCCAGATTTAGCTATTTTCTTATTTATGAATTTTTTAATACAATAGAATACGTGCATAAAAGGAAAATGTGCATAAAAAAATAAAAGTATTTTTAAATATCTTCTTCAATTTGTAAGAAAATAATTTTTGTATTCTGTAAATCTGTCTAATCACAACCTTTCGAATGATAAACTTTCTCAATCTTCTACTCCATAATTAATGTGTTAAAAACTGAACGACAAATATCACGCTTGTCTATTAATATATAGATAATTAGAAAACTTCTAATGTTTAAAAGCAAATTGTTTGTAATTTCATTTACTTTATATCTCACGTAAAAGCTGTGAAATTTTCAATAAATTCTGGTTAACCATCACAGAGATATTGTGCGCGCAAGAAATGTTACAAAATTCGCTTTGACATTTTTATAAAAACAAATTTAAATAATCTGGTGTGTCACTCACACTACTTTCTCTTACCCTGAAATTTAATACAATAAATACAGGTTGCAGATTAATAGGTAAGATAACGAGTACTGTTATGTAAACCTATGTTAAACAATTCATATTAGGCTTCTGAAGAGTTTTATATGATAATTTGTTCTGTGTGAGGGGGGCTACCGCCCCCCTCAACACCCCGTTTCATTAATGCACCTACATTTATATAGAATTTAATTCGGTTATTAAAAGATAAGTCTGTTTTTAAAAAATAATTTATTAAAATTATTATTTAAAAAAATTATCTTTCATGATAATGCAGACGATTTCCATATTAGAGAAGTAGTATAACACCAAATATAAAAAAAAAAATCCATTTTATTCTCAAAATTAAAAAAAAAAAAAGTACGACTTTTTTTCTAAGTTTTTTTTTCATTAAAAGTAAAAAAATCGATAACTTTGTTTTAAATTATCGCAGATCGATGGTTCAACCATTCGTTTTAAAGGTATTGGCGATCTCTTTTGAAAGATACCCATCATGAAAATTTACTCACCTCGAGGGGGGGGGGGGGGGGCAAGGCTCCTACATACACAAAAAAAAAATTCCCAGTTAACTATCTCTATTACAAAATATATATATTCGTTTCATTTGGTTTAGTGCAGTCTATAGACGTTAAACTCTACTTTCCTGCAATTTCCCCCATAGACGTAATGTATTAGGATTCTCTTGATTGTCCCTGTACACAAACCATTATCTTGATCTTAACGAAAAGCTTTCTGTAGCATCCCTGTATGATACACATTTAGAATACCAAGTTTGAGCTTTCTGCCATAATTTGTTTTTGAGATATGCTGATAACAGACAGACACACAGACATACAGACAAACACACAGACCATTTGCTAAAAACATGATTTTCGTATTCAGGGGACCTCAAAACGTGTAAATATAACAAAATCTCGCATTCGAAAATTTGACCCAAAAACAATACTTTCTCTACCTTATGGGTAAGAGAAAGTAATAAAAAAACATAGTTTTATTTTAGTGGCTGTAATAGAGAGATAAAACCTTTCTTAACACCTGTAAAAGTTTACAAATTTTAAAAGTAATTGTTTTTTTTAATTATTATAAATAAAATTATGGTCTTTTTTTTTTCATATTATATCCTTTCGAAGTTATGCACGAAAAAGAGAAAAACTTTTATTACATAGGTTGAACGCTAGATATAGTGTGCATCTTCTGTCAAAAGTTCATTTGAATAGAATAAAAATTAAGTAAATTATCGGCAAAAGAACAAGCTAGATTTTAAGTATTTTCCAGAGTTGAACTTTCATAAGGGGCTTTTCTCATGCTGCTTATTAATTTGAAGATCCAATTATTTCAACCACGTTACACACACACACACACAAAAGCTATTTTTTGTGTAAAAAACATTTATAAACCATTTATAAACTTACAAAACTTAGTTAATAAATGTAAATATGTTACAGTTACAAGCTGGGGTTTGAGACGCTCCCCCCCCCTTACACAGAATTGTATGTCAAACAAAAGTGTTTTTAAACTTATTTTAGATTATTTTAAACGTAGATTGAACTTTATTATCTTGCATTATTGATCTTAGGAGTTAATCTGCAATCTACCTTTGTGGTATTAAAATGCAGTGTCAGAGAAAGTCGTGTGAGTGACACACCAGATTATTTTAAATATTTCAGATAACTATTTAATTTAGAAATCTATTATTAGCCTTGATACACCCGTGACAAACATTTGTATCATCCATTACTTTAATTGTGTCACACCTGTTCCTACATATTTTGGGTAATAAAGAAACATATATTTACTTTTTTTAACACGCTTTTATTAGCTTCACTTGCATGTATGTTTGTATGTATGTTTGTATGCTTGTATGTTTGTAATGGGAGCAAACAAAAAATATATATTGTAAAAAAAAAGACTTTCCCTACGTGAATGCTGTGGCTGTGAGGTAAAGCTTAGAGCTACGAACCTAAAGGTCTAGCGTTCGAGCCCAGTGAGGGGAGATTTTTAAAAAAGGGTTTTTGTTTAATTCTAAATTATTTTAATTAAAGATTTAAATGTATGTAAATATTATGGTGTGTCGCTCACACAATTTTCTCCCTGCATTTTAATACTAAGATAGATATTTTGTGCTTTTTAGTTCACATTTCTATAAAAGCGTGTTCTTTAATTTTTTAAAACTATAATATTATTTAACACGCTTTTATTAGCTTCACCTGTATGTATGTTAACACGCTTTTATTAGCTTCACCTGTATGTATGTTTGTGTGTTTGTATGTATGTTTGTATGTATCAATGTATGTTTGTACCCGCTCTGGGAACAAACAAAAAATCTATATTGTAAAAAAAAAAAAAAAAGACTTTCCTTACGTGAACGCCGTGGCTGTGAGTTAAAGCTCCGCGCTACAAATCTAAAGGTCCAGCGTTCGAGCACAGTCAGGGGAGATTTTTTAAAAATGGTTTTTGTTTAATTCTAAATTATTTTAATTAAAGATTTAAATGTATGTAAATATTATGGTGTGTCACTCATACGATTTTCTCTTACCCTGCATTTTAATACTAAGATAGACATTTTGTGCTTTTTAGTTCACATTTCCATTTAGTTCACATTCCAAAACACATTTTTAAAAAGATGTTGTTTATAAACAATAAAACTGTCTTTCTTTGGATATTTAGTGTTTTTTTTTTTATTTTTTTTTTTTTATCTAACAAGGAGAGGTCACGACATGGAAAATTCAGATTGTAGATAAATATTAAAAGTAGAAAAAGTTATTTTATACTCAAGAAAATTAAATGATTTATTAAAATTTTCAAATTTTGAATTGAGTTGTAAAATAAAGTAAAAATAAATAAAAAGTTTAGATTACATAAAAAGTTAAAGAAAAAAAAGAGTTATCTCGAGGTAGCCTCGAACCCAAGTCATCTAGCTAGCAGACTCGCGCTTTAAGATCACACCACTGGGGCGCGAGCTCGCTTATGAAATAACTTGTATTTAAAGATTACTGAAACTTTAAATGCTTTTTTCTCGAAATTTTGTGGATAGTGGGTCCTACTGCTTTAATATGTTGTTACCCTCATAGTATACTACAATCCTGCGCAATTTCGTCCCGATTTGAATTTTCCATGTCGTGACCTCTCCTTGTAAGATGAAAATTATTTGCATTCATCATGTTAGATAATTTTAATAAATAGTAGTTTCAATAAATTATTTGCACTTAGTGAATTTGTAAAGAAAAATATAGAAAAAAATTCTTGTTGTGGCCACAACATACCAATTTAATTTAATATGTTATATTTTGGTTAACAATAAGCTTATCCACAGAACATTTCAAATTACTCGAACAAAGAGTTTGTTGTTTACGTATATGTAAGCTTTTCTTATGTGTCGGACGTGGCAACACTGTTAAAAATTTTGTCCTATGTTGAACCAAAACATGGTATACCACAGTAGCTGAAACCATAAGATGGTGAAACCTTTTACAGTCGGTAACAAAAGTGTCCGAACACTAGCAAAAGTTCCTATATAAAAAGAATAGAGTTAATACTGTTTTTTTAAATAAATCCTTGTCGAATCATGTTCTTAGTCAGTCCAAGAACAGGATTCGACAAGGATTTATTTAACAAAACAGTATTAACTCTACTTTTTTTACATAGGAATTTTTGCTAGTGTTCGGACACTTTTGTTACCGACTGTACCATTATTTGGTACTAGGTTCTATCAAATCATCGTACTAGAGTTATTGTAACCTTAAGATGAGAGGATCTTTTATCATGATTTGGTGATTTTTTTCAACAAAATGTTCTAAACCATGCTAGAAGATTTCACCAACGTATGGTTGCGAGTACGTGACACTTTGTTCTCGCCGTTTTGGTTCTGACAAAATTTTGGTACCGCCGTTTCTTTTCCGCTATTTTGGTCTCGCTACTTTGGTCCCACAGTTTTGGTCCCATATTTTGGCCCGATAACAGCGGTAATCGAAGTATTACAGAGAAAAAAAAAGTTCTTGTATATTTCGAATTCTTGTTATTTGACTTGAAGAGATGAGGGTAGGAAAAGTCAAAATTATTATAATTATTGTATTTATTATCATTATCCTTATGTGATAACATAAAGTTGTAGTAACAAATAGAACTGTAAAAAGTTTTAAAATTTCGAGATTTAGATTTTTCTTTGTACGATTGAGGGAAAAGCGTAGCAATTACATGTGGAAACTTCGGGCAAAAAAAAAAAAAAAAATTAAATGAGTTTTTACTATTGGAGGGTTAAATATCTACAATTACTGTTAAAAATGATATAAACACGTGGAACCGAAAATTTATTATCTTTGTTCGAATTCTGAATGATAAAGGGTATTAGTTATCAGCGAAGATCTAAACAATGTTAATTTATCTAAGTCCCTTAAAATTTAGTTTAAACAAAATACAGGCTTTTTAATATAAAATATTGTAATAGGCTCTTAATTATCCCTTCAAACTTAGAGTGTTCAAACACAAAATTTGCAGAAATTCTATGCTTTATCCAAGCACCCCCTAAATGTTAGCGCATAATAATAAAAGAAGATTCGAGAAACCTAAAATACTGATGTCGGGATTTATTTTGTACAGATCTGCTAAACTTAAGCGGGTAAATATGCCATTGGAATTTGTTGATATATTCGATGTTTTTACTTAGCCTTCTACATTTTAGTTCAAAAAATATCGAATGTCCTTCAAATTATTCTATACCAAACAAAAGATTAAGTCAGTCCAGATTTCATTGCTAACCCTGTTACGTCGCAGTTGCGACGGGACACATGCGACCGGGGTTAAAATCGTAGCAGTTGCGACCGAATTCTTAAATCTATGCACACCTGTTCATCGCAAGGTAGCTTTTCCGACCGCTATAATTAAAGGCATGGCAGTCGCTGCCTCAATGCATATATCCCGCAAAAGATCACCATAATTCCCTAAGCAATGCACATTAGATTTAATGAACATTATTTCAAAACAATCTATTTGTTGTTGAATTTTTCTCGCCAAAAAGATTAAATATTTTACTATGCAAAAATCATTTAAAATATGTTATAGTATAATAACATAACCAAAATTCTATAATTAATTACATAAATACAATGATGGTGCACAATCATTTTTGCAATCATTATTATAAACTATTAAAATAATCGAATCCGGAGCATATTCAGATTTATTTATTAGATATTCTTATTAATAAAATTATAACTTTTACAAAAGTACATATATTTGAGTTAATGAAAAATTTCATTAATCTTCAAAAAAAAAAAAAAAAAAAAAAATAAATTAAATTAAATAAAAATAAAAATAAATAAATAAAAATGAAATAAATAAATAAAAATAAAAATAAATGAGGAGAAGTATCTATGAAATACCAATGAAAGAACTTTAGCCATTGGTATTTAGTCAGACCCTGACTGGTGCTTATTAGATTTGAGGATCAATCGCTCAACAAGTGACGCTGTGATCTCATTTTCTCAAAATATTTAACGTGGCAGTATAGGATAAAATTTCGTATAAATGTACATAATGAGTTATTTTTAACGTGTGACTGTAAAATTAATATGAATTATTGGTAAGAGTAGTAGTAAACTAGGAAAAAAAAAATTATGCATGTGGGAGCATCGCTTGACACCCCCCACCCCCGGGGGAGTAAATTTTCAATATGGGTATCTTTCGAAAGGTCTCATCAATACCTTTAAAACGAATGGTTGAACCATAGATCTGTGATCATTTAAAACAAAGTTATCGATTTTCTTTTTACTTTTAACGAAAAAATTGCATTTCTTCTGATAATTGCAAAAAGAAATAACTTTCTTTCGGCATTTAGTGATATAATGCTGGCAGATAAAAATCGTCGGCATTTATAATGGAAAATAATTTGATAATTTAATAAATAATTTGTACTGAATAAATTTTGTGTAAAAATATATAGAAGAAAGTCATGTGGTGGCCACATCCTCTTGCAGATGTTTTAAGTTATAGGAATGTAGATTTATGATGAGTTTAGTGGACGTTTAGTTGACGCCTTTAATGTTGTATTATTTTGATATTATTCTGTGTGTGATAAAAATTAAACAGTAAAACTACAAACAAGTTTGAAATCCATTCTTGTACACTTGAACTTCACAACACACATAAATAGTTAAAAATATTATTAATCCATTTTCCAGATTTTTAAACTTTTAATTTAGTTATAACTCAGTATTAGTAATTACACTTTTAAATCTTTTTAAAATGGTTTAACAAATACACACACAGTAGTGTGACAATTAAATTTACTTTATTTTATAAATTAAAAATATTTCCCACGATTTTTAGAGGAATTATTAATTTTCATTTAGATTCGGGTTTTGTTGCGGCCGAGGAGTTCTACGCTCAAAACTGTTAGACATGAGGTACCAGGTTCGATCCCAGCTTCGCTCGTCGGCACAGCCGTTCGGAGTTTTCCGTGTTTTTCTCCGAAACTTGCGTAAATATGGAATTTTTATTTGAATTTTGGGAATATGGTCGATTGACTTCTATAGGTCCTAGGCCTGACGGGGAGTGCCCTCCATGGGGGTCATTCTAAGGGATCTTAGCTCGTATATACGCAAGTTTCGAAGGAAAACCGCAGAAAACTCAGAACGGCTAGGCCGACGAGCGCTACCTGGGATCGAACCCGGCACCTCACGTCTACCAGCTTTGAGCGCAGAAATGCTCGGCCGCTGGCAGGCCAAGCGTAAATACGGGCTAGGACCCCTTAGGAAGACCCCATGGAAGGCATTCCCCCTCAGGCCTAGGACTTACAGCAATGAATCGGCCCTATTCCCAAATCCAATCCAATCGGGTTTCGGGTCGGGTGCGGGTATAAAGAAATCGGCTTCGGGTCCGGTGCGGGTTGCCGAAAATTCTTTAGTGTCGGTTCGGGTCGGTTTTCGGGTCGAATAAAATTTATTTGTTTGGTTCGGGTCGGTTTTCGGGTCGAATAAAATTTATTTGTCGGGTTCGGGTCGGGTTTCGGGTTGATTCAAAATTCACTTGTCGGGTTCGGGTCGGGTAATTGACGTTTCAAAGAGTGGTGTGAGTGAAAGTTACCTAAATAATTTGTAATAAACTTTTGAATTTAATAACAGCTTTGAATAGAGCAGGCGCATGTTTATGAACAAACAACGCTATTCTGATCTTCTGCGCAACTTCTGTGAATGTAGGTAAAATATATTTTCTCCATGTGAAATGTCAGTATATTTTATACGAAAATAAATTTAAAAATAAATTTGAGGCTGTGATATAGATTATCACATATTATAAGAATTATATTTTTCTCTTTAAAGGATAGGTAAATTCTCTAAATAAATAAAATTATAAATTAAATTCTTTAATCTAAATCAACTATTTAAAGTATAATGGAATAACTGTTTTTAACCTATAAATAAGAAATTTAGCGTTTTCTAATTTTTATATCTTCCCTTTCATGTCTTTTTCAATGTAGCTGAAACAAAAATCTTCGATCTGTTCCCAGTATTCACTTAACATGTTTAACGTACTGAAAATTCTTTTCGCTCTGTAAATGATAATGTTTTGACTTATTTCTATCCTTTTGCTTTGTGAAACCAGAAAATAATTAATTCGGTGTCTTCTAATCTTACATCGAAGCAGCCTTTCGTCGCCCAATTTTACATCAACGATCAAATAAAATATGTGCTTAGTTAGTTATTTTCCCATGGGTCTAAATCTTGGCGAAATCATGCCAACATTCTCTATCAACGGTCAATAAATTACTCGTCACTTTAAAAATA
Organism: Salticus scenicus; assembly: GCA_963930645.1. Classification (NCBI taxonomy): domain Eukaryota; kingdom Metazoa; phylum Arthropoda; class Arachnida; order Araneae; family Salticidae; genus Salticus; species Salticus scenicus. Next base: position 119,271,054 of record OZ005661.1, read on the forward strand.
TACATGTGAATGTTCATAAAGTAAAGCAACCATTCTCTATCTTTACACTTTGAACTTGGCGTGTAATTAAATGCCAAATGCATTGTCATTTGTTTTGCTTCAGTTTGGGAGCGAACACTTTCTTACTGTTTACTGACCACATTAGACATGTAAGAGCTCAAGAGAGATTCGGGCCTAGGGCCCGGCATGATTCTCGCGATTGTTTCCCCACTCCATGCTGTATGCTTTGTACTGATATTCCATCTATGGTCTCGCTCAAAATTAGATGTTTTGGAATATTAAATAAATGTACTTTAATCGATATACTGCCTCTTGGATGCGTTCTTGGGCATCCAGTTTTCATCTTTAATTAATTTTAACTTGACTCTTTTTTTCAGCTAATTTTTAGCGGCCAACGCAATGAAGACTAACTTTTCAACAGTTAATAAACTTCATCAGATACTGTGCTTCATCTATATAACTGAAATATCATCTACTACTATATCATCTGAAATTTGTTATATTATTTAAATAATATAATTTTAATTAATTCTTTGTTCTATAATCATGACAAAAGATATCTTTTTATATTACAAAGTATTTTGAAATTGTTTTTCTGTTAAAAGCTCAAACAGTAATATTAAGTACTCTGATCTAAATTCACTATTTAAAAAATATTTTTGATAATTAAATAAGTTTTAATTATAATATAATATAAATTATTTTTTCAATAATTACTGATTAAAATAACTTTTTATATTAAAAATAATTTGGTGGTGGTAGTTTAGATGTTAACCCCGACTGAGAACATGAGGGTCGACAACCATGACCTGGGATCGAACCCGACACTTCCTGTCTACCAACGTGGACAGCAGAACTGCTGGGCTTATTGATTATAAAAGTCCAAATAAATGTATTTAACGCTTTCCTCTAACTTAATTATAAGAAATTACATTTTTAATAAATAAATTAGTGTTTAATTGAGTATTTCATTAAATAATTTTTTAACTGGCCTTTTTTTTTTTTTTTTTTTCCAATAATTACTCATAGAAAATAAAATCTTTTAATATTAAAAGTGTTTTAAAGTAAATTTTTCTATTAAAAGCAGAAACAGTTGTATTAAACAAACTCAGCTAAATTAATTATTAAAATTTATATTTTTGATAATTAATTTAGTTTTTAGATAATTATTTTAGTCTTATATTAGATGTTTTAAATATAATAATTTTAATTAGATCTTTAACTAGCTTTTTTTCATAGTTATTCACAGAAAATAAAATCTTTTAATATTAAAAGTGTTTTAAAATATTTTTTTCTAATGAAAGCAGAAATAATTGTATTAAGGAATCGCTACAAATTTATTTATTAAAATTTATATTTTTCTTAATGCAATTAGTCCTTAGATAATTAATTTACTCTTTCTTTGAAAGTTTTTTTTAAATAAAACAATTTTAATTAGATCCTTATTTCTACAACCAGTTATAGAGAAAAAAAAATATGTTTAAGAGCATTTTGAATTAGATGTTTCATTTTAAAGCTCGAACAATAGTATTACATAGCTGCCAAGTTTTTTAATTTATTCCGGAATGTTGTTAGTTTCGCCGCTTTTTCCCACCGTAATATTTTTATAGTGATTTTCTTAATATTTAATCGTAATTATATATCGAAGAAATTTTTTCTACAAAGATTACAGTGTGAAAAAAGGGCGAGGCTAAGAACATTCTGGAATAAATTAAAATACCTGGTAGCTATGTATTAAGCAATTTCAATTAATTTAATTATTAAAATTTTACATTTTTAAGAATTAAATTATTTTTAATTTGAATGTATTATTAAATGATTTTTTAATTATGATTTTTTATATATAATCATTTAATAATAAAAAATAAATTTAATTCAAAATATTTTGGTTGTTATGGTTTAAGCTTTAAAGCCTATTGACGACATACAGGTCCTAAACCTGGATGAAATGCCTTTCATGAGAGTTCTTTCTAATGAGCCCTGGTTTATATATACGCGAGTTTCACAGAAAACCATGGAAAATTGCAAATGTCTAGGTTGAAATGTGGGACCTTGGATCGAACACGGCAAAAGAAGCCAATGAGAGCCCACCAGGGGCTGAGCGGTTCTGTGCTCAAAGCTGGTAGACGTGAGGTGCCGGGTTCGATCCCAGGTCACGCTCGTCGACCTAGCCGTTCGGAATTTTCCGTGGTTTTCTCAGAAACTTGAGTAAATACGGGATAGGAACCCTTAGAAAGACCTCCACGGAAGGCACTCCTATCAGACCTAGGACCCTAGAGTAGTCAATCGGCTTTATTCCTAAACACTAACACCAATCTATCAACTTGGAGAGCAGAACCGCTCTGCTACTGAAATAGGCCTTTTAATTAAAAGTCCAAAAAATAGTATAAAGTAATTTGAACTAATTTAATTATAAAAAATTATATTTTTAATAAATAAATTTTTATTTTTTAATTAGAATATTTTATTGAAATATTTTTTTAAACTAGCTTTTATTATTACTATTATTATAATTATAATTATAATTATTATTTTTATTTTTTCGTTCATAGAAAAAATATATTTTAATATTAAAAGTATTTTAATAAAGATTTTTCTATTAAAAGCCGAAACATAATGCTAAACTCTCTCTCTCTCTCTCTCTCTATTATATATATATATATATATATATATATATGTGTGTGTGTGTGTGTGTGTGTGTGTGTGTGTGTATTAGTTAAATTAATTTTCTAGATTTTTTATTTTTATTTTTATTTATTTATTTATTTATTTTAATCCTTAATTATTTACAGGAAAAAAGAAAAAAAAAAAGCAATATTATATAGTATTTACAGTATTTAGGAATAATTTTTTCAATTAAAAGCTTAAATAGCTATAATAAACAAATACTAAACATATTGTTTTTTAATAATTGCAATCAGTTTTAATTATATTTTTATATTAAATAACCATTTAATTATTTTTTTTGTATAATCTCCCATAGATATTTTTTTTATTTTATTATTATTATTATTATTAAAAGTATTTTAATACGGATTTTTCAATTAAAAGCATCCTTATACATTGATTCATTTATGTACTAAGTAATAACAATGGCTAAATCTTAGGAGAAATGTAAAACATGTTGAAAATATTAGAGAAATTTAAGTATATATAGTCAAGCCTGTAACGTTAAGCAATGGTGCCTTATCCCACTTTTTGCCAATATTCTAAAGCAGTGCGGAATCATCAGACAATGTTAATTGCAGTGACGTCCCGTGAGCCTGCTCTATTCTACATAAATGTAGTTGCAAAATTCAAACACGACTTGAGTTGGAGGTACCCCCCCCCCCCCCCAATACACACACATATAAGGAGTTATTTGTCAAATAAAATTGTTTCTTAACCTGGTTTGAATTCTTTTTAACGTAGGGTTTATATACAATTAATACTTGTTATGTCATCCCTTGTTCTGTAGTCTGTTTTTATAAAATTGTATTACAAGATAAGAGAAAGCCGTGTGAGTGCCACACTAGATTATTAAATAAAGGAAAAGAACTAAAATACTAGCGCATACTAGCACTCCCTCCCACTTCAATCTGCGCACCAGAATTACATTACAATAATTGTATATCATAAAAAAAAACTCTTTTTAAAATTTATTGACTTTTGTACGCGTTTGGGTTTTTTATTTAGTTTTTTTTTTTTTTTTTTTTTTAATTCAGTTTTGTTAACTCTTTTTAACGAATTTAATCAGTTAAGCCTCCCCCCTCCCCCCTCCCTCCTAACACATAAACACATCTCCTGTGTTGCAGCTGCTTTCGGATACATCCGGTCGCAAGTGCTACCCTCAAACCAAAACGGTCGCAAGTGCTACGATTTTAACTCCGGTCGCATCTGCCCCGGTCGGAACTGCGACACCACCACTTACTTTACGGTAGTACGATAAAATGGCAGGGGATAGTTAAGGGCCTTCTTCACTCACCGGCGCCGAAAGCCGAAACTAATGTTATTCTATGGGAAATATTTCTTTACAAATAACTTATTAACTAATACATATTTTTAAATTCTGTTTTCACATTCTGAAAATTCCCAGCGGTTAAATTGACGGACCTTTTCTTAAAAATTATTTTTTTATATTTTATTTTGAAGCTGCAAAATACAAAATTTTAATATGTGAATTTTTTTCATTTTGCAATTTCAAATTAAAATATTAAAAATTAAAAAATACATTTTTAAAAAAGGTCCGTCAATTTAACAGTTGGGAATTTTCTGAATGTGAAAACAGAATTTAAAAATTTTTATTAGTTAATAAGTTATTTGTAAAGAAAATTTCCCCATAGAAAAACATTGGCTCGGGCTTCCGGCGGCGGTAAGCGCAGAGGGCCGTTAATTCTACTTCTTCCTGATTCTTTTCTTTTCTCCCCCCCCCTCCCCTTAGAAAGACCACCTGTCTTCAACATTAATTTAATAAAAGTTTTTTTTTTTTTTTTTTTTCTCGAATTTCTCATTCCACTAATGATTTCTAACAACTGCACAAATTAAAGGATGCTCATAAACCGCATTTTCAGTATCATAAAACTGATTTTTTATGTTTCCCGTATTGACTAGTACCGACTGACCTCGTTTATACAATCGTAATTTCGATTTTATGATACTTCCCCCATCTTTACTCAGGTTTTCTTTCGAATGGTAAGACGATTCGTAAAAAAATCACTGCATATTTGCTGATAATCTCATAAATGTGATTTTATGAATGCGGCACTGACGACAATAATTTTATGTCATGATTTTTATTGGTACTAACAAAGCTCGACTCCTGATTCTGGCATGTGTATTCGTAGTCCTTCAAATTCCATTTTAAAATTCTAACGTTCACTATGCATTTTCTTTTCAAAATCGCTAAACTAATTTCGACTAGTATCTTGTGTCCACCGCAAGATACTTTCTTTTATATCATGTTATACAAATTAACGAAGTACAAATTATCTATTAAAATTTTTGTTTTTTAAAATTATTTTCAGGGATGAATGCAGAAGATTTTTATCAGATAGAAATATAAAGTTAAATGCCCATAAATAAATCAGTTTTATACAATTCAGAAAATATCTCAAAAAATGAATTCACCCCCTTAAATCCCCCCCTTTTTTTTTACTTTCTCTTACCCATAAGGTAGAGAAAGTATTGTTTTTGGGTCAAATTTTCGAACGCGAGTTTGTGTTATATTTACATGTTCTGAGGTCCCCTGAATACGAAAATCATGTTTTTAGCAAATGGCCTGTGTGTATGTCTGTGTGTGTGTCTGTCTGTTATCAGCATATCTCAAAAACAAATTATGGCAGAAAGTTCAAACTTGGTATTCTAAATGTGTATAAGGATGCTACACTAAACTTTTCGTTAAGATCAAGCAAATGGTTCGTGTACAGGGACACTCAAAAGTATTCAAATACATTACGTCTAGGGGGGAAATTGCAGGTAAGTAGAGTTTAACATCTATAGACTGAACAGGGGAGCAGCCCACGCTCACCGCTCGAAGAGCGGTGTTGAGCGCTTCCAGAACCGAGGTTCACGTGGGCTGTCCCGAGAAGAACCCCTACAGACCTGCCTGACGTTTATTTAAAAAGCAAGAGGGTTTTACATAGGCATCGCCAGGCATGAAGCCTTACCGCGACAAGGGGCGATGGAAAACAACATAGAAAGAGTACATTGTCATCGCTTGGCTGAAAGCCACCTCGCGACATTGGGCGATGATAATTTTAGATGGATTGTGCCAGGCCCTTTAGACCTCTCGCGACAGACGGCACTAGATGAGTTTTCACAACTCTTGATGTGTACTAGAGAGTTCAAGTTTGACTAGAATAGTCCAGATGATACAATTGGATGACAACATGGGTGACAGTATTGCAGAACAACTGTGCAGAAAACTGATTTTGCAGGGTAATTTGGGTAACAGAGGAGAGAATGAGAGAGTTAGGATTGTTGATAATTTAAACTATAGAGTTTATTTAGTTTTTAAGAGAGGTTTTAGTAAGAGGCTTCCTTGCAAACAGATTTTTGTTTTGGTGAAGGGTATTTTGAAAAAGGGTGGGAGGATAAGTAGCTTCATTTGGGAAGAAGATTAGCTGCCAGTGGAATAGTTATTAATCAGTCAAATTGGTTATGTCCATTAAGAGAGAGTAAATATTGTTTAGTTTTTTAATTAACAGTTTTCTGGTTAAGATATTTTCAAGCCAATTATTTGGTCTTGGAGAGGGATTTCTGAAATGGAACTGTTGAGTTAGGGGGCAAGAGAAATAATAATGTTCGGGAGTTCCCTCCTCACCGCAGGGACACAGGGGAGAGCGTCGGCGATGAAACTTGAAGAGGTAAGATTGAAAGGGGCCATGGCCTGTTAAGAAAGCCGTTATGGGAGGAGTTAGAGTCCATGAATTTGTTGAAACCTGTGGGATTAGGGAGAAGGTATATCTACCCTTCTCGGAATTTCGCCACAGGTCTTGCCATTTTAAAATGAAGATTTGTTTCAGTTTTGATTTTACGTAGGAGGGAGGGGCAGGAGGAGATGGTTCTTTTACTGAGAATTCTGTGGCTTCTTTGGCCAGGGAATCAGCAAGTTCATTACCGACTACTCCCCTGTGGGCAGAAACGTGTGCCAGGGTACAGTTAAGGTTAGGGTTCATTAGAATTTCTTTTATTTCCAGGACTTGTGGGTGTCTGTTCCGATGGCGAGCAATGGCGAGCAGGCTCGAAAGACTATCACTATAAACACTTAGTTGTTGTTGTTGATTATGATTTACGACCGCCCAGTCAAGGGCTTTTTTAATTGCGTAGAGTTCTGCTTGGAATACTGAGTTGTAGTCCTCGAGCCTACCCGCCCACCGATAGGCTTCGCTGTCGCCTTCAAGAACACAGAAAGCTGAGGCAACTCCAGCCTCGGTCTTAGAGCCATCCGTGTAGATCGCCACCGGGACAGAAGGTGAGAAGCTATTTTTTGAACAGTTTGTTATTAGAGGAGCTACATCCAAACCTGGGTGAATTGCCCAACTGCAGGTCAGGGGCTGGATGGGAGTTTGGGGAAAGACTATGTTAGTGAGCTCTTGGTCGTTTAGTTGTAGGATTTTAGTTTTAGTATAGGTTTGGGCGACCTGCAAGTGGGCATGGGGAATCCCAGTGATAACGGTGAGGGCATCAGTGGAGATGGTTTTATACCCTCTTGCAATTTGCAGGAGGAAAGGGCGTTGAGCGGAGTCAAGCGAAGCTCTGGCGTCAGATCTTAAGTGACCTCCCCAGATGCCTGCCCCATAAGTTATTATTTTTTCAATTATTGTTTGATACCATATTTTAAGGAGAGAGGTGGAGATACCCCACCTCTTTGCTACCATCTTAGTTGAGTTGTGGTAATGACTTAGTGTTTTGAGTTTAAGGTCCTTTACATGGGGCAGCCAGTTGAGGTGTCGGTCGAAGGTTATTCCCAGAAGCTTCATGTGATCAACATGCTGGACACTGATACCATCAATCCGCATCTTGGGATTTCTCTTTTTTAGGGATCTGGGGAAAGCCAAAGTTAGGGCCTTGGTTTTAGATGGTGACAGTTTGAGGTCAAACTCTTTAAGGAGCCTGCTAAATAAGGAGAGTGCTTCCTGGGCCTGGTCCTCCAGATCCTTCCTGATACGGCCCGTGAGAATCAGGGTGAAGTCGTCCGCATAAGCGAATGTCGTAAAGCCCTCAGAGTTCATGCGCTTTAGCACGCCGTCAGCTATGAGATTCCAGAGAATCGGGCCGAGGCACGAGCCCTGGGGGCAGCCTTTAGTTTGGGGAAATTCTGTGTTTCCCTCGCCCCAGTTAATGATGATTTTCCTTTTTGAAAGGTAGGAGCGAATGACTCCAGCCAGGTTCCCCGGGCAGTTGAGTTCCTGTAGTGCTTTGTGAATATGGGGCCACTCTACATTATCAAAAGCACCCTTAATGTCCAAAGAGATGATGGTGGTGTATCTAGAGGCATTACAGCTTACGGCGCAGGAATCTTTAATGGCTTGTAAGGCATGTTCGCATGATCTGCCCTCTCTGAACCCAAATTGGTTTGAATGGAGAAGTTGATTTGTTTCTAGGTGATAGTTAAGCCGGGTTACGATTAATTTCTCGAGCAGTTTTCCTAGGGTAGGAAGGAGGCAGATCGGTCTATAAGATGTGGGCTCAGAGGGGAGTTTCCCTTGCTTCAAGAAATACACCACCTCACCTCTCCGGAGAATTTCTGGGAAATAATTTAGTCTGAGGCATTGATTGGTCCATAGTAGGAATATTTGTGGGATAGTGCTATGAATGTTTCGTAAGATTTTAAAATCAATGTTATCTGGACCTGGTGCTTTATTAATGTTGAAGCTGTAAAGAGTGGATTTAATCTCGGACTCCGTGAAGGGAACATCCGAGGGAGCCGAGAAGGAAGGTTCTTGAAATAGTGGGTATTGTGTTTTGGGGAATAGAGTGCTAGTTAGGAATTCCAGGTTGTTGCGCTTGGAGGAAAGAGCTGGAGGTCTTTCTAGTTTCAACTCTGTGGGGGTGAAAAACTTACTACTATAGAATTTTTGAGCGGTGCCGAATATTTGTGTTTGAGTGGAGCAAAATTTTTTCCATGCGTTGTGTTTAGTGGAATTGATTTGTTTTTTGAAGTTGGCCGAATGCTGTTTGATTTTTAGTTTATGTTGTGGTATAAGTGTGGGGTCTAGGTATTTTAACTGTCTTTTCATTGCTGTCAATTTGTTACGCATGGTGCGGAGCTGGGGAGTCCAGAAGGTATAGGTGAAGCGACGTCCCGACTTTTTCAGCCTGAAAGCCGAAGTGGCAGCAGATTGAATAGCGGCTATGAAATTTAATGTGAAGTTTTCTAGTTGGTTAGTGTCCTTTATTGAGCTTAAGTTTTCCAATAGGGGGTGAGCGAGGTTTAACATTAATTTATTGAATTTATTAAAGTTTCCGCGTTTGGTTGCGAAACGTTTTGATTGGGTTATGGAGGGTTTAGAGTTAAGGGAGAAGGTGATATAGTTGTGATCGGAGTTATTAAAGATGTCCAGGACTGTCCAGTCATTCACCCTGGCATAGGTCTTGGGGTTACACAATGTGAAGTCCGGCCAGCCCTGGGCATCGCGCTTTTGGAAGGTTGGTGCTGAATTCTCTATGTTAGCCATGCAGATGTTGTTGGACGCGATGAATTCAATGAGGCTGCGACCTCTGATGTCCTCAGTGGGTGAGCACCATAGGGGGGAGTTAGCATTGAGGTCGCAGCCGCAGACAAAAAGTTTACGTTGAGAGATTAAGTGCTGCCACTCCAAAAGACAAGCCTCAAAGTCCGCAGACGGGGCGGCGTAGGCACTTCCAAGGGTCAGTTCACCCTCCCTCGTGGTTAGTGTAATGAAAACACAATGTTCCCCAGTTAAAAGGTGTGTGAAGTTTAGGTTGCTATTTGTGATTATGATGTGTGCTGTATTCTTTTTTGAGCTGAAACTAACCCAGGAAGAGGGGAAGCCATACAGACCACTCCCAACGGTGCAGTAGGCATCCTGCAACAACCCGATATCTATGGAGTTTAACATCTATAGACTGCACTAAACCAAATGAAACGAATATATATTTTTTGTAATAGAGATAGTCAACAGGGAAAAAAAAATTGTGTAAGTAGGAGCCTCGCCTCCCCACCTGGGGGGGGGGGAAGTCCTCCCTCGAGGGGAGTAAATTTTCATGATGGGTATCTTTCAAAAGAGCTCGCCAATGCCTTTAAAACGAATGGTTCAACCATCGATCTGCGCTAACTTAAAACAAAGTTATCGATTTTTTTTTTTACTTTTAACGAAAAAAAACTTAGAAAAAATATCTTTTTTTTTTTTTTTTTTTTTTTTTTTTTTTTTATTGAGAATAAAATGCACTGTTTTTGGATATTTAGTGTTATACTACTTCTCTAATATGGAAATCGTCTGCATTATCATAAAAGATAATTTTTTTAAATAATAATTTTAATAAATTATTTTTTAAAAACAGAATTATTTTTAACAGCCGAATTAAATTCTGTATAAATGTAGGTGCATTAATGAAACGGGGGATTGAAGGGGGGCAGTAGCCCCCTCACACAGAACTAATTATCATATAAAACTCTTCCGAAGCCTAATTTGAATTGTTTAACACAGGTTTACATAACAGTGCTCTTTATCTTACCTATTAATCTGCAACCTGCATTTATAGTATTAAATTTCAGGGTAAGAGAAAGTCGTGTGAGTGACACACCAGATTAGTTTTATTTTATTTTTTATTTTTTGGTTTAACATAATTAAAAAAAAAAATCGACAACTTTGATTCAAATTACCATATTCATTTTAAAGATAATGACGAGATCTTTTGAAAGATACCTACACTGAAAAATCCCCCCGGGGGTGTGCGATAATTCTGCATGCACGCCTTTTTTTTTTACTATTTTACTACTACTATTGTCAATTATTCATATTCATTTTACAATCATACGTTAAAAATAACTCTCATTACGTAAATTTTTGTGACATTTTGCCCTATACTGGCATATTAAAAATTATGAAAATATTAGATGTCTTCACCATTTGTTGAAAGATTGATCCCAAAATGTAATCAGCACCAGTTCATGTTAAGGTCCAACCAAATACTAAACTTGTTTAAATTTTATGCAATGATTCTTGAGATTCAATGACAAGAAAATTTATGATACACGAAGAGAGAGAGAGACAGACAGAAAAAAAGAAGATATTTTCTGAAAATGGTTTTTAGCAATATCAAAACGCATTTCAAATTTCGCATTTCTACACTTCCTGCACTTCCTTCCTAATTTGGACTTTCTGCTAATATTCGTTCTTGGGTTATGCTGGTAACACACTCAAACACACACAGACACACACGCATACAAACATGGTCAGAAACACACAGACCAACCGCTAAAACCTGATTTCCTTTTCATAAGACCTCATAATATGTAATTGTATAGTAATAGCTTTGGAAATTTGATCCAAAGATAATACTTCCGCTACCATATATTGGTGAGAGAAAGTTAAAAAAAAAAATTGGTGTGTAACAACCACATGACTTCCATTACCTACTATTACAAGTATTATATGCACTTTTTGGAGAGAATGATTGTCAGAAGATATAAAGTTCACGTAAAAAACAAGACATCTAACAATTTTCCTCTAAATGAAAACTTATAAATGTGTAAAGACATATAAAATAGAATTTAAGCGAGTTATTATATATATATATATATATATATATATATATATATATATATATATTTAAGTCGATTTAAAGCTTAGAAAAAAAAAAAAAAACTTTTAAGAGATTTAAAACTTACCTATCTTATCAGGACAGGTAATAACCCACACAACACACTTCATCCCGATTAGGTTGATATTACGTAATGGCGATCAAATATTACGTCCCATTACGTTGAAATTTGCTATCTGCTTTGGTTGATTTTTGGTTGAAATGTCACAAGCAAAGTTGTAACATGGCCCCAAATGAGACTCAGTTGGTACGTAATATCAACCAACTTGTTATGTAAGACATTCAGAGTTTGTCCAGTTCATGTAAAATCAACCAAATTTGGATGCAAATGAAACATTGTGTTTTCAGCCATTTCATGTAATATCAACTAGATTTGGATGTAAAATATACATCCAGATCTCATCTAAATCATGTAAAATCAACCAAAATTGAATATGGAATATACATCTAGATTTCATCCAGGTTTTATAGAAATTACGTAAAATCAACATAGCTGATGCATTTTTCTTTTCTCCTTTCTTTCTCTTTTAAGAATTTTAATGCACTTATTTTAAACAGGGGAACCAAAAGCATTGACCTTGTTTTTTATAATGCAGATTAATTTTAAACATAAATGTGATATTGATTTTCAACATCAGGATTTAAAAATATATGCTTAAAATCAATACCTGTATATTTTTGTCTAAAATTAATATTTGCATAATAAAAAGCAAGACCAATGCTTTTGGCTTCCCTGTTTAAAATAAGTGCATTAAAATGCTTAAAAGAGAAAGAAAAAAAAAAGAAAAATGCATCAGTTATGCTGATTTTATGTAACTTCTATAAAACTTGGGGATGAAATCTAAATGTATATTCCACATCCAATTTTGGTAGATTTTAATGGAATTCATTACCCAGGCAGAAAATTTGGCAAGATAGTTTTTTTTTTTTTTTTTTTTTCAGATAAAACTTTGTATATCATCTTATTAGAATATGAGACATATTTTACTCATTGCAAAATACTGTTTTTTTTTTTTTTTTTTTTTTTTTTTTGTACAGGCGACAATTATTATTTTTTCAAATTCCTTGAAAATTTCTAGTTGGTTTCATAAAATTCTGCACCAATTTTTACTTCCTCATACAAAGTATAAGGAATTATAGTAATCCCGATTTGCGAAATGGATTTTGTATTTCACATTGCTCGAAAACGAATGATCGCTGAATGTTGCCAATTTATATGTGTGACTGTCATGATGTCTAGTTTTACACCTGCAAGTGTCGTCTTAACACGAGCTCTCGTTTTAGCGATATAAGCGACTTTACACGATTTTTCGTGACGTCGTACGCATGTGTGTGTATGTCACATAACTCGAAAATGATTGGACGTAGAAAGTTGTGAATTGGTACATAGGTTTGTTATAACATCCAGTTGTGCACCTCCCTTTTTGGACTTCGTATGATTTTCCGTTTTGGAGATATTTAAGAAAATTAGGTTAATAATGACCAAAAATACAAAGGTTTTGGCCATAATGTAACAAAAACTTTTAACTCATAAACTGTTTGGACAAATATTGCAATCGAATTTTAACTAACTTCCTGACTAGCTAGACATTTGAAATTTTCAGAAAAGCTCAGAACACGTTGACAATGCATTTTCTAAATATTTTTAGCCAACTGTTTTGGATACCTGCTGCCTTCAGCAGCTTTTATATGATTCAACATAAAATTTATTTAACTACTCGACTAGCTAGACATTTGGAACTTTCAGAATAGTTCAGAACACAGTGAAAATGCATTTTTTTTTAAATACTTTTAGCCAACTGCTTAAGATACCTGCTGCCTTAGGCAGCATTACCTGTACAAATCTTGCAATCAATTTTTAACTAACTTCCCCACTAATTAGACATTTGAAACTTTCAGGATAGCTCAGAACACAGTGACAATGCATTTTTTAAATATTTTTAGCAAATAGTTCTAGGCCACTGCTGCCCTCGGCAGCGTTTGTATGGTTCCAACAGAAAATTTATTTAACTAACTTCTCGACTAGCTAGACATTTGAAACTTTCAGAATAGTTCAGAACAGTGCGAAAATGCATTTTTAAAATACTTTTAGCCAATTGTTTCGGATCCGTGATGCCTTCAGCAGCGTTACCAGTACATATCTTGCAATGATTTTTAACTGACTTCCCGACTAGCTAGACATTTGAAGCTTTCAGAAAAGCCCAGAACCGGTTGTAAATGCATTTTTAAAATTATTTTTAGCCAACAAGCCAACTGTTTCAGATACCTGCTGCTTTCAGCAGCATTTATATGATTCAACAGAAAATTTATTTAACTAACTTTTGAACCAGCTAGACATTTGAAACTTTCAGAATAGTTCAGAACACAGTGAAAATGCATTTTAAAAATACTTTTAGAGAACTGTTTCGGGTCCCTGCTGCCTTCGGCAGCGTTTATACGGTTTCAAAAGAAAATTTATTTAACTAACTTCTCGACTAGCTAGACATTTGAAACTTCCAGAATAGTTCAGAACATGGTGAAAATGCATTTTTTTAAATACTTTTAGAGAACTGTTTCAAGTCCCTGCTGCCTTCGGCAGCGTTACAAGTACAAATCTTGCAATTGATTTTTAACTGACTTCTTGACTAGTTAGGCATTTGAAACTTTCAGAAAAGCTCAGAACACATTGACAATGCATTTTTAAAATATTTTTAGCCAACTGTCTCGGGTCTAATGATAATGCTTTTTAACATTATGTATATATTTCTAAAGGTGTATAAGGAAGTCATGTGGTGTCCACATCAGTTTTTTTCTTTTGCAGAAGTACAAGAACAGTATTGGTGGAATAAAATCTGAAATTAATCTTGGGAACAGGAGATTGTATGCAAAGCCTAACTATCTATTTCTTGTTGACTTGTAATATCATGCACTTTTAAAATGACATATTTTCTGAAAATCTGTTGATATTTTTGAAGATTACCTGCTATGAAAATTAACAGCATTTATTCTTAATATTAAAAAAGTAAAGATATTACAAAATCAAATGTCGTAAAGCAATAACAGAAGGTTTAATTGCAACATTAAATTTATATACATATATATATATATATATATATTTTTTTTTTTTTTTTTCAAAAGAAAAGAAAAAATATCTGATATATGAGTAGGTTCTAGTAGCAGAAATAGTACAGCATAGCAGAGAGCTCTGCAGATTAATTTAAAAACACACACACAAAAAAAAAGCCAGGCTTCAATAAAGTACTTAAATAATCTGGTGTATCACTCACACGACTTCCTCTTTCCCTGCATTTTAATATTATATAAGTAGATTGCTTAAGTCTTGAGATAAATAACGTAGGATAATAAAGTTCAATGTAATTCAAAAATAATTTAAAACTGGTTTAGGAATAGTTATTCGACATATAATTGTATGTAAGAGGGATACCAACCCCTGAAGCCCCGCTCAACAGTAGTGCTTAGAGTTATTTAAAAAAAAAAAAAAAAAAAAAAGGGCTGTTATTAATTTGACTTCAAACTTACCAATTTTGATCAAACTTTTAAGTGGCAACTTAAAAAGTACTTCAAAATATCAAATTCGAATTTCATGCAGTTACTTTTTTGTACTTTCTCTTCCCACATAGGTAATGTATTGTTTATCAGTCAAATTTTTGAAAGTGTGTTTTTATCATATGTACACATTTTGAGGCCCCCTGAATCCAAAAACCATGTTTTTAGCGGTTAGTCTGAGTGTGTATCTGTTATCAACATATCTCAAGAACAAATAATAGTAGAAAGTTCAAACTTAGTATTCTAAATGCGTATCATATAGGGATGTTACAGTAAACTTTTCGTTGAGACCAAGCAAATGGATTGTGTACAGGAACATCCAAGTGAATTCAAATACATTGTCTAAGGGAAAATATCTGGCAAATACAGTGTAACATCTACAGGCTGACTTAACCAAAATGGAATATATATATATATTTTTTTTAATTTTTAAAAGCATGTTTTGTGTGGATTGTGGTATGAAAATTATTCATCATTCATTTACAAGGCCAATTAAAGTATTTAGATGGGGCTATACTTGGAGGAATCATAATTCCTTTTGCGTTAAATGCTTTTCAAAGAAGACTAATTTTTAATATAAAGTATTCTTAATAGTGCATATTGATTATAGACAATATACAGAGATACTCAGAATTAAGCAAAATGTTCTTTTCTATTGAATCTAATTAACAGAAGTGGTTTGTATATTTTACTGTGGTGCCGGACACTGCACAATTAATGTTTCATATGCATAGTGTAAATAAAGTAATTTTTGAAGTTTTATTTTCAACTTTGTTTTTTGTATTATATCATGTTTTGAAGTGGCCTGATTACGAAAGTCCAATTTCTAGCAGTTGATCTGTATGCTGTATGTGTATCTGTTATCGCATAACTTAATAGTAAATAACTGCAGGAAATTCAAATTTAGCACTTTGAATTTCATATTAGGTTACTGGCAAAAATTTTATAAAGACTGGCAAGTTTGAAGGTAAATTAATAATAGCCTAGTTTCTTTCTTTCTTTTTTTTTTTTTTTTAATAATTCTATGCACAAAACTGCATATCAAATAAAATTGTTTTTAAAACTATTTTAGAATGTTATAAAAGTATATTGAATTTTATTATCTCATGCTATTGAACTTAAAATTTAATATGCAATCAATCATCATAATATTGAAATGCAGGGTAAGAGAAAGTGATGTGTGTGACACACCAGATTTTTTAAGATATGGTAATATAAATACATACAGATTAATCACTAAAAATTGGACTTTTGTGTAATCAGGTTACCTCAAAACATGATATTATACAAGAAAAAACAAATTTAAATTTCAAAAATTACTTTTTTTACAGTATGAATTTGAAAAACTAATTTTTCTTTCTGAGCAGTGTTCGTCGACACAGTAACGTGCATCGAAGCACTCTCATCAATTACACTGAATATAAAAAAACATTTAGCTCAATTTTTGGTAGCTCTGTTGTCATATTGTCTATAAACAATATTGTGTACTTAAATTTAGTCCCAATCAAAAAACACCTAACAAAAAATGAATTACTATTCCAGAAATTTTCAAGTATAGCTAGGCTGACCTGATCAAAATACCTTTATAATAGAGAAGCGTTAAAAATTGCTACAATTATCCAATTATGGGTGTATTTTTTCATTCCTAATACATAAGGACTAAAAATAAAGTATTACTGATTAATAATTTACTTTCTACAATTATTTAAAACTTAGAAAAATGCCTTCAAAAAAAAAGAAAAAAAAAAAGGAAGTCCACATTTGTCTCCAGAAAATGGAGACGTTTGGTCAATATAAGTATAGCCCCAAATATCCAAATATTTTGGGTAGCCCTGTAAACAAAAGATGAATGATTTCCATATCACAATATACACAAAACATGTTTTTATGCATTATAAAAAAAAATTGTTTAAGTCAGCTTAATGCTGTTACACTGTACTTACTCGAAATTTTTCCAAGGATAATATGTTTGAATTCTCTTGGATGCCCTTGTACACGAACTACTTGCTTGATCTCAAAGAAAAGTTTAGTGTAGCGTCCCTATATGATGCGCATTTTGTACATTACAGTTTGGACTTTCTGCTACTATTTGTTCTAGAGATATGTTGATAACAGACAGATATACAGACTAACTGCTAAAAACATGATTTTCAGATTCAGGGGACCTCAAAACATTTAAATTTAACAAAAACTCAATTTCAGCTATTTGATTCAAAAAAAAAAAAAAAAAAAAAAAAACTTTCTCTACCATGTATACAGATAAGAAAAGTAATACAATTTACATCATGTCTCTAGATTACTGTTCTTTTGTACATTCTTTGTTTTCTTTTTATATGCAGATATTACTTAATTTATTAATTGCTAATAGCTTAATGTGATTTAAAACTTAGTTTAGCAGTTCTATACTGCAGTCTGCAAATCATTACAAAAAATTCTGTCTGTTGGGGAGTAAATCCCCCCCCCCCAACACACAAATATAAAAAAGTATCCCTGCAGTTTTAAATTCATAAAATAGATAATCAGCCTTATCCCCTAGTAATAGCAATATTACTTATACTCTACAAATATAAATATGTAAAGAAAATATTGTAATCATGACAAAAATTTTACTTTGAGATTTTGGTATTTCGATAGGCTTTGAGGTCTCAGAGTTCATTTTTGCTATTTTCACGATACTATATGCATGTGTGTGTAGTATATATGTGTGAGTGAACATGATAGCATCTGAATGCATTGATGAATTTACCTGGATGTTGGTATATATGCTATAGGTCACCGTAACACAAGACCTATTGATTTTGGAGTATCTAGTGCTTAGTTATTTTATAGTGACACAATGTGAAATTCTTTAACATTATGATCTACAGGCTCAAATTCTTTAAAGTACAATAATGTTAAAGAGCACACTATATGGAGAAAATTACTCAAACGCCCTATTATAATTTTCTCTTCTCTTCATTTAACAACTTCGCTTACTTTAATTTATCAGAAAGTCAAACAGAGTCACTCCAGATTTTTTCATATAAAATTAATTTAGCATACATGGATCACCCACTGAGTCACCTAATCACCTAGATCACCTAATCTAAAAGAATCACATCTTTAATAGTAAAATTTATGTCTATAAATAACAAGTGTTTTCTTTAATTAACAACTAATGAACATTAATTATTATTCACCTAATTCCTTGTAAATAATTTTGAGCAATTTTTTAAATAACATTTTTTGAACCTTTCTCATGATTTTTGAATTGCTACAACTTTGTCTTAAAAGCTTATAATAAAAACATTACATTCTTCCAATTTACATTTAACTAATATGGATCACAAATATGTCAAATGGAGACACAGAATCCAAATTAGAAAAATGCATCAATTCCACATTTTACTATTACTAAAAAACATGAAACTTTTATACTGTAATTAAAGATGAAACTTAATAGCTTTATTCAGAGCTAATATATATAGCATTATTTCCAGATCCAGAACTTCCTCGGCACATGTTTTAGGTGATGTTGACAGTTGAAACTGATTTTTTGTCACTCTCCTTTTTTGATCTCAGTAAATGGCACCACTTTCAGTCTAGGACCAGAACTGGTTCATTATAGATGCAGCTACAAACCGGTTCCAGGCATAGACTGAATGTGACACCATCCACTGAGATCTGAAGTATTTTGGAGAACTTTCCGAACCAAAAAATTTTTTCAGTCTCCAGAAATTAGAGCAAAAATCGGTTCAAATGTTGTGCAAAAAGTTTTTATGTAATAGCAGCATAAGTGTACTGTATGTACAATTTTCAAATATTTTAAATACCACCATATAAATTTTATCTTTATGAACATATCCATTCCCATTGTCTCTCTAAGTTGCATCCCCTTTTGATGCTCAAAGGACTTGACTCTTGGGGGTACATACAAATGAAACACTTCCAGTTGCAAAGCCATTTGCAGGCGTTCCAAATGTATGACTGCAGTCGGCAGCAAAAGTAACAGAGCACTAGCAAAAATTCCTATGTGAAAAAAGCACACTTAACACTGTTTTGTTAAATAAATCCTTGTCGAATCATGTTCTTAGACTGACTAAGAACAGGATTCGACAAGGATTTATTTAACAAATCTGCATTAAGTGTACTTTTTTTACATAGGAATTTTCGCTAGTGCTCTGTTACTTTTGTTGCCGACTGTATTTGCAAAAAACTTGCAAAATTTACGTCATCGAAATTGCAAGCGTTCCGTTTGTATGTAACCCTTGACTTTTTTTTTTTTTTTTAGCAGCATTTCATACCACCTGACATTCAACAAAGTTGGATCACATTAATTACATGCAGTTAAATTCCTGATTACCTCCATGTTTTCTCATTGTGATGCATAATGGTGATCGTGAAGTAAAACTGTAAAGGTAATCACTAATTCAAATCACTGTAATTAATATGATCCAACTTTTTTGGACGACAGGTTGTATCAATGAAATGCAGCTAAAATGAAGTCAAGAATCAAGTCTCAGTGAACGTCAATATTAGAAACAAAATTAAACTCAGTGCAATTATTAGATAAAATATAAAAACAAGAGAAAAAATTTAGAAAGTACTTACGTAGCTTAAAAACACACATATTTTTACCAAAACTGATTTGCTTTTTTTTTTACATATGCTTATATATATACATATACATACATACGTATTTTCTATTTGATTAAACATATTAATTTTATTTGTGCTTTGTTCCATATGCTGAATTTGTCTTAATTACTACAAATTGTGGACTGTTCGGCAAGATACAACGAAGGACTGACTTCCAACCTACCTGTATTGGTTTGAGATTCAAATTTCAAAAAGAATCAAAAGAAACAATATGTATTTATGCATTTTTATTTAAAAAATTACATAAAATTTCTTTATTTGCATAGCGAAGCTAATTGAACATTACTAATTTAATTCAATATCTAATGTTTTTCTCTGTAATAGACAAGTTCTCGCAGCACCTGCAGAGAGAGAAAATAAAAAACATTTCAAAAGGAAAAATAAATAAATAAATAAAAACTGACAGTTATGTTCTCCCATAAACCAAAAATTATATTCAATAACAATATGCAAGTTGTGGTATTTATAAGAAACAATTTTGTATGATTATTTAATTGAAACCAATCAGTTTTGAATTTTCTCATCTACAATAAGTACTAGATTTTTCAATAATACGAGTAAATCTTCATATATAAAAAAGACAGTGTCTGGACGTGCGTCTCCAGACAGCATAACACTAAAATGGTAATAAGGACAGTCATGTGATTCAACACGAAGATACTTACTGAGATATCCTAGTACATTATGAAGCCCAATATTTCATCATTTTTTAATTAATTGAAACATGATAATAATAACCTTATATTAACTTTAAATTAGTTGACAAACATATTAAAATTAAACGTGAATAATAATAATAATTATAATAGAACATCATTATAGCTTAAAAATTTTGAAACAATTATTGATAAACGTTAATATATATACTTCATGATGCTAAAAACAAACAGCTATTAAAGGTTAGTTCTATTATAATTAATTTTTTCTAATTATTTTTTATATTTTTACTGTGAAATTGTAGGTAATAAACTGTCAATGATATCACATTTGACTGAATAGCACTCTAAACTCTACGAATCAAATTTTATTTTATAAGCTTTATTTATCCTAGGCTTATTGCTTCCTAGGTGATTTTTTTAACATGATTTATACAGATCACATAATGCAATGATCTCTATCCAAATGTATGGAAAAAAATATAAATTATTTTAAAAGCTACTAAAAAACAGAAAAAGAAAAACAGTTCTGCAGACTATGGAATATATTTTCCTTTACATTTATTGCCCAGAGGGGACAAGTTTTCACCATGGGTATCTTTTAAAAGAGCTTATCAATACCTTTAGTGTGATAGTGCCACCACAAGACTTTCTTCTGTATATTTTAATTATACACCAAAATCATAAAATAGAAATTTATTAAATTATTTTCCATATAAATGTAGACGATTTTTATGTGACAGAGTTACATCACTACATGAAACGAAGTTCTCAGATGCACATTTCCCTCCCCCCAAATTTATTACTACTATTATCAATAATTTATACTAATTTCACAATCATTGATTAACAATTATTAATTAACAATTAATTTTATAATTACATTGTTTAAAATAACTCATTTTGTAGAGTTATATGAAATTTTGTTTTGTTCATGTTAAAAATTTAGAAATAATGGGATTACAGCCCGACCTGTTGAACAATTGATCGCCAAATCTAATCTGTATCAGTTTATGTCAGGTTTCAACAAAATTCCAAGTATGGTTAAATTTCATTAATTGGTTAATGAGATGCAGTGTCTACTACATTAGTGATACACACACACACAGAGAGAGAGAAAGACTAACTGACAGACAGACATTTTCTAAAATCAGTTCAATCGTGATCAGAACATCCTCAAACGTGTAAATCCATCAAAACTGGAGTTTGAAACTTTTAACTAATTCAATACTTTCTCTTTATATGCATACGAAAAAGAAAAAAAAAAAAAATAAGAAGAAGAAATGGCTGAACCACTGATCTGCGTTAATTTAAAACAACATTATCGATTTTTTCTTTCATTTTTGCCATAAAAAACTTAGCAAAAAAAAAATCTTATTTTTACTGTCTTCTATGTTTGAAGGAAGTATTGGCTTTGTGAAATTTTTTAAACAGTTTTTGATGTATTTACATGTTTTGAGATGTCCTGATCACAATTTGACTGCTTTTAGAAAATGTCTGTCTGTGTGTGTGTGTTACAAATTTTGTAGGTACTGTATCTCAAATTCCTTGAACGAAATTTGACGTTTGGAATTCGTTAATTTTCAATATGGGTATCTTCGAAAGAACTCGTCAACACCTTTAAGATGAATTATCAAACCATAGATCAGTGATAATTTATACTATGTTATTGATTTTTTCCATTTTTAATGAAAAAATAAATAAATGAAATAATGGGAAGAAAATTCATTTCTTCTCATGTCTGAACAAAACTGATTTTCTTTTGGCATTTAATATTAAACTACTTTCAGATAAAAATCGTCTGCATTCATCATGGAAAATAATTTTAATAAATTATAATTTAACAAATAATTTATATTAGGTAAATTTGTACAGGATTATATAGAAGAAAGACTTGTGATGGCCACAGCATACTAGTTAATATGATAAAAACGATGTTTTAAGAACTTTTGAATAGTAGCAATATAAAATTATACAATGCAAATAAATACCCTAATATGTATTACTAAAATTATAAATACTTTAAAAAAGTTATATACTTTTAAAAAGTTACAACCAAAGTAAACAATGAAATTTATAATAAAGTTTTTGTGCTTAAATAAAAAGTAATTTCAAAGAATAAAAATAAAACGAATAAAAAAACCAAAAACATTTGTCTATACTGCAAACAAGTAAAAAAAAAAACTAAAATCCATAAAATTTTCAAATTTGCAGTCTCTGGTCCCAAGTGCTATGGATTTCTGGGAGTGGTTTTCCTACTGCATACACATGATATAGCTAAAATTAATCAACTGAGGGAAACAAACATTTTTTTTTTTTTTTGTGTGTGTGTGTGTGTGAAAATTGCAGCAGGTAGCCAAACAGTGGCCATTGTGGTGGCTACCCGCAGCAAATTTATTAGTGGCTAATTCTTCAGTAGTAACTGACCATGCGGCCAGAGCTAATTTTGCCTTGTAAAGCTAATGAATAAAAACTTTGTATGCAAACGCTATTAATTGAGAATCTTGCAACAGGGTTGTAGCGATTTAAATCAATTGATTTAAAAAGTAAAAAAATAAAAACTATCACTGATTTAAATCACTTTTTTTACATATTAAAGTTAATGGCTTTAGTGGAATGAAACTGTACATCCAGCTTTAAAAAAATGTGGTTTTTAAATATTTCTTATAGAAATTTAAAAATATAATTTGTAAAATATAACAAAATATTATTAAACAAGCTAATATTTATTTGGATACCTTGACTTTAGATTCGTCTCTACTAAGCAACATTGATAAATAAAAAAATAAATTATACCTTAATTTTCTTAATTATTTATACATTTTAACCATTTATTATATTTTAATTATTTATACAAGCACAACCTTATGACTGATGTATGAATTATAAATATTTAGTTAGTGTAGAATTAATTGATTAACCCTCGCTTTCCCAAGATCATGGCATTACTGCAAAAAAATTGCTTTCAGGTGCCGCTTGGCACACTTGGCGAAAATCACCAGCACAGCACCTTTTTATATCGTTTAGAAGTAGCAAAATTCCACTGGTTATGTTTGCTATCTGTGGCGAATTAGCACACTTTTTGAATGAGGCGTGCTTAACTAGATTTCAACTTCAAAATGACCCCATCTTGGGAAAGCGAGGATTAATATATATATAATATGATAGTTTGTCTCTGCCAGCCTTGCAGTTGATATTTA
Organism: Salticus scenicus; assembly: GCA_963930645.1. Lineage (NCBI taxonomy): Eukaryota > Metazoa > Arthropoda > Arachnida > Araneae > Salticidae > Salticus > Salticus scenicus. Next base: position 119,294,362 of record OZ005661.1, read on the forward strand.
CAAAAGAAAAAATTTTCTTGCTTATTTATAGTTCTCATATCAGTTTATATCTTTTAATATTGGCACACATAATATTTTAAAAATAATGGCATATTTTACATTGTAGTGTTTAAAAAGCCCTGAAGCCCAGCACCTGACTTATGGCAGAGCATTCAGGGCACATGCCTTGGGCCTTCAAGAAATTCCACCATACATTTAAAAAAATAGTTAGAATGAAAATTTTCTATAATGATCGATAATTTTCATTTTTTCGTCAACAAATGGAAATAGTATTGTGCTGTGTGCCTCTTATTTGTCCTACCATATTTGAAAAAAAAAAAAAAAATCAATACAAATAAAGTGATGTTAAAAGGGTAGGTATTTACAATCCTCTGGAATAAATTAAACTGTTGGCATGTTTGCAACGCTGTCTAATTTAGTGTATGAATCAGTTTACAGATAGTACATTGGCTTCATCATAAGTTACACTTTTTTGTTTATTGATTTTTTATCCTATAATATATAAAATACATTTTTTTTTTTTTTTTTTTTTTTTTTTTTTTTTTTACTAATTGTGAATATTTCCATTGTGTGCGCTATGGAAATTGATCATTGTTTGTATTATTTCGAACAATATATACTTTGCCGTAAAATGATAGTATGTTAAGTTATCAGTTATTTAAATATAGATAATCAGTGTTTAATCATTTGGTAAACTGTATAATCATGTGCACAAAAAAAATATTTACCTTTAAAATATCTTCTCTGTATAGATTAATAGAATAGAGGATTATAAATATTAAAGTTTCAGAAGAAAGGGCCCATTAAACATGAGTGCCCTAGGCCTCCGCAGGAATAAATCGGTTCCTGCTGAAGCCTCCAAATTTTTTTAAAAAACTCCATAACCATTAAATTTAATTATATATAATCAGTTACATACAGTTCAAGGCAGCTGTCACTGCTTGTTTAATGAATTGTCCCGACTCAATATAGAAAAGTTATAAGAATAAGTGAAAGTATTAAGATGGTAATGAAAATGTGAATTTTGTTAATGGGTATAGTGTGAAAAAATTTTCTTGATTCAAATTATATTAGTTTAGCCTAAATATAAGTTTTTTAAGATATCCTACTTTTTTTTTTTCTTAACTCCTTATTCTCTTTATTTTGTTTGGGAAGTGTGAGTAAAAGTTTCCTCTGTTTCAGTTATGATGTCATTTTCCCTAATAAATTACCCTTTTCCAAAATTATTTTATCCGTTCCATAGCATGGATAAGATTTTAGTGTGGGCGAGGGTAATTCCCGATCAAAAAACACAAACATCTAAATAACTCTAAAAATATCACAATTGATGTTAACCAAATTTAGCATGGTTAAAGCTTTATCATGTGTTTATTCAATAAAATATAGACTTTGATTAAAATGTTTTAAAAGTTTGTTTAATTGAGAAAATTCATTGATCAGTAATTGCCCCAGCAACCGGGTAAATATCGATCGCACCCCGACTCAGGGCAATTACGGATCAGGACATTTTTTGTTCAAATGATAGCTATATTGATTAATTTGGACTACAAATTATGTCATTTTTAACATAAACCTGATTTTAATTACATATTATCAGGAGCAGGGTTTAAACTGCCATTCGTTTTTTTAGCATTTTGCTAAAAGGTATCATATTTGCTAAAACAAGTCGGTCAGAATTTCGCTAAAATGCTAAAACTGGATAACTGTATAAAATATCTCTATATAATAATTCAGAATTTTATTTTATTTTATTTTTTTGTAATATTTGCAGGCAAAAACTACGAAAGGACTGAAATTATTGGGAATCCTTATTTATATAGTAATTTGGATTTATTTTTAATTTTCAATGATTGAATTTAAATGCAAAAATATTTAAAAGTATGTTAGAATTCAGAATTTGCTTCATAGAAGCATTTTTAGCACTAGTATTTCACGATTATCTACCACTACACTTTACTTGATTTTTAAATTGCTTTTTCATTTTACACATATGATATGAATACCTCTTTTTCTATTGATAAAATCAAAACATAGTTTCCCTGATTCATATTTTTAAAGTCACAAATATGGATGCTTGGTTACAATCACCAATGAACAGAAGGAATAGAAAACAAAACTGAGGATAACAAAGCTAAGTAAAAGAAATCAATGGTATCCAAAGAATTAACTTTCGAAAAAGCTAAAATAGTGCTTGCCTATTTTCGCTAAAATGCTAAAGTAATTTTTTTGCCAGGTTAAACCCTGATCAGGAGTCAATCCATGTTTTAATTTTTGGGTCCCTTTTTTGTGAAAAACAAAATATTTTTGTGAAATATAAAATATTTTTGTGAAAAAGTAAAATATTGTGTAAAATCTTCAGTTTTTACAATCACTTTATGTAATGTTTAATATCAAGTTAATAGAGTTTCGTTGAGCCAAATTAAGGCATAAATTAAAAATAATACTGAAAATATGAAAACATTTAATAAAAGGATCCTTTTTATAAAACAAAAAATCTTGTGAAGGGACTCATTTTATAAACTTGAATTTTGTGAAGGGTCCCTTTGTATGGATTTGAATTTTGTGAAGGGTACCTTTTTATGAATTTGAATTTTCTGAAGGGCCCCTTTTAACTGTGTGGAATTTTGTGAAGGAGCCGCAAAAGGGACCCAAATTTTGCCTGGATCGACCCCTGATTTATAAATGTTTTTTTTTTTTTTTTTTTTTTTTTTTTTAATAAGCATAGTAGTTAATTTACTATTTTTATTTGTTTTGAAATTACATCCAAACTTATTGGCAAAACACTTTATAACATTTAAAAGCATAATGTATATAGCATTACTGTCCTAATTTTATTATATATTTTATTTCAACCATGCATTTTTATTATATCCTTAATAAATAAAACCATTTATTATTATTACAGTTTATTTTTTACTATGAAATAAAGATAAACTACTACGTTTTTGATATGAACTTTTCTTTGATTTATAGTTAAGTATTGCAATTACCCATTAAAAATATTTCAGTTTTATTATATATTTTAATTTAAACATTTAGTTATAAAAAAAAAACCATTTATTGTTATTACAGTTTATTTTTACTATGAAATAAAGATAAAATAGTTGGCTTTCATTTGAACTTTTCTTTGATTTAATGTATTGAAGTTAACAGTTAAAAATAAATAACTTTTTATATAACTGTATAATTTAAATCACAAGTGTGTACAATAAAATACAATTTAATTTATTAGCATTCAGTATAATACTTAGTAATCTTGATCTTAATTAGTCATTAGTCATGCTTACTACAAAATTTTGAAATAGCTTGAAAGATAGTTTTGATTTTGATATGAAACCTATAACAAAACCGGTTTTAATTTTAAGCAAAATACTACATATTATGATTTTTTGATGTGCATTAATGAATATATATTATAGATGCACACTACATATATGTACATTGATAAATATGTCTAAAATAATTTTAAACATAGGTAAAAAAAGAATCTGTTGTATAAATCAATATAGTTGTATAACCAGTATACTAAATTACAGAAACATTATTAACGTAATTTAAAAGCTTATATTATATCTGTACTGATAAGTATAAAGGATTTAAGTCCATATTCTTGATTTTTCAGGAGACGAAAAATAAAGTTATACTAACTAAAATCTAATGAGCAGAATCGATTAGGAAAAAGGGATTATGTTGATACTATATACCGTTAAGTGATTGTCAATCTTCATTTAATAAAGGTAAAAAATTGAATTAGAAAAAATTGAAGTTAGAAATTTAGCATTAATCTTTAGTATAAAATTATACTAAAGATTAATGCTAAATTTCTAACTTGAATCTTTTTTTACCAATGGATTTTCTCAAAGACTAAAGGACACGGATTTAAATCCTTTATACCAATCGATAGAGAATTTTTTTCTGAGTCTGACTATGTACTTAACTCAAAATCGACATTTTTGGACTTAAATCCTTTATACTTATCAGTACAGATATATAATTGTAAAATAACATAAAAAAAAAAAAAAAAAAATAGAAATGTTGTGCCACTAAGAATCTAAGTAAAATGTGTGATTTTTTTCAGAAACAATCTTTTTTCAAGATGCTTTTGTAGCAGTTTAATATATATTTTTATTTATTAATTTTCAGCAAAGATGGCGACTTTTTTTTTTTATTTTGTACATTAAACTACAATGTTCTTGAATTGTTAACAATACTTTTTAATTTTTGTTTAAGCATACTATTATAAGGTGGGTGAACATTAATTAACCTAGAAACACATTGATCGAGAATTACCGCAGTCCACCAGACTTTCTTTATTTCAATACATTATAGTACTACAAATTCTCAGGTTGAGTGGCTCGTACTACAGCATTTGTGACTGTTATAAGATTATTTCTTATATTATAATGATACTAATTTGAATAGAAATATTGGTAATAAATGCCTACATGGATTTTTTCTATCGGAATAGAATATTATTTATAATTTAAGTAAAATGATTGATAGTGTAAATATTTACATATATATACATAAAAATACACAGAATAAAATACAAGTGTTGCACAATAATGTATGAATAGTTTTAAAAAATCATTAAAATCAAATAAATCTTGATTTAAAAAAAAAGAACAGTCTTGCAATGATTAGTACTGAGTTATATGCAGAAAGTCTTACTTATTAACTTGCAATTTAAACTGAAGGGCTGCTAGGAGACTGCAGGCCAAAGCTAGATTCCTTACATATTCATTAACTTCTTAAATAAATAATCTGGGAAGAAAATACAAAAGGCCAAAATTAAGAAAAAAATAGCTTATAAATATTGTATACAGGATGAAAAAGAAAAAAAAAAAAAAAAAAAACATTTCAGAGTTTACATTCCAACTGTAGGGGGAAAAAACATATCATGAGTAATAGTTTACATTTAATAATTACCTCCAAGAAAAATCTAATTTTTAAAAACAAAATTTAAGCCTAATCAAAAAATACCATCAACACGAAGTTACATTTTTCATAGTTTACATAATGTTAACTGTAATTTTGAACTTATAAATATACGTATACACATGTGCACAGGAAGAATTTTTTATCTATCTACAATAAAACAAAATTCTGCAATCAGAGAATCTGAGATCAGGTCTGGTATAATAAAAAGAAATAATATAATTCATAAAATGTGCAAAATTTGCATTTACAAAGGAGAAAGTATAACTCTTTAGCTACGGCATTGATTTATTATTAAGTGTATCCCATTTATGGATTGTTAAATTAACCTGCAGTGTTGGCTGAACTGCTTCTGCTATTGGTATTAACACATAAATAGCAGAAGACTAAAAATACCAATTTAAAATCATTAAATAAAAAGTGAGAGAATGAGAAATTAATGGTTTGGCTTCTCTTCTAATTGTAACTTGCACATATATATTTAATATATATAAATATAATATTTACAACATTTAGAAAAAAAATTACTCTTGAGAAAAACATAACTAAATTTAATAAATTAAAGAGTATACATATTGTAGATAAGAGATTCAAAACAGAGAAAGAGAAATTAATGGTTTGGCTTTTAATTGTAAATTGCACATATATAATATTTAATATATATAAATATATAATATTTACAATATTTAGGAAAAAAATTACTCGTGAAAAATAAGTTAAAGAGTATACATATTCTAGATAAGAAAATCCAAACCAGTACAAGCAGTTCATTAGAAATCTTTGTTTATTCTCATTTTCTATGGTTCGTTCGAAAATTTTACAGTTGTTATTGACATAAGTTAACTTCAGAATTACTGAATTTCTCATACTTAAATAACAACTTTCATTAATGAAATCAATCTTAATTTTTTTTTTATAATTTGAGAGAGTTAAATAAAACTACAACAGTTTTAAAATAAATTTAAGCTTTCATGAACACATTTTTGCATTGTTTATCAAAGTTAATCAACTGATAAAGGCATGCTTGAATGGTTAAAAAGCAATGGAAATTCCGATTAAGTTTACAAGAAAATACTTCTACAGATATTTCCATTCCTGCTTAAAATAAAAGAAAGGTCCATTAGGCCATGTAATAATATTTATGGATCGATAAATCAATGGATAAGAAATGATACACAACAAACAAAAACTAAAACCACCCATGAAATTAAATTTTACAAATAATAAACCTTTTCAGGTATAATAAGCATTATTACATTAAAGTCAAATATCAGAAATGAAAATAAAATAAAATTATTTTAGATACTTACATGACAATTATTTTCAGATCGCATTCACATTCTGTATAGAACAAGAATGTAAAATCGTTGTCACAAGCTTGGCGACGGTGGACAATACAGCATATATGACGATTTCGTCGAAATCTACAATCATAACATTAATTATACAACGCAATTATTTATTCTTTCGCATTTTCACATAATCAAAATGATAACATGGCGGCGGCGAAAGCGAAGCCACGGACGAGAGGAAAAGTGGAATGGTTGGTTGAATGCGCATGCCCAGTTGCTCGTTCCGTTTTAGTAAAAAGTACGCTGCATGCTTGTTGAATTCAACGTAAAAGGACACTTCATTGGGATGAATTCGCTCAAATGTGGAACACATTACTTCCAAGATATTTTTCTAATAATGTATGTCCAAATTTGGTTACTCACGACACATACTTTCAACATGATGGTTGAATTTATGTGAGCATGTGACAAAAATGGGATGTCAGTTCTCTGGAGGGACGTGTTTTCAACGTACGAGACGAGAAATGAACAAAATTTGGACGTATGTGCTGTGTGGGTAAGACTGTAAATTTTCCTGTTATAACTAAGTGATACATGCGAAAGGATATCTGAAAAAGGGCTTATGTAGGAATTTTCAAGAAAATCGTTAGAGTTATTGACCGGAAAACAACGTTTACATACAAAGGGATATCTGAAAGAGAGTTAATACCGTGAGTTTGGGGGGGGGGGGGAAATATGTACAGCCGTTTTCAAAAGAATGCGCTTGCGATACTTCATATTGACCTATTTATACAGGACGCCTATCAATTTTCATGAGCTAACCAACTATTACATGCGAAAGGACATCTAATAGGGTGTTTATATAGCAACATTGAAGAAAATCGCTTGAGCCATTTTTGAGATACGGACTTATGGTCCTACTTCCAGTTTCGTATGTCTAACTTCCGGTTTTCCAATTTTCACCAAAAGATTTTAAAAAGCATCTGTACACCATACCTAACTCAATTCTGAAATTTCATCTTTTTACCTTTATTAGTTATGGGCTTATGGTCCCAGTTCCAGTTTCCAATTTTCGCCAAAATTTGGAAAATTCATCTGTACACAACACCTGTCTCAATTCTGAAGTTTCGTCGCCATATCATTATTAGTTTTGGAGATATGATAGCCAGAAAATTCCCCACATACATACATACACACATACTGACCAATGCCAAAAATCACTTTTTCGAAATCAGGAGGCCTTAAAACATGTAATTCAAGTGAAACATTGATATCGATTTTTTGGATCGAACGCAATACTTCCATTACCTACGCGGTAGTAAGGTAATGTAAGTAAAGATGGGGAGGGTGTAATTGGAGGGATACGTCAGGAATTTTGGGTTCCATTCCGAATCTTAAAAAAAAAAAATCTGATATACGACTGGTAAACAACCACACTACTTCCATTACCCACTATTACACGTACAGTACGAAGCAAAAGTTTAGACAATGAAGAAATTCATGCAAATTTCGAAAAATATTTAATCAATTTTCCTAACATAGCTTGAATGTAATGTGCTGTGCATATAAACAATATTTATAACAATGAAAATTAGTACTGTACATATTGCAAGTAATTAAATGGTAACAAAAATATAATACTGTCTCAAAAGTTTAGACAAAAATTAAATAAAATCTAAATAAACTATTTTTAAAACCTAATTCTGCATCTGTGCTTCTGTATTACTTCATAAATACGAGATTCCATCGAAGAAACTAAATTTCGCATAGTTTGGGGACCGGTGTCGTACTATGCATCCTCAATAGATGTCTTGAGTTCCTGTAGAGAAAATTATTGTCTACCATTGCTATAAACTTTGCGAGACATGGTGCCCCAAAGATTCTCTGTAGGGTTAAGATCTGTGTTACATGCTGGCCAGTCGAGAACTCTTATATTATGAGAATTAAACCAAGATTTTGTATTGTTTGCAGTGTGAATCGAAACATTGTCGTGTTGAAATTGTCACTGAGGGCCACCTACAAGCTCAGCAAATGGCATTAAGCTCTTTTCTAATGACTTTGTATAATGCTGTGATATTTGACGACCACTGGTAAAGGTCAGAGATACTTGTCCATTATAGCAAATGGCTGCCCAATCATCACCGAGCCCCCTCCTTATCTGCGACTGAAAAAACCTAGAGGTTCCTTTCGCAATCATGCCAATACGATGACCAGGCATCTGGGCCATCTATATTCCACTTTTTTTCATCGCCAAATATGACTGATTGCCATTTCTGCCCATATGACATATGCTTTCAAGCCCACAACATTCTTTGTAACTTATGATGTGGCTTCAGAGCTGCTTTCTTTTACATTTTGTTATAAACTGTTGTTCCTTTTTCCACAATTCGTCTACGAATCGTATCCTTTGATTCAGAGTCCCGATGACCTTTGAACTCCACGTACACTCATTTGTTGGGTACTCGCTAGTCTTTGTATCAGGTGATCCTCTTGTATATTTCTTACACGTGGCCTCCCAGATCTACATTTTGCTTTATATTCACAACCACGCGATAAAACTCGATGAATAGATTTCTTACATCTATTAATAATAGCCAAGGTTTCTGAAACGCGCTTATCTTCAGCTTTCAACTGCCAAATCATTGAAACCTCATTCCTTTGAATTTTTTTAGCTCGCGGCATGTCGACTACGAAGCGTTATCTTTTGCAGAACTTAAGTACTCAAAATCTGTGACATTATCGATTTTAAATTTGCATATGCTAGCAAATATTCACAGAAACTCATAATCGTGTCTAAACTTTTGCGAGAAGCAAATTTTAATTTTATCAAAAAAAATTAAAATTATAGCAAATTAAACGACTGTCTTTTGATTATAGCATTTTAAAACATATTTTAAATATGTATACAGGTTTTTGTAATTCTGACGTTATAATTCTAAATTTTACAGATGAATAACTTCATTGTCTAAACTTTTGCGTCGTACTGTATTATATGCATTTTTTTTTAGAAATAATGTGACCAGAAGACATAAAATTGACCTAAAGAAGTAGACGTTTCGTAGTTATATCTTTATTAGCTTAGGATATATGATAGCCAGAAGATTCCCGATGTTATAACTAAGCCATTTTCAATTTCAGTGTATAAATTTGTTTATTATTTATCCTCTATTTTTTGTAAGTTCACGCGCTGAACAATATGTCAAAGAAAACAAAGAGTTAAATTAATTTAATGCTTTAATTTTTAAGTAAAATATGATCGCGTGCTATCTTCAAAATTTGTTAAATATAAAGTTTGTGGTGCGTGTGGCATCCATTTTTTTTTTTTTTAAATTCAAGAAATAGAACAGAATAAGGAGAGCAACGACGTTAGTTGCATTTTTTTTATACAGTTTGAATTTTGAATTTTAGTGAAGTGTTTTTTACCGTAGGAATAATTTTCTTATGTTTAAAATTATAGGGGATTATTATACGAGCACAAAAGATGCTACTTTAATAATTTTAAAGTGTAAATAATAAGTATTGGCGTCCGCTTTTATATAGTTAATTTTAGTAAGAGAAAAGCTAGGAATTTGCGGTGCTTATTCCGTTGCTTTACATAAAATTAGTGGCGTCCGCGACAGGACCTTTTAAGTGAAGTAAATCTATTTTGATTGTATTAAGATTGAAAATATGTTTAAAATCGTTAAAGGATTTAAAAAAGAAGATTTGAAGTGAGTAGCCGAAAAGATCGGAGAGTTTTTGCCTCCGACGCTCACAATAGCAAGGTTAAAAAAGCTGATTTTAAATAGTAAAGAGTACGAAAGGGATCCAGAATTTGTTCAAGATATCTTAGAAAATGCCATAGCTGAAAGAAAATTAAAAGAAGAAAAACAAGCTTTGAAAGAAGAAAAACAAGCTGAAAAAGAAAAAGAAGCTGTGGCATTAAAGCTGGAAAATGAAGCAGAACTGGAGAAAGAGAAATTAAGATTGAATCATGATTTAGAATTGGCGAGAATACAATCATCTGGGCAAATTTAAACTGATGTTATTTTAAGTAATTATGAAAATAGTACTATGAGACGAAAATTTACTTTACCTAAGCTGAAATTCAGGAAATTTGGCGGAGAAATTAAGGATTGGTTGCCTTTTTGGAGCCAATTTGAACAAATCGATAAAGATGATGATATTGCCCCAGAGGACAAGTTCCAGTATTTAGTACAAACAACAATCTCTGGTTCACGCGCATGAGAAGTTGTTGAAAGTTTCCCGCCAACTGGCGCCAATTATTCAAAGGCAGTGTAAAGTTTAAAGTCTCGTTTTGGCAGGGATATAGTAGATATTCTAGTAAAAGTGTATGTACGAGAGTTATTGAAGTTGATAATATCTGTGCAAACAAAAGGTAAATTTTCATTAACTTCATTGTATGATAAGCTTGAATCTTATTTACGTGCGCTAGAAACATAAGTGTTACCACTGATAAATATGCCTCCATTTTATACCCTATGGTTGAGTCTTGTTTCCCAGCAGACTTTTTGAAGGCCTGGAATCGCTCTTCTAATACGGATGCTAAAGAAAGGTTGAATAATCTGATGCATTTTTTGAAAACGGAAGTAGAAGGTGAAGAAAGAATATCTTTAGCTGCAGCTGGCTTCGGTTTGAGAAAGCGTGTAGATAATAAATATTCTAAAAAGAAAAATAGTGCAAGTGCAAACTATATGCGAAATAAAATATCGACAGCTGTAGGTTTATTGACAACGTCTTCTGCTTTAGATGTCAAAAGAGTTTGCATTTTTTGCCAAGGCAAACATATGAGATCTGAATGCTTTTCAGCTCGAAAATTGAGTTTAACTGAGATACAAAAGATTGTAAAGGATAAAAATTGCTGCTCCGCTTGTTTGTTACCTAATCATACAGTTAAGAAATGTCGAGCAGTTTTAAAATGCATTATCTGTTCTAAGAAGCATGTGCCTTTGATGTGCGATTTGCGTGATTCTCAAGGTAAAACTGCTCAAGAAAAGGTTGACGAAAATTCAGTCAGTAGTGAAGTAAACATGACAAATTTTAATAAGCAAAGTGCTAAAGTATTCTTCCAAATCTTAAAAGTGAAACTTATCTCAGAAATCAAGCAGAAGACAGTTCGTTTATTGTTAAATTCGGCATCCCAAAAATCTTATATTTTGAAAAGCATAGCAGAGGAGACGAATTATACTCCCATTCGTCAAGAAAAAATGATGCATTCATTGTTTGGCGGATTTACAACAAAGGAATGCCAACATAATTGTTATAGAATAAAGGTTAAGGATATGAATGAGAAGTTCACCTGCAATTTTGAAGTGATGGATCAAATTACTATATGTGAAAACATTCAACCGGTCACTAAAGGTCCGTGGATTAAAGAGTTGAAAGAATATGGAATCGAATTATCTGATGTAAGTCATTGCCGTGAAGTTATCGAAATATTGATTGGTGCTGATATTATGGGAAAGATGTTAACTGGCAAAAGAAAAGTATTGACATCTAGTTTTGTTGCCATAGAAACATACCTTGGTTGGACATTGATGGGCAAGGCGTCTCACACCGAAGACTCAACAGATAATTTAGCAATGATGGTGACGTCTTTGTTCGTAAATGAAGCTGGTATCTCAAACTTATGGAGATTGGACTTGGTCGGAATAACAGATACTATAGAGAAAAAACTAAAAGTGAGATTGACCGTCAAACAAAGGAACATTTCTTAGAGACAGTAAAAATTAACAAGGATGGTCGTTACGAAATTTGTCTTCCTTGGGCTGACGACACATCTGCATTACCAGATAACTTGAGTTTGTCTGTAAGACGTTTAGAAAGTACAACTTCTAAGTTATTAGCTAAGAACATGTACGAAAAATATGAAAATATATTTATGGACTGGTTAAATGAGGGGATTATAGAAGAAGTTCCTGCTACTAAAGTGAACTCTTATGGTAATTACCAAAAATAAATTCAAAAACTGGCGTACAGACAATAGCAAGAAATTAAAACTTCTTCACACACCATAAATTTTAAATCAGCACAACCGAAAGGCTACGTCCTTTCGAAACCGGTTGTGCTGATTTAAAATTTATGGTGTGTGAAGAAGTTTTAATTTCTTGCTCTTATGGTAATTATTTACCTCATCATCCAGTTATTAAAGAGACCAGTAGTACAACACCTATCCCTCCGGTTTTCGATGCTTCAGCAAAGTTGGCTAACCATATATCTTTAAATCAGTGTCTGCAGTGTGGCCCAAATTTGATTGAGCTCATTCCAGATATTCTCCTACGTTTTAGAGAAAGAAAATTCGTTGCAACCGCTGATATTAGAAAAGCGTTTCTTCAAATTAGCATTTGTGAAAAGGATAGAGATTTCCTACGATTTCTATGGTGGAAAGATCTAAAAGGTAAGAAACTAAGAGTATTTAGGCATACACGAGTCGTTTTCGGTGTAAAGTTAAGCCGTTTTCTTTTATCATCAGTAATTGAATAATTAGTGAAAGTTTTGAAGAAAATTTCAAGCAAAGGCTTTTGTAGAGTTTTTATGTAGACAATGTCGCCACTAGTGTGCACAGTGAAGAAGATCTAAAGAAATTTATCTCGGACTCAAAGAAAATAATGGCAAATGTTGGTCTTGATTTAAGACAATGGGAATACACTGCTGATCACGATGAAACATCGAACCAGAAGGAATCTCAAGTATTGGGTCTGATATGGGATAAGGTTTCCGATACATTAAAAGTCAACATGAAATGGCTAAACGATTTCAACACAGAAAGGATTACCAAGCGAAGTATGTTATCGGCAGTTCATAAAATTTTTTATCCTTTTGGTTTTACTGCTCCAGTGATGCTTTATCCTAAATTGATGTTACAGAAAGCTTGGATATTAGGAATTAATTAGGATGACGAAATAACTGGTGATTTACAAAGAGAATTCCTATTATGGTTTCAAGAACTTAAATATTTAAATGGTGTTGATACGAAGGTATATCCAGATCACTCCAGAAAACTTACATGCATGCACAATTCATACTTTCGTTGATGGAAGTAAAGATGCTTACGCAGCAGTAGTATTCATGAGGATAGAAAAAGAAGATCAAGGGGAAATAATTATGCTTGCTGCCAAGTCCCGAGTTGCGCCTTTAAAGAATACGACTGTACCAAGAATGGAGCTATTAGCAGCTACTATTGGCGCTCGTTTGGCGAAAGTTGTTGTGGGTGCTTCGGGTTGGCAGGAAATGAAGAGATATTACTGGAGCGATTCCTCAGCAGTGCTTGCTTGGATATCAAGAAATGAGAGCTGGTCTGCGTTTGTCCGAAATCGGGTTCAAGAGATTCAGAAATTAAGCAGTCCTTTATCATGGAAACATATACCAAGTGAGAAGAATCCAGCAGATTTGCCGTCTAGAGGCTGTAAGGCTAAGCAATTAGCTTTCATCAAATGGTGGGAGGGCCCACATTGGATGAAGATTCAGCAGAATTTAGAAATCACATGAACACTTCCAATGAAGATTGGAATGAGGAAGAAATTCAGAAAGAAAAGTCAAAGTCTATTTGTATGTTGACGAAACCGGAATTTCCATCCAACAATAACTGGTATTACCGTTACTTTTCAAGTTATGAAAAAATCATACGTTTAGTTGCTTGGATTCTTCGCTTTAAGCATAATTGTTTAAATCCTGATAAGAGGAGTAAAGGCGAATTGATGGCTACTGAATTTCGGGAAGCTGAGATGAAACCTTTACATATGGTTCAATAAGAATCTTTCTCTTCGGAAAGTGATGAAAGATTGAAGATATTACAAACCTGTAAGGATGAGCAAGATGTCATTCGTTTGAAAACTAAAATAACTTACAGGAAAGATAATGAAGATTTTCTCCATCCCATAATTCTCCCTTTAAAGCATGAAGTAGTTAATCGATTTATTTTTTATATTCTTGTAAAGAACTGTCATGCGGGGTTACAAATCCTCTTAAATTTGCTTAGAGAATAGTATTGGATTCTCAACGGAAGAAAGAGTGTAAAACGTTTTATCTAGCTGTGTGATTTGTAAAAGATTTAATTCAAGGGCTTTATGGACATCTAGTGCTCTTCTACCTGAAAACAGAGTAAAAGATTCTGCCGTATTTCAAATTACAGGCATAGATATGGCTGGTCCCTTGTATCTTAAGAACGATAAGAAGAGTTGGATTTTGATTTTTACATGTGCTATACATAGAGCTGTTCATCTAGAGCTAGTGACGTCTGTTTCAACAGATGCATTTCTGATGGGTTTGAGAAGATTTGTGGCTCGTAGACAAAAGGATGCTCTGTTATCTACTGTAATAACGAAACAAATTTTGTTGGCTCAGCTAATTTATTGAGAAGCTTAGATTGGCAACGTATATAAAAATATGCGTCTGTCAACTCCATACACTGGAATTTTAACCCGCGAACGGCGGCGTGGTGGGGTGGCTTCTGGGAGAGGCTGATTAGGGTAATAAAAGACCTTCTTAAAAGAGTCTTAGGACGAGCCTGTCTTACGTACGAAGAAATGACAACTTTTTTAGCTCATGTTGAAAGTGTAGTGAATTCAAGACCTCTAACATACCTTTCTGAAGATGCGACTGTAAAGCCTTTCTCACCATCTATATTTCTTCAAGATGTTCACGAAATTCAGATTCCAGATGTTGATGCAGTTGAACAAAATTCTTTAACAAAGAGGCTCAGATACAGGCAGTCCTTACTCAGAGCTTTGAGAGACTGATTCAGATCCGAATATTTGGATGCTCTCATACAGCGAGCAAATAGAAAACAGCCAGAGAAGGTTATCGCGGTCGGAGATATTGTATTAATTGGATCTGACAACAAGAAATGAATCCACTGGCCACTAGGTCGTGTCACAGAACTTATTCCTGGAAAAGATAAGAAAGTTCGACTTGTAAAGGTTCAAACTTCGCAACATGAACTTTTACCATCTATTCAAAGATTATATCCTTTAGAAGTAGCATCATCAAATAGTAGTTCAAAACTGAAAGGAGCATAACATTCAAAGGAAACCTCTGCTCAAGCAGTTAAACCCGTTGTAACTTCAGAAGATTAATCAGTCAAATATAGCAAAGCGGGAAGGAGAATTAAAGTCCCTGAAAGACTAATGTTAAACTACACCTGCAATATTTGGTTTTGATTATAACCTATAGTCAAAAGGTGGGAGGATGTTATAACTGAGCCATTTTCAATTTCAGTGTATAAATTTGTTTATGATTTATCTTCTATTTTTTGTAAGTTCACGTGCTGAACAATATGTCAAACAAAAAAAAGTGTTAAAT
This sequence comes from Salticus scenicus, assembly GCA_963930645.1. Taxonomy (NCBI): domain Eukaryota; kingdom Metazoa; phylum Arthropoda; class Arachnida; order Araneae; family Salticidae; genus Salticus; species Salticus scenicus. The sequence goes on from OZ005661.1 coordinate 119,309,892, forward strand.
GAATTTAATGCTTTAATTTTTATGTAAAATATGATCGCGTGCTGTCTTCAAAATTTGCTAAATGTAAAGTTTGTAGTGCGTGTGGCATCCATTTTTTTTTTTTATTATTATTATTCAAGAAATAGAACAGAATAAAGAGAGCAACGATGTTAGCTGCATTTTTTCATACAGTTTGAATTTTGAATTTTAGTGAAGTATGTTTTACCGTAGGAAAAATTTTTTATGTTTAAAATTATAGGGAATTATTATACGAGCACAAGAGACGCTACTTTAATAATTTTAAAGTGTAAATAATAAGTATTGGCGTCCGCTTTTATACAGTTAATTTTAGTAAGAGAAAAGCTAGGAATTAACGGTGCTTATTCCGTTGCTTTACACCAGACATACATACACACAGACACACACACACGCTGACCAATTGTCAAAAACTACTTTGGGGGGCTCGGGAGGCCTTAAAACGTGTAAATCAGGGGAAAACTCGGCATTAATTTTTTAGACCAAATACAATACTTCCATAACCAACTGTAGTTGGGTAATGGAAGTAATAAATAAATAACAATAATAATAACAAACAGGGTGAAAAAAAAAAAAAAAACTTCTCGCAAGTTTTTTAGCAATCGTACAAAAATAATATTGTCAAGATTGGTGTGTTCCTACTATTTGGGTTCTGGTATATGGTGTCGCTGTACGGTCATTTTTTACAGATAATGCTTATTTGAACTGGACTTACGTCTTTAAAAAAAAGGCATTAAGAACTACGACGAATATTAATAAGTACAAAACTTCGAATAAACATAAAGAAAAAAAAAAGAAAAAATCCGGTGTGAAACAACCACACGACTTCCATTATCCACTATTACACGTATTATATGCATTTTGTTTTGGAGATGTGATCAGAAAATATAATATTATTAGAATACATAAAATTAACCAGACGAAATAGAAACCTAAAATATTTCCGATAAGAGAATCTTAATAAACGTGTAAAGGCATATAAAACGAAGTTTACATAGCAAGTTAAAAAATAAGAAAAAAAAATGGTAGAGTTATTTTTTGAAACATAAATTTCCGAGATTTAAAACTGACCTACCCAACGGGATGACTAATTTTCCTGTAATAGCAAAGTAATACGTGAAAAAGGTAAACTAAAATGGAATTACGTAACAATTTTCAAGAAAATCGTTAGAGCTTTTACCAAAGCTTTGTATACAAAAGGATGTTTAAAAGGAATTTAATATATCGAGTTAAAAAAAAAAAAAAAATGTGAAGTCCTTTTTATAAGAACGCACTTGCGAGACCTGAAATTCAGCTATTTATACAGATTGCCTATCATTTTGCTTTTAACTAACCAACTATATCATTCTAAAGGACATCTAACAGAGTTTTCATATAGCAACTTTGAAGAAAATCGTTAGAGCCATTTTTGATATATATGATATATATCCCAGTTCCAGTTTCCAATTTTCGCCAAAATTTGGAAAATTCATCTGCACACCAGACCTGTCTCAATTCTGAAGTTTCATCGCTCTATCATTATTAGTTTTGGAGATATGATAGCCAGAAAATTCCCCGCGTATATACATACATACACACACACTGACCAATTGCTAGAAGCTACTTTTTCAGACTTAGGAGATATTAAAACGTGTAAATCAGGTGAAAATTGCAAGTAATCGCAACAATTGTTTCGGGTTGAAAGAAAATACGAACTTTCCTTTCGTCACACGAACGAAGCAGGCACGAGTGTTACAAATAAAGAGCAGCAACGTGCCTACTTTGTTCACTTGACGAATGCCCGTGTCTTCATTCATTTTCGAATTGTTGCGAGTTCTTGTTTTTTTTTTTTTTTTTTTTAAATTCAAAGTTTTGTAGTTATTATTTTTAAACGCCAATTCTGTGGTGACTTTTTATAATTTTCCACGAATATTCATGCATGAATCAGGATTCGAACGCAGCATCTTGTAAACTGAAGGTAAGAGCGTTAACCATAGAGTTACGAAACAGGTCCAGTCCCATCAGTGGACGAGGTAGTTTTCTCTCGAAGGTGGTAGACGGGAAGTGCCAGATTCGAATCTAGAAATTAGCAAACAAAACATTCCATTTTTGTACGATTATCAAATGATTCCATATCAGAAGATTAAAGAGCCCATTTAAAGGCCTAATCTTAGTGATTTGGCATTCAGTTTCTAGGCGTCAGGTTCGAATCTCGGTTTGTGCATAGATATATTCGTAGTAATTCGGAATCCACTTTAACTCGGAGGTTTCGGTCTAAAAAATTTTACTATGAAAAAAAAAAATATATATATATATATATCGGAGAAAAATGTACCAAATGAAATCTGAAGAAGAAATATTTATTGCCTAAAAACGTGATATATATTTCTTTTTATGTTACAGTGTAGTTACGTTATTTTTTAGAACATATTTTATTTTATGGTTATTATAAAAATATTTTGTACTCAGAGAAATTATTCAAAAATTTTTATTGCCATTATCTTGTGAGTAAAGTCAATAAAGTTTAAAATTTTTATAAATATTTCAAAAAGACAAAAAATATTGAATTTTCTCGAATTTCTTTTATAAATCATAATTTATATGAAACAATTACGATATTTTACTCTTGTACGAGTTTCAATTTCATATTTTTACACAAAATATATCTTTATTAAGATTCTAGAACGAAAGACAAGAAATTACCCAAGGTAAAATACATAAAATTCGTGGCTGCATAATAAATATTTTCAAACATTAAATTTTTATGCACTAATCATAAAAATTAGAAAAACTTATTTTATGAGATTCCTCAGCTGCAGCCACTAGCTTACACCTGTTTCTCCGCATAAAAATTTCCGTATATATACGGGCTATTTTCAAACGAAAAACCACACCGAGTTGACAAGCTCAAGCCAGCAGTCATGATTTGGTTAACTAGTCTCTCCGTACTTCTCGTACTTTTCTGCCAACATTATGAAGCCGAGGGCCGCAGAGCCACACCAAGTCTCTGGACTAATCCAAACAAAGCAAAAGACTTTATGTACTGTCTTGTACAAGATATAGCATCATCCCCCGTATTTCCGACACAGGAAAAGCAAGATCTGGAATCCATTGTTCAAACAATGATCCCTGCGATATCGTCCATAAGCAGCACGTCCAGTAATGCACAAATTCAAGCTTTGCATGTAGCATTGGCGTCCTCACTCGCTGAAATGATCATCGAATCAGAAGACGATTTAAATGAGGAAAAATTTGCTGTAAAAACGTCCGCCCTCATAAAAGGTGTTCAGAATTGTTTTAGGCAAATAATGGGCATAGTCGACAATAGATTTATAACTGAAATAAAAGATCTAATAACGATGCTAATTCAAGAAGCCAAAGCCGAAATGAATGAAATTGACACAGATGATCAATATTCACCTACCGCTACAACTACTGACGATCAGGCTACAGGTAATATCGCATCGTATACAACTGGGTCGATTACTACATTCGCGTCAAACAATTTCAGATCAAATATTGGATCTTTGGTTCCTGGTTCAACCTCACTTGGAGCGGGCAGTCCTGGAATCGGAGCTTCCAGATCCGGCATTCCACAAGCAATGTCCAAAGCACTTGCTGCCTCTCTCGCTTCTTCAGATGTCTTCCAATCAGTTTTTGGAGCTGGACTAAATAGTCAAATTCTATCTCAAATAGTAGCTGCCGCAACACAGTCTGTCCTGACACAGTTAGGTCTGTCATCAGCTCAAGCAGGCAATTTGAAATATGCAATTCAAAACGCACTTATGAGTGTTGGCTATGGTGCTAGTTCTAACGATTACGCGAATGCTATTGCATCTGCTTTAGCTACAGGTTTACAGTCCTCTGGAATTTTGAATTCTAATAATGTTAACAGCATTGCTAATATTTTGGCATCGGGTTACGTTAATTCCTTGGCTTCTCAAGCTCCACAGTACAATATCCAGATTAAACAGGGTGCTCAACTACTGGTGTTGCAACCCAGCAAAACCACAGATGACGGCCAACACGAGGCCAAGTGCTGGTTGCCAACAGTAGCTACAGCTGGGCCGTCGGTGGCAAAAGTTACGGTGCCGCAGGGAATATGTTACGCCGGCCGTCAGTAGGCCATATTCAATCGATCCACTGTTGGCAGCCTGCAGTAAGTTAAAAATAAGTTAGTGGGCCAGTGAATGGATCGCTGCCGGCAGCTAGCAGTATGATGAAAATAGGTAATGGGCCACTGTTGGTAACCGACATTAGGTTGGAAATTGTTAGTGGGCCAGTGTTGGACTACCTGGTGGCAAACATAATTTTTCTATGTTATTGCTGGCAGCCTGCAGTGGGCCAGCTGTGGCAAACATAAAAAATTATATTACTGCCGGCAATCTTCATTGGTCCTTTATATTTTCCCATTAAAGGCCCGCTTCACTCACCGTCGCCGGAAGCCGAAGCCAATGTTATTCTATGGGAAATTTTCTTTTCAAATAACTTATTAACTAATACATATTTTTAAATTCTGTTTTCATATTCTGAAAATTCCCAACTGTTAAATTGACGGACATTTTTTAAAAAATTATTTTTTTATATTTTATTTTAAAGCTGCAAAATACGATTTTTCAATATGTGAAATTTTTCATCTTGCAAATTCAAAATAAAATATTAAAAAAAAAAAAAAAAAATACATTTTTAAAAAAGGTCCATCAATTTAACAGTTGGGAATTTTCTGAATGTGAAAACAGAATTTAAAGATATGTGTTAGTTAATAAGTTATTTGTAAAGAAAATTTCCCATAGAATAACATTGCCTCGGACTTCGGGAGGCGGTAAGTGAAGAGGGCCGTTAATAGGCCAGCAGTGATTTAGTTATAGCTAGTATATTTATTTTATTGGTGATACCTTTAATTTTATTAGTGCTTTTTTCTTTTTCTTTCTTTCTTTCTTTTTCTTTTTTTTTTTTTCTCTCTCTCTTTTTTCTGATGAAGTAGCAGCCAGTTTTTTCTATGCATTCAATATTTAATTTGATTTTGTACATATTCATTTTTAAGTACTATTTACAAGTATTTGATTCATACACTATGATTGTAAATTCAGGATTTCTAGTGTAGCATATAGGAAATATTCAGTTGATCCATTTTCCTTATGATAAAAGTTTAATTTTTTTTTCAGTGCAAATATTTCTCTATATTACATTTTTTGGAATAAAGAAGATTATGTTTTTTTTTTTTTTTTAAGTGTTCAAATTTCAATATGTTTAACTTTGTTACGCTATTTGATATAAATAAATGTAACTTTACATGTGAAAATTATAAAATATTGAAACAAAAATTGTTATAAATAGAGCATTGTAAAAAACACCATAAAATAAAAATAAAATAAAATAAAAATAAAAAATTGCAGCAATTGTTTCCGGTTGAAATAGCACGAAGACTCTTCATCAGGCGAAACAAAGTGGGCACGAGTGCAGCAAAAGTAATTTGCTGCAATCGTGCTTTTTGTTAAACTCACGAAGGGATGTGTTATTATTTCAACCTAAAAGAATTGATGCATTTTTTTTTTTGGGGGGGGGGGGGAGGGCGGGGGAAGGCAATGATTATGTTTATTTACAAATTTTTCTATTTTTTACTCCAGTACAAAATCTCAAATCCGGAATCGTCCGGACCGTGGCCTTTCCGGATTTCGGACTTTTCCGGATTTTAGGTCACTTTCTGATTAACGGCAATAAAAAAAAAAAAAAAAAAAAAAAAAACGGACATCTCCATTCCGAACTCCCTTTTAGTTAATAACTAGCTTACGCCGCCCGAGGGTGCGATTTCTTAAGAAATTGGAGTATACTCTCAAGTAACATGTACAATACTTTGAATAAACACCATAAAATTTTGCAAACAAAGCGCAGGCAGCAACGCTTACGCTTTGTTTGCCGCACTCGTGCCTACTTCGTTTGCTTGATGAAGGATCATGTTTTCTTTCCATCCGAAACGATTGTTGCGAGGTCTTACATTTTATGGTGTTTACTCTTATTACTTTTAAACACCAATTCTGTGGTGCTTTTTTATTATAACTCTCAAGTATCCAGAAAATCTTGAATATTTTCTTTTCCCCTACATCAAATGGTACCTAATTGATAATTTCCTTTTTTTTTTTTTTTTCCTTTTTAAAACAGCTTTCTTTTTTCTCTCTGTGTTTATCTTCAAAGTCGCACATTTGAAACCACAGAAATTATCACTGAGAAATGTAATCGGCTATTTAGAATTAATTATCACAGCTGTCACCAGTCCGCCACAAAGAACTTTTTCGTGTTGTTGATAGTCCAATGGGATCTTGACCCCCTCCCCAACTCTCTTCAATGTCCTTGAGTGAATAATTTTCCGACGTGCGATACCTAAAGATGATTTTGCAGTTTTATACAGATGACGTTATTTGAACTTAAAGCGAATATTCAGCATTTGACCCGTGCCAATTTATTTTCATTAGGGAATACAATTCATAAAATAATTTGGATACATTCAGTTTAAGAGAAACTTCTTATCAGCGCACGTAAAAATCTCTATACAACGCTAAAATACAGATCAACATAAATTTTATAGATGCAATAAGAAATGGTTCCGACCAAAAATGATAAAATAAATATTTGTGGTTCATTTAATAGTGATGCTCAAAAGTATTCTTATACGTTACGGGAAATCGAGGGGGAAAGTATTTCAGTTTCGTAAAAGTGAAATTATTTTTCTCTCTTGCATTTAAATAATAATAATAAATAAATAAATAAAACAGTTTGTTATGGCTACCACTTTTTTTTTTCTTTTACTATAATAGTTTATAGAAATTACATATTAAAATTATTATTTATGAAAATTATTTTCTGTGATGGAGGGTTTTGAGATTCCTGAACACGATTTGACCATTTTTAGAAAGTTTCACTCTGTAAGTGTGTATAAAAAAAATTGTGGACGCTCTATCTCATGAGCCAATGGACGAAATTTAACCAAATTTGTTATTTAACCAAACTTGATTAAAATCGTTCCCGATTACATTTGCGGATCATTCACTCAACACATGGCTCTATATATCTACTTCTTCGTAATTTTCAATATGACACAGTATAGGAAGATATTTTACATAAATGATTTCAAATAAATGATAATTATTTTTTTAATTTTTATTATGAATTAGAAAATAAATATTTAAATAACTAACAACAAACCAGGAAATTTTTTTTTGTATAAGTTGAAGAATCGCTCGCCCTTCCCCATGAGGGGATAAATTTTCAATGCTGGTATTTTTCAAAAGAAACTCATCAATAACTTTCAAGCAAATGACTGAATTAAATTTGTGGAAAATTAAAGCAAAGATATAAATTATTTTCAAATTCCTATTTTCATATATATTTTTTAATGTATAAAAAGTAGAATAAATGGATGTGTAAGAATGTTTCAGGCTACAAAATTTCTTCCCAATTGCGGGATTTCGTAATTATTAAGAAAATTATTAGAAAATAAAATTTGAATCACTCCGACAACAGTAAAATAAGTTCAGACAAATCGACCCACTTTAAAATAATAATAATAATAATAATAATCTGCACGACTTTTATCAGTTGTCTGCTACTATTTGTTCTTTAGATATACTGATAACAGACACACACACACACAGACCCACAGACATACACACACACAGACATACACACAGACTATTTGCTAAAAACATGATTTTCGTATTCAGGGGACCTCAAAACGTGTAAATATAACAAAATCTAGTGTTCGAAAATTTGACCTAAAAACAATACTTTCTGTACCTTATGGGTGAGAGAAAGTAATAATTGATGAATTGACTTTTCTTCTACATTTTTTCTCCTTTATTTTGTGAACGCTGTATCTCTTCAACTTGATAAACAAATCTCCTTCCTGCCCAATAGCCAACCCAAATAAACGCTGATGCGTCATATATCAGTTACATGTTGTTTTTAAGTACAGCTGGTTTTCTGATTTAACGTGTTGTCAGAGATATAAGTGTGCACGTGTGTGTAGTATTTCTTATGCGTGGAAAAATTCAAGAAAAATAATTTCACTTGTTAATATAATGTATAATTTTATTTCAAATATATTTTGGGGTGTGTTTTTTACATTTTTCAACAAAATATAAAATTGCTTAGACCTCTGTTCATGTGTCCGCTAATTTCCTTTTTAAAAATATTTTTAGAATTCCATAAAACTCATATATGTTATTACAGGTTTTCCAGATTTATTGTAGGAAGCTTGTCATTAAAAGTTGTACAGGTAGCACAAATGGTTTGAGTATTCATAAAAATAAAAATTCATAAAAAATAAAAATTGATACATTACAGTCTAGGAGAAATTTCTTATCAGCGCACGTAAAATTTTTTATACAACGTTAAAAATATAACATAGATTTTAAAGATGCAGTAAAAAATGTTTCCAATTAAAAATAATAAAATAAATATTTGTGATTCATTTATTAGCGGTGCATAAAAATATTCTTATCCGTTACGGAAAATTTATGGGAGAACTATTTCAGTTTCGTAAAAGTGAAATTATTTTTCTTACTTGAATTAAAATAATAATAATAATTATTATTATTATTATTATTATAAATAAATAGTTTGTTATGGTTACCACTTTTTTTTCTGTTTATAATGGTTTATAGAAATTACATATTATTAAAATTATTTCTGGCGATGAAGGCAGTCGATTTGATTTTCATTTCAAAGAAGCATACTGTACTAAATTTCGAAAGAAAATCAATTTTATACCAAAATTTGAGAAAATAATTTTATTTACATTTTTAAGTATTTTACTTTCTTGTATGTATAGGAAGAAAAATTTCGACTTCCGGTTTTCGATGTATTTTCATGTTTTGAGATTCCAGAACATAATCTGACTATTTTTAGAAAGTTTCTCTCTGTGAAGGTGCATAAAAAAAAAATTGTAGACACTGTATCTCACGAACCAATGGACGAAATTTAACCAAACTTAATATGGTCAGGCCATGATTAAAATCATTCCCGATTACATTTGTGGATCATTCACTCAATACATAGCTCTATATTTCTACTTCTTCGTAAATTTTCAGTAGGACGCAGTATAGGAGGAAATTTCAAATAAATGTACTAATGATAATTATTTTTTTACTTTTTAAAATGAATTAAAAAATAAATATTTAAGTAATGAACAACCAACCAGGATTTTTTTTTCTTTTTGTAGAAGTTGAGGAATCGCTCGGCTTTTCCCGCGAGGGACTAAATTTTCAATGCTTGTATTTTTCAAAAGAACTCGTCAGTACCTTTTAAATAAATAACTGAACCACATTTGTGGTAAACTAAAACAAAGTTATAAATTATATTCAATTAAATATAAAAGGCATTTTTTAAGATGTTGGCACAAAATTGTTTTTTTTTTTTTTTTTTTTTTTTCCGATATTGAGAAACATTGTTCTAAGATGAAAATCGTTTGCATGCATTCGAGAAAATAGTCTTATCAAATTATCTGCACAACGCGAATTTCCATAATAAAAAATATAAAAGAAAGTTATGTGGTGCTGCAACATACTAGATTCTGTCAAAAAAAAAAAAAAAAAAAAAAATCAATGAATTTGCTTAAAAATATCACAGATATATAATTCAACCGTTCGTTTCAAAGATATTGACAAATTCTTTTCAAGGATACCCATATTGGAAATTTACTTAATCCAAATTTACTTAATCTGGTATACTTCTCCCTCAGGCTGGAGGAAGCAATGTTTGTACATAAAAAAAAAAAAAAAAAAAAAAGTAGAAGAAGTAAAATTTTTGGACTACTAGCACTTTCATAAATTTCTGTGCACACACCGAGAGACAGATAGACAATTTTTCAAATTAAGTTTATCAGAACAATACAAAACGTGTAAAATCTATCGAAAACCGGATGCCGAAAATTTTCCCGAATCTAATGCTTTCTTCTTTAATACACTTAAGGAAGAAAAAATAAAAATAAAACATTAATTATAATTTATTATTATTATAATAACTTTCTACCGTCCATTTAATATAAATATATAAATTAAGACCATAATTTTTATTTTATTATTTTTATCAAATTAATAATTAAAATAATTAAAATGTAACAAGAAAGTTAACGACTATCATAACTTACTTAAAACGGATCAACTGAATATTAACTTTCTAGAAATCCTTTTATTATAAAAATGGCTTTAGATTCAAACACTTTTAACAAATAGTATTTAAAAAATAATAGAAAATCAAATTAATAATTGAATTACTTACTCATATATTCTTTTTTCATGATTTAATATCTTTGAGGCTCGGAGCTACACCTGCAGACTACAATAACGAACAAACTTCGTATGAAGTGGCAGACGGCGAGCGAATTTCAAATCAACAGTAAATAAATCACAGCGCCCTCTAGGCATACAAATTGATTATGGCCTAATAATTTGTGGCCACAACATGAAAAACATGATGTTGGCCTTATAGTGATAGCCTGCATAAGGCCAACTGTGTTTATGCCACTTCTGGGCCACCGACCATTTTTCTTTAGGCCTTCAATACTGCTGGCAGCCATAAACGGCCTACTGCTGGAGTTAAGTGGGGCAACCAGCAACTGATGGCAAGTACAGGATGCCGGCTGTAGGCCATAACGAGCCCATCAGTATAAGTCTTGCTGGGAACATCTGCTACCACATCTACATCTACAACATTCGGAATGCAAGAGTCTTTGGCTCCTGGTTCCACCTCACTTGGAGCTGGCAGTCCTGGAATCGGTGCTTCCGGATCCAGCATTCCACAAGCAATGTTCAAAGCACTTGCAGCCTCTCTCGCTTCTTCAGATATCTTCCAATCAGTTTTTGGAGCTGGACTAAATAGTCAAATTCTATCTCAAATAGTAGCTACCGCAACACAGTCTGTCCTGTCACAGTTAGGTCTGTCATCAGCGCAAGCAGGCAATCTGAAATATGCAATTCAAAACGCACTTATAAGTGTTGGCTATGGTGCTAGTTCTAACGATTACGCGAATGCTATTGCATCTGCTTTAGCTACAGGTTTGCAGTCCTCTGGAATTTTGAATTATAATAATGTTAACAGCATTGCTAACACTTTGGCATCGGGTTACGTTAATTCTTTGGCATCTCAAGCTCCACAGTACAATATCCAGATTAAACAGGGTGCCTCAAACACTGGTGCTGCAACATCTACTACCACCTCTACATCTACAACATTCGGAATGCAACAATCTTTGGCTCCTGGTTCCACCTCACTTGGAGCTGGCAGTCCTGGAATCGGTGCTTCCGGATCCGGCATTGCACAAGCAATGTCCAAAGCACTTGCAGCCTCTCTCGCTTCTTCAGATGTCTTCCAATCAGTTTTTGGAGCTGGACTAAATAGTCAAATTCTATCTCAAATAGTAGCTACCGCAACACAGTCTGTCCTGTCACAGTTAGGTCTATCATCAGCTCATGCAGGCAATTTGAAATATGCAATTCAAAACACACTTATGAGTGTTGGCTATGGTGCTAGTTCTAACGATTACGCAAATGCTATTGCATCTGCTTTAGCTACAGGTTTACAGTCCTCTGGAATTTTGAATTCTAATAATGTTAACAGCATTGCTAATACTTTGGCATCGGGTTACGTTAATTCTTTGGCTTCTCAAGCTCCACAGTACAATATACTGATTAAACAGGGTGCCTCAAACACTGGTGCTACAACATCTTCTACCACCTCTACATCTACAACATTCGGAACGCCACAATCTTTGGCTCCTGGTTCCACCTCACTTGGAGCTGGCAGTCCTGGAATCGGTGCTTCCGAATCCGGCATTCCACAAGCAATGTCCAAAGCACTTGCAGCCTCTCTCGCTTCTTCAGATGTCTTCCAATCCGTTTTTGGAACTGGACTAAATAGTCAAATTCTATCTCGAATAGTAGCTACCGCAACACAGTCTGTCCTGTCACAGTTAGGTCTATCATCAGCTCAAGCAGGCAATTTGAAATATGCAATTCAAAACACACTTATGAGTGTTGGCTATGGTGCTAGTTCTAACGATTACGCAAATGCTATTGCATCTGCTTTAGCTACAGGTTTACAGTCCTCTGGAATTTTGAATTCTAATAATGTTATGAGCATTGCTAATACTTTGGCTTCTGGTTTCGTTAATTCTTTGGCTTCTCAAGCTCCACAGTTCAATATCCAGATTAAACCGGGAGCCTCAACTACTGGTACTGGAACATCTTCTACCACCTCTACATCTACAACATTCGGAATGCAACAGTCTTTGGCTCCTGGTTCCACCTCACTTGGAGCTGGCAGTCCTGGAATTGGTGCTTCCGGATCCGGCATTCCACAAGCAATGTCCAAAGCACTTGCAACCTCTCTCGCTTCTTCAGATGTCTTCCAATCAGTTTTTACAGCTGGACTAAATAGTCAAATTCTATCTCAAATAGTAGCTACCGCAACACAGTCTGTCCTGACACAGTTAGGTCTATCATCAGCTCAAGCAGGCAATTTGAAATATGCAATTCAAAACACACTTATGAGTGTTGGCTATGGTGCTAGTTCTAACGATTACGCAAATGCTATTGCATCTGCTTTAGCTACAGGTTTACAGTCCTCTGGAATTTTGAATTCTAATAATGTTATGAGCATTGCTAATACTTTGGCATCGGGTTACGTTAATTCTTTGGCTTCTCAAGCTCCACAGTACAATATACAGATTAAACAGGGTGCCTCAACTACTGGTGCTGCAACATTTGCTACCACATCTACATCTACAACATTCGGAATGCAACAGTCTTTGACTCCTGGTTCCACCTCACTTAGAGCTGGCAGTCCTGGAATCGGTGCTTCCGAATCCGGCATTCCACAAGCAATGTCCAAAGCACTTGCAGCCTCTCTCGCTGCTTCAGATGTCTTCCAATCAGTTTTTGGATCTGGACTAAATAGTCAAATTCTATCTCAAATAGTAGCTACCGCAACCCAGTCTATCCTGACACAGTTAGGTCTGTCATCAGCGCAAGCAGGCAATTTGAAATATGCAATTCAAAACGCACTTATGAGTGTTGGCTATGGTGCTAGTTCTAACGATTACGCGAATGCTATTGCATCTGCTTTAGCTACAGGTTTGCAGTCCTCTGGAATTTTTAATTCTAATAATGTTAACAGCATAGCTAATACTTTGGCATCGGGTTACGTTAATTCTTTGGCTTCTCAAGCTCCACAGTACAATATCCAGATTAAACAGGGTGCCTCAAACACTGGTGCTACAACATCTTCTACCACCTCTACATCTACAGCATTCGGAATGCAACAGTCTTTGGCTCCTGGTTCCACCTCACTTGGGGCTGGCAGTCCTGGAATTGGTGCTTCCGGATCCGGCATTCCACAAGCAATGTCCAAAGCACTTGCAGCCTCTCTCGCTTCTTCAGATGTCTTCCAATCAGTTTTTGGAGCTGGACTAAATAGTCAAATTCTATCTCAAATAGTAGCTACCGCAACACAGTCTGTCCTGTCACAGTTAGGTCTATCATCAGCTCAAGCAGGCAATTTGAAATATGCAATTCAAAACACACTTATGAGTGTTGGCTATGGTGCTAGTTCTAACGATTACGCAAATGCTATTGCATCTGCTTTAGCTACAGGTTTACAGTCCTCTGGAATTTTGAATTCTAATAATGTTAACAGCATTGCTAATACTTTGGCATCGGGTTACGTTAATTCTTTGGCTTCTCAAGCTCCACAGTACAATATACAGATTAAACAGGGTGCCTCAACTACTGGTGCTGCAACATCTGCTACCACATCTACATCTACAACATTCGGAATGCAACAGTCTTTGGCTCCTGGTTCCACCTCACTTAGAGCTGGCAGTCCTGGAATCGGTGCTTCCGAATCCGGCATTCCACAAGCAATGTCCAAAGCACTTGCAGCCTCTCTCGCTGCTTCAGATGTCTTCCAATCAGTTTTTGGATCTGGACTAAATAGTCAAATTCTATCTCAAATAGTAGCTACCGCAACACAGTCTGTCTTGACACAGTTAGGTCTGTCATCAGCGCAAGCAGGCAATTTGAAATATGCAATTCAAAACGCACTTATGAGTGTTGGCTATGGTGCTAGTTCTAACGATTACGCGAATGGTATTGCATCTGCTTTAGCTACAGGTTTGCAGTCCTCTGGAATTTTGAATTCTAATAATGTTAACAGCATAGCTAATACTTTGGCATCGGGTTACGTTAATTCTTTGGCTTCTCAAGCTCCACAGTACAATATACAGATTAAACAGGGGGCCTCAACTACTGGTGCTGCAACATCTTCTACCACCTCTACATCTACAACATTCGGAATGCAACAGTCTTTGGCTCCTGGTTCCACCTCACTTAGAGCTGGCAGTCCTGGAATCGATGCTTCCGAATCCGGCATTCCACAAGCAATGTCCAAAGCACTTGCAGCCTCTCTCGCTGCTTCAGATGTCTTCCAATCAGTTTTTGGATCTGGACTAAATAGTCAAATTCTATCGCAAATAGTAGCTACCGCAACACAGTCTGTCCTGACACAGTTAGGTCTGTCATCAGCGCAAGCAGGCAATTTGAAATATGCAATTCAAAACGCACTTATGAGTGTTGGCTATGGTGCTAGTTCTAAGGATTACGCGAATGCTATTGCATCTGCTTTAGCTACAGGTTTACAGTCCTCTGGAATTTTGAATTCTAATAATGTTAACAGCATAGCTAATACTTTGGCATCGGGTTACGTTAATTCTTTGGCTTCTCAAGCTCCACAGTACAATATCCAGATTAAACAGGGTGCCTCAAACACTTTTCTACAACATCTTCTACCACCTCTACATCTACAACATTCGGAATGCAACAGTCTTTGGCTCCTGGTTCCACCTCACTTGGGGCTGGCAGTCCTGGAATTGGTGCTTCCGGATCCGGCATTCCACAAGCAATGTCCAAAGCACTTGCAACCTCTCTCGCTTCTTCAGATGTCTTCCAATCCGTTTTTGGAACTGGACTAAATAGTCAAATTCTATCTCGAATAGTAGCTACCGCAACACAGTCTGTCCTGTCACAGTTAGGTCTATCATCATCTCAAGCAGGCAATTTGAAATATGCAATTCAAAACGCACTTATGAGTGTCGGATATGGTGCTAGTTCTAACGATTACGCAAATGCTATTGCATCTGCTTTAGCTACAGGTTTACAGTCCTCTGGAATTTTGAATTCTAATAACGTTAACAGCATTGCTAATACTTTGGCATCTGGGTACGTTAATTCGTTTGCTTGTCAAGCACCTCAGTACAATATCCAGATCAAACAAGGTGCCTCAACTACTGGTGTTGCTACGACTGCTACCTCCTCTAGTTCTTTAGGTTTTGGAACTCAACAGAATTTGGCTTCTGATTCAACATCCCTCGGTGCCAGTAGTTCTGCTTACGGATCTGTGGGTCCCTCAGCATCTTCTCCTGTATCATTATTGTCTTCTCCTCAAGGGGTAACTTCTCCTGCTGCATTTACTAGGATTCAAGATCTTGCTCAAGGTTTACTTCAAGCTTTTGGTCCGAACGGATTAGATATTGGTTCTTTTGCTCAGGGTTTGGTATCAACGTGCTCTGCGCTTGTGAATTCAGGCCTTTCTCCCGGTGAAGCCCAGGCTGAAGCCCTGATGGAAGCTATGGTTGCAATGATTCAAATTCTTACTTCTTCAAAAATTGGAAACGTGAATCTTGCATCTACTTCTTCGACGAGCCAAAATTTCGCTTCTGCTCTGACTGCTGCTTTTGGTTAACTTTTACCGTGTTTCAGAAATTAATAACATAAAATTGTGAATTCATTTTATGTTTTTTTTTTCCTTTTTATTAATAATTTTTTTATATATATAAATAGATTCTGAAGAAGAAATATTTGTTTGCCTATTTTTTTTCATTGATATACGCAGAAAAGTTTAGTGTATATATATGTACAAGAATATGTCGTTTTATGTTTAATAAATGGTCTTGATCGCATTTTCTCCAGAATGTCTATTTATGGATTTATTATGGCATATTTTGATGAATTGCTGTAAGAGAAAATCATTAAAAATATCAAACGATGGGAAATAGTCCAGCAATCCGGTTTGAATCTTTAATATCTAAAATTACAATTAGTTATAATATATTATATAGGAACTTCATAATATTTTCATAAATATTAATTATCCTATGATAATGTCCATTAAATATTATTATTATTAATATTATTATTATTTACATAAAGTGAAATATATTCGTTTGCACGTGAATAGTAAAACTGAAATAAAACTTGCAAGACTTAAAATTCCGCGTGCACAAATCTCATGGCAAAACAGACGTTATGATAGATTTAGTATTATATTTTCCATGCTGATGCCCATAAAAACAAAATTTTCTTTATTTTTCCTCCCTCTCATTATTATTATTATTATTATTATTGTGGTGGTACTTTTTATTTTATTTAATAATGGATAGAGGTTGCCTTTAATTTAAAACAAAATATGTTAACAAATTGTGATCGTATGAAATAATGATGAATTACCCTAGGCTTCGATCTGATCATACATGGGTACATACCAAGTATAAGATAAATTCAATCTTTACTTTTTTAAGATATTTTAAAGTTTAGAATAAAACATACCCGGTCTTGAAAAAAAAGAAAGGCAGTCTTCAATTCCAATTTAAAAGTATTTATTAAGATTAATTTGCTTTCCCACTTCAAGAATGCAGAAATCCGGACAACTGTTATAAATCTCAAATCTCTAATACATAGCCATGCTTCTTTAAAATAAATTCAAGATACTTATAACAAAATATTTATATAAAAAAAAATCAGCTCCGGTCACTGTCACAATTTCGTTTCAAGTCATAATAACCGTGTGGGACCACATATATAAAAATAACGGTAAAATATAACGTACGGACGCAAGTGCCCGGCCATTCTTCTCTGTACACAGGTGGAACACCAACTGACTGATTTTTAAATTTTTAAAAATCGCTCCTAAAGAAAAAACAGGTCCGCACACCTAAAATCACGGATACGTGATTTTTATTCGTTAATCGGACCGCAAAAGTAACCAATTAAACAGTTCGCGCACGCAAGAGAAACAATCGCCGATTCTCCCGTTGACAAGTGTCGCGGGAAGCAAACTTTACAGGGTGCGTTGAGCCAGGAACGAACGGCTGCGATGAGATGCCTGCAAAACGATGTATTTTGGCATAGGAATTAAACAAGAGGTGATGTATTTACATCACATATCCCCACATGACCAATTACAAAAAACTTTATGGCACTGGAAACATGAACCGGATATGGTGAAATTGTGAACAGAGCCAGAGACGGTTTTTGTTGACAAAAGACATAAAATTTTTTGTGAATAAATTGTATAAAAGAATAATATAAAAAAAATTCAGAAACATTACTAAATATAACATATATATCAATTATTTTACAACAAAAAGAAACTTATCGTTATTACACATACGAACTTGTTATAAGAAGAAATAATATAAATCATAATATCAACAAAAAAAAAAAATCACTGAACACATGAGCTTGTTATTTGAAAACACTCACGTGAGAAAAAAAAAAAAATTCCTTTTTTTTTTTTATTTTCTCTTTAAAGGAAATCATGCGAATGACAATAACATGGCTCATAAAATTAAATAATCTCAATTCTTATAGAAAAGTAAGATACACATAAAATATAAATGTAATATCCTAAATGTAAACACAGCACATGAAAATAGATATCTATTAATATATATAAGTATGAATATAAACATGAAATCATATTACACAAGTGACATGTCATGAAAGAAATATTATATTTGTTACCAGTAACATAAGAATTGTTAATAAAATAAATAGCAATATATTTGGGCCCAATTATTACATGTGAGAAAGCCCCTTGGAAATAGACCAAGAAAATATCAAACGAAATTAAAACCCAATTAAAATAATAACCCTAAAATGAAAATAAAAGAATGTACTTTACAAAAAAAAAATGCTATTTCCAATTGACTTGCTACTATTACACAATTATTTTCACATATATACATCTATATCTGAATAATACTCTAAAAAAAAAAATATATATATATATATATACATATATGAATGAGGAATTATTTAACAGAAGTGTGGTACAGCAAAATCCAACCATCTAACACATTGAACACTTTTTTTTTTTTTTTTGTATACTTTACTATGATAATCTTGAGATATTAATATTATATTTTCAAAAATTAACTCTTTTATAAAACATAATTTACTGGCTGTGACTCCCCAAGAGTACTCCCAAGCAGGTTGATCAGTCCTATTCTGAAGCACTCCCGGAAAGACACAGAAAGCAAAAAAAAAAATATTTATATATATATATAGTTAAATATTACTATTTTTTATTCCTGGGCCTCAGGTTGTACCTGGAGGCTGAGCTATCTGGTATACAAGTGTTATTTTTCTTGTTGACAATAGGAGCAGGAGATTGACTATTTTCTAGAACTGGTAATTTATTGTTTGTAAGCAGAGAATTTGTATTGTCTTGTATAAGATATTGTTTCCTTTTTGGGACAATTAAAAGTCTATCGATATTAATGTGGAACGGTTTTGCTGTAACACTTTCATACTCTTTAATTTGAACCAGCACCTTAGAAATTACTTTAGTGACAATAAAAGGCCCGATAAACCTTGCTTTGAAAGTGTCTCGTGTTTTCATGTAAACAAGGTCGCCCGTCTTGAACACTCTGAGGGAAGCTCTCTGGTGCTGTCTTTGATTTCTGTAATTTTGAGCATCCTTCATATTTCTATGTACCTTTTCATAAACTCTATTTAGCGACTTCATGTATTGATAATACTCAAAGGGGAATTCCATATTTGACATTTCATGCAATTCACATACATCAAATATATTAGAAACTGACCTACCAAAATGTAAAAATGCTGGTGAATACCCCGTTGATGAATGTATAGAAGTGTTGTATATACTTTTATGTATCATCAAGGCTTGTTTGAAGTTGAAGCCTTCACCTGCTAATGAAGCAATAGATGATTTGATACTAGTGTTTATTCTTTCGGAAGATCCTTGCGTCTGTGGATGTGCAGACGAAGCATGAACAAGGCTTATTTTCATGGTTTTGGTGAAATGGTTGAAAATATCTGCTGTAAACTGAGGTCCAAGGTCAGACATTAATGCTGCAGGACGTCCATATGATGTGATATATTTTGTTAGGGAGTCTACAACAGACTGTGCCGTGGGTTTTTTAATTGGAAAAAGTTCTAAGAATTTGGAGAAGTGATCAAAACAGGTAAGTACAAACATTTTGTTGGAGAATGGTCCAACAAAATCCATAGATACCAGTTCACCAGGTTTATTTGGAATGAACATTTCCTGTAAAGGAGCTGCAGGAATTTTGTGAGGCTTATTTCTGATACACAGTTTACAAGAAAGCACGTAATTTTTGGTATCTCTGTATATTCCTCTCCAGTAATATGACTTCAGGATTTTACGGTATGTATTATAAATACCAAAATGTGGCATATGAGCTATCTTTAAAATTTTAGGTTTTAGTGAATTTGGTACAAGAATCTTGGAGGAATTACTATCTTGTTTGCTATTAAATTTTCTTTTTATCATCAATAGACCCGTATCTGGATGAATGAAATAATTTTTGAATTTCTGTTTTGGATTTTCAGACGTAATATTTTGTATTATTTTCAATAAATTATCATCATGTTTTTGTTCAATAAATAAAGTATCTTGTGAAACTTGTAGTTCTGGGTCATTATTTTCTCTATTAGTTAGGTTTAGGTTGCTGTGATTTATATTGTGCAACTGTATGCTGGGTGAATTGGATAATACAGGTAAGATGTTTTCATCATTTATTAACTCTGGATTTGTTGTCAAATTTTGGGTGGATTCTGAAAAGTCATCACGTGAAAAATAATCTGCTAGAACATTAGATTGACCTTTAATGTATTGGAATGTAAAATCATACTATTAGCCATTTTGTAGTAAGATCTACAGGTGAAGTAGTACTGCGATAGAATTCTATGGGTTTGCTATCACTTAAAATTGTAAATTGTCTATTATATAAGTAGAACCTGAATGCTTGAACTGATTTAACAATTGCCATAAGTTCTTTCTTGAGTGCCGGATAGTGCTTCTCAGAATTAGAAAGTGTTTTGCTGAAATAGCTAACTGGTTGTAATACATTGTTGCGTTCTTGCAACAGAACCCCAGCTATAGCTACATTGCTAGCATCGGTATTCAGGAAGAAAGGCTTGTCAAAATCAGGTAAATTTAGAAATGGTTTAGTAAAAAATATCTTTTGAATTTTCTGAAAAACTTCTGTGTGTTGATGTGTCCATTTAAACGGGATCTTCGTTGAAGTTAACTGTGTTAGTTGATCCACTAGTTTTGCATAATTTGGAAGAATTTTTCTGTAAAAACCACATAAACCCAAAAATCTCTTTAAATGTTTTCTTGTTTTGGGAGTTGGAAATGCTGTTATTTTGGTGATGTTTGATGATATGGGACTTATTGTATGGTCTTGTATATGAAATCCAAGGTAATCAATAGCCTTCTTAAAAAATTGGGATTTCTTCGGAGATAAGGTGATGTTATACTTTAATAAAATTTTGAAAAGTTGAGTCAGTTTTTCTAACATTTCTGGAAATGAGTTGCTACATACAATAATATCGTCCTGGTATGCAAAGATACCAAGACATTTTGTTTCTTCAATTATCGCATCAATCAACATTTGGAAACTGCTTGCTGCAGATCTTAGTCCAAACATTAAACGACTAAATGAATAGGTCCCCCACTGAGTTGTGAATGATAACCTTTTTCTGAACTTCTTTGGGAGATGTATTTGATGATATGCAGACGGGAAGTCCAGCGTGGTGAAGTATTTATACTTTGAAATGTTATTAATGATATAATCAATTCGGGGCAATGGATACGATGAACTCCTTATCATGGCATTGATGAGTCGCAGATCAAGGGCTAGGCGAAAAGATGGCTTTTCATCAGGAGATGTGGGTTTTTTCTTCACAGCAAGCATGGGACACGCCCATTCAGAAATGCTCCTTTCAATGATGCCAGCCTCTTGTAGAGCATCAATCTGTTTCTTTATCTCCTCCTGCATAGCTTCAGGAACTGGATAAGGCAACGTTCTTACAGGAACATCACTTGTGAATTGTATATGCGGGGTCACATGGTCAGTGTGTCCCAGTGATTTAAGTGATGAGGAAAAAACCACTTGATGTTCCATGAGCAATTTCTGGATAGTCAATCTTTCTTTAGTAGACAAATGGTGTAAGGAAAAATTATCAATACTAAATTCAGATTTTCGGAGTTGAATAATCTCATCCGATGTTTGAATCAGATTAACTTGTGCTCTGGGCTCTTGTTTAATTTCCTCTATTTTTTCAATTTGGTGAATTATTCCAAGCTTGGTACCTTTATTTAAATGTTGATCTACTTTAGAATAATTTGTTAACGGAACTGAAAATGACATTACTTCAATATTTTTACTATGTGAACCCTCTTCAAGGTTGACAATTGCAGTGTACAAACCTATACCTTTGTTTTTATTCAGTGTGGGAATAAAGATTACCTGTTTATCAGCATATATTTGTTTGCACATAACAAAGACATAAACTGTTTGTAGCGGTGGAATGATCACTTTGTTTTTGAGTGTACATTTATTAACTTCATCTTGAGAGTCAAATTGAGAATTTTTATCGTTTACGAAAGTAGGATTAGAGGTAGAACTACTGGTCTCAGGAACAGCGGGTAAATTTTGGAGGCAATTAATTTTGGATTCAGGAATCTCATACTCATCTTCAGGAATTGTGCTATAAATGTCAACATGACAATCGTTAATTTGTACAAGATTTTGTTTTAAATCAATTAGGACCCTATGGGTTTTCAGAAAATCAAATCCCAATATACCAATGAATTTTGAGTCTGTAGGAATATCTATGAGAAAAAATGTATGTCTGAAAAAAAATTTGCCAATATTGAATGATAGATTGATACATCCCGCACAAAATACCGCTGAATTGACAGTAGCAATTTTAACTTTTGTAGCGACTCTTTTAAAGTGTAATTCATTTCTGAATTTATCGAAATAGCCTTTGGCTAAAACTGAAATGCTCGCACCTGAATCCAAAAGAAAGTTTTGTAATGACTTATTTATGTTTAACTTAACAATAGGTAAGTGAGGACTGGCAGCTTGAGTGTACAATAGAAATCTTAATGAATGAATAAAAATAACATCCTCATCAGGCTGATTTTCTGTTTGGGATGTAGCATTAGATGATATATTTGCAGGAACAATGGTTTGAGTACTTACTGAACTGACCAATCTTTTTGATGAGATAGGAAATTTTAATCTAGTGCTTAGTGATCTTAGGATTATATCCTGACCACAAATTTTTAGACCATTCGAATGTTCATTATGAACGGGAGAGGAAGTGCAGGACTGACCTCTCCCAGAAATTTGTCAGTCTTTATGAAACTGACGATTTTTGTAGTTGAGCCCTTTACGTTTATGTTCAAAAGTTGCTGACTCCGATTGAGCCTGTGCTGACCGGGGGTGTGTGTGAGAGGAGTGTCCATCCGAAGGAGAATGTCTATGGTTATATTTGGATCTAATTTTATTTCTTTGACATGATTTGAATCCCTGTCGATCTGTGTCAAATCTTCTGCCACCCTGATAATCTTTTAATTTGTAACAAAAGCGGGCAGTGTGTCCAACCCGAGAACACCACTGACATGTCGGTTTATGACCATCAGACCGCGAGGGCCGATCGGAATTTAATTCAAGATGATGCAGCTGGGAGTCCCGATCCGCGGCATTATGCTGTGCATTTTCAGCAGTCATGCAATGATTTATATTTGAAAATGATGGCTGGGAAACAGCCAAAGATTCACCTGATTGAACAACCTCCTGATATGCAGCCAGATTGTCAACCATTTCCTCAAAATTACTACACTTTCTCGTTAAAAGATGTAATTTATAATCGGGGGTGAGAGTATCTGTTAATTTTGCAATGAGTAGTTGGTCCATTGATTCTTGTGGAAATTTTGGAAACCTCTTATAAACAAGATGTTGGAGTCGATTAGCAAAGTTTCGGATATTCTCCAAACCATCAAATTTAATGGCATTATATTGTAATGCTACACTCTGTTCTGTTTCACCTTTAAAATTCTTACGTAAAATCTGAAATAATTCATCAGGAGACTTGGCTCTTTGGCATGGGATTGAAGATGTATAAAATTTTAAAGCCCTATCGCAAAGTTTTGATTTAATAAAAATAAGGGCCTGTTTAGGATGCCATTTAAAAATATCTATTTTAGTTTGCACCTGTTCAATAAAAAAATCCAAAAGATCTGGATCACCATTAAATGGTGTTACTGTGAATTTAAGACAATAAGTTTTTTCAGAAGTCATGATTTTAAGAAAAATTTGTCAAAATTTTGCAGAGACAAAAAAAAGTTAATGCATAGTCATATATTTTCAAAATATCAAGCAGACATACTCATCTACTTTAATCTTATTATATTTCATAACAAATTTTCATATTAACTGAAGTTGACCCATCTTATTATGTCTATTTTTTGAAGTGATAGCAAACTCCCAAACACAATAAATTATAACATGTTATTCCTTCAAATACAAAAATATCATACAGCCTATTTTCAAAATATTCTCTCTCTATTATCTTGGCATTAATTCTAAATCAAAACAGTATTTTTATTTTGCAAAAGAATAATACCCTATATAATCCAGAAATACATACCAATATATTACACTTCAAATGCAAAAGTAAGCTTTTAATTATTATTCTTGATAAACTATTTGTTTAAATACATTCAACAGACTAGATTATGATACTTAGTTCAATATGCCACTATGGAATTTTTTTTTTGAAAAACCACTTTTCAAAAGTATGTTTTTGAAAAAATATATGAATTCTTATTTAACTATTTCATTTTATTATTATTACTATTATTAATGAAATGGCTAATAGGCATCTTAAAATAAAATTTCACCCATACAAACAGTACTACTTTCAATAATTACTGCCCTTATGGCTATGAAAATATGAATAATAACAAAAATATACATCTTTCCAATAATTTCTTAAATAAAGCACTTTCAGATCAAAACTGGCAATGTACCTCATGCAATCTTTAATTTTTTACGATCGGCACCATATGTGGTGGTACTTTTTATTTTATTTAATAATGGATAGAGGTTGCCTTTAATTTAAAACAAAATATGTTAACAAATTGTGATCGTATGAAATAATGATGAATTACCCTAGGCTTCGATCTGATCATACATGGGTACATACCAAGTATAAGATAAATTCAATCTTTACTTTTTTAAGATATTTTAAAGTTTAGAATAAAACATACCCGGTCTTGAAAAAAAAGAAAGGCAGTCTTCAATTCCAATTTAAAAGTATTTATTAAGATTAATTTGCTTTCCCACTTCAAGAATGCAGAAATCCGGACAACTGTTATAAATCTCAAATCTCTAATACATAGCCATGCTTCTTTAAAATAAATTCAAGATACTTATAACAAAATATTTATATAAAAAAAAATCAGCTCCGGTCACTGTCACAATTTCGTTTCAAGTCATAATAACCGTGTGGGACCACATATATAAAAATAACGGTAAAATATAACGTACGGACGCAAGTGCCCGGCCATTCTTCTCTGTACACAGGTGGAACACCAACTGACTGATTTTTAAATTTTTAAAAATCGCTCCTAAAGAAAAAACAGGTCCGCACACCTAAAATCACGGATACGTGATTTTTATTCGTTAATCGGACCGCAAAAGTAACCAATTAAACAGTTCGCGCACGCAAGAGAAACAATCGCCGATTCTCCCGTTGACAAGTGTCGCGGGAAGCAAACTTTACAGGGTGCGTTGAGCCAGGAACGAACGGCTGCGATGAGATGCCTGCAAAACGATGTATTTTGGCATAGGAATTAAACAAGAGGTGATGTATTTACATCACAATTATTATTAAAGAATATTCCATAATAATAGTTTGTTCTAAGCTGTGTGGATCATTTATGAACTTTTGAAGAGCAATAATGGCTAGTAGTTGGGGAAAAAAAATATAGGTTGCTAAAAATTCTTTAAATTTACTATAATTTTGATAATATCTTGATAATTTGGCATTTTTTTTGTAAATTTTTTTCTGAATTGAAAAATTTCAATGTTTATTAATGAATTAATTACTTTATTTATTTTTCAAATATAAAAAAAATAATTACTTAAATATAATGACCAAAAAATCAGGATTTAGAAATAAAATTAGAAAATTTCTCTGATTATTTTCATTGTATCACCGTAGAATTATTTAAATTATTTAATTTCTGGTTTTCTGTATTATCGGGGCACAAGATTTTGTGTAGATTTTTGTTTTCAATTAGGTTGCGTTTTCTGAATTTTATAAAGCAGGTAGATAAAAATTTTAATAGACAAGCCAATCGGAGAAAAATGTTCAAGGAAAAAAAAAATCACTTTGTTTTTAAAAGATATATTTGATGTTGATAGTATCAATAGAGTTTTGTTAATAGACAGATGCGACATATATTAATTAAATAGCTAATATGAAATGAGTTCTCTTTTTAGACAACGAAAATGAGCGCAGAAGTTTAAAACAAAGTTTGATAAAGCAACTATAAAGTGTCGTTTAAAATCAGAGTTAGTTAAAATTATTTCAGGAAACCTGATAACGGAAATGGGGGCGGGGGGGGGGGTCTTTTCACAATTTTATCATCTGCCTAAAGCCTAGGAACAGAAGAAAAGAAAATATGTACTGTCAAAGCACACTTCTGAAAAATAAGCAGGATCTTCTCATTTCTTATTAAAGCACCGACAAGGAAACATTCAAAAGGTGTCGTCTTCAAAAAATATTGAAAAAAATATATGTGATACATACTCTTCATAAAACACCAGAAAGTGAAAAAAATTATCGGCTGAAATGAATTACAGCGACCACAAATAATTATCAAAATTAAGCATATTTGGCGATTTCACATTGTTAGGCGATTGATATTGAGTACTTGGCGGAGAAACAAAACACGGTTCTGTTCGTACGCGGCAATCTCGGTGGTAGCGAACTGAACGTCTAACAGCGCTAAATCACCAAATATGCTTAATTTTGATAATTTTTTGTGGTCGCTGTAATTCATTTCAGCCGATAATTTTTTTCACTTTCTGGTGTTTTATGAAGAGTAGAATCACATATATTTTTTTTCAATATTTTTTTAAGACACTTTTTTTTTTCCTCATTTAATTATTCATTTCAAATTTTACATTACTTTATATATACAACTGATGAATATTCTAGAACAGAATATTCTAGAATTCGAAAAATCGAGAAATTGCATAACTGAATAATTAACATCTTAAATTTAAACAAAAACTATTTCAAAAGAATTTTCCATGACGAGGCTCGAACCTAAAATCTTCAGTTTCGTAGCTCGATACTTTACCTCGGAGTCATGGCGTTTATACACGAAATAACTTTCGTTACAATATTACAAGAGTGAATATGAAATGAATAGCTAAACGAGAAAAAAAAATCCTAAAAATGAGAAATTCCTTCTCGTAGTTATTAAAGAAATGAAACTTTTCAAAAAGGAGATTCCGTTTATTTTTGATAAAACTTTACTTATTTTTGACAAGTGTGTTTTAACAGTGTGCATTATTCAAAGGATTTATAAAAGAAATTAAAAACATTTATGAAATAATATCTTTCAGGAAATTAAATTGTTAGTAATTACACTTAGTTTTACTCATATTCCCCTTTTTGAGAAAGCAACGGCTGTTACAGTTTTTGAAAAAATCTTCTGAGAAAAATATTTGGAGGCTTATCTTCTCATTTTTAAATATTTCTCATTTTTAACAGTTAATGAAAATAAATTCCAGCTCACTCAAGTGTAATAATTACATGTTGGCATTCTATTTTGTTCGCCATAAGAACATATAAAAAGCAGATTACAAGATCCGTTACACTTTATTAAATTGATAGTTTTTGTATTTTCAATAGGTGTACCACATGATAGTAACCGAACAATTTCGCCAATGGGCTCTTCCCACCGTCGTCTGCTCAATCACGTGATAGAGGAAAACGAATAATCGAATTCTGAGAATCGAATTCAATTAAGTATTGTTCTTAAGAACAAAAGTGTTAATATTTAATATAAAATAAAACAAAAGTAATATTGTGCATTTGTAAACAGTAGAGTAGTTGTATTTGTAACGTTAAGAATTTTTTAAAAACACTCTATGTGTTTATTTATTTTCAACTATAAGAATCAATTTTTGTATGTTTCAGTTTATCTGTTACATTAACTGATCTAGCAATAAATAATAGCTCGTTCTTGTGGAATGTTTATGGATTATAAAATGTTTTCATTTAATTTAATTGCATAAAGGTGTTACAACAAGTTAATTAACTTAGTAACTGGTCTAAATGGATTTACGTAGTACGATATTTCACTGTCACTGATTTAAGTACCAAAAATCAGAATATTTAAAATATTCTTCATGAACATCAATAAGAAATATAAACTAAATGATGACTGTAAATGTATACAGCAAACAAAAGATGATGAATAATGATATAAAATGGATTAAAAATAATGATGTATAAAAAAAAAAATAACACAGATTAAATACGATTGATCAAAAATAAGAATAGAAAATATGTTATTGAATAAATTGCTATAGATATTCTTCAACCACATTTCTTGCGACCATGGAAGCCTCTGCGCAAGTGCGGATTGAACGAGTCCAGTGTTAAAATAGGGGTGACTGAGAGAAAACAAGCGATAAGGGAACACCGAATAACTGGATGTTTGCCAAATAACTATCTCTCGGCCAATTTTGCATCCCTCCAAACTTTTGGACTCGGCCTCACTGCTAGTCGTAGGAAACGTGGTCGCACTATAAACAAGACTGCGTCTGCTATTTGTTTTTCCTCTATCATGTGACCTCTGACGTCAGGTGGGAAGAGACCATAACTTGCTTTGAGAAAATTAAACCGCATATTATTCTTCTAAGATAGCAGAAACCTTACCGAACAAGAAGTAAAGATTTGAAATGCGACAGCTGTCAAGAAATCACGATTCAATGGACAGTTTTAGAAATAGATGAATAATTAACGTACTGAATAATTTTCAAAATATTATGTGATTAACTGTGCAATAGGCTCTTTGAACTGTTCGATTAAAATTTGCGGAAGTTACATTTTGAGTTTTATATTAGCAAACATTTTTTTTTCTTATATTTATTTTATAAATTAAGAGAGAGAGAGAGAGATGGATTAATTGGAATACCTGTATAAGCTAATTCATAAAACATTAAAACAAATAAAATAATAAAAATGAATGCATACATGATTACAACACCACATAGAGTACCTAAATTTAGCACAGAAGGAAAATCATATAATACAATTTGAAATACACTTTCAGCAGTTTTCAAGTATACCTTTAATACATCCGAATTCTTTTATATGACCTTTTAACCCTTTCAGGGGCAAGCAAATATCTTCATTTAAAACCAACAGCCACCAGAAATCACCAACAATATTAAAAGACGAGAAATAAATGAAGTTATTCCTCTAACAAGGAAACATTCAAAAGGTGTCGTCTTCAAAAAATATTGAAAAAAAATATATGTGATTCTACTCTTCCAAAAACACCAAAAAGTGAAAACATTATTGACTGAAATAAACTACGGCGAAGACATAAAATTATCAAAATTAAGCATATTTGGCGATTTCGCATTGTTAGGCGATTGATTTTGAGTACTTGGCGGAGAAACAAAACACGGTTCTGTTCGTACACGGCAATCCCGGTGCTAGCGAACTGAACGCCTAACAGCGCTAAATCGCCAAATATGCTTAATTTTGATAATTTTTGTGGTCGCTGTAATTTATTTCAACCGATATTTTTTTCACTTCCTGGTGTT
The DNA here is from genome assembly GCA_963930645.1 of Salticus scenicus. Lineage (NCBI taxonomy): Eukaryota > Metazoa > Arthropoda > Arachnida > Araneae > Salticidae > Salticus > Salticus scenicus. The sequence continues at coordinate 119,338,921 of OZ005661.1, forward strand.
TTATGAAAAGTAGAATCACATATATTTTTTTCAATATTTTTTGAAGACGACACTTTTTGAATGTTACCATGTAAGTTATATTTTATTTTGTTAACTGCAATTTAAAGATGTTAAACTGTACTTACCAGACATTCCGTTCATAGACGTAATGCATTTGCTTTTTCTTGACTCTCTCTGTGCACGAAACATTTGCTTGATTTTAACGAAAAATTACAAATAACATCTTAGAATATTGGATTTAGACTTCTTGTTATAATATTTTTCTTGAGATATATTGATTACACAGACATATATGCACAGACTGACACATTGACCAACTGCAAGAAACCTGATTTTCGTATTCAAGGGACCTCAAAGCGTGTAAATATTTGAAAATTCTACCTAAAACAAACATTTTGTTTTTCTCTACCATATATGGTAAGATATTAGTAAAAAAAAAATACAAGATAAATTTTATTTCTTGACTTCTTATATATTTCTTGATTTCTTATTTCTTGACTTTATATTTCTTGACTTCTTATATATATTTCAATCATTGCCGTTTATTAGACCAAAATTCCGTGCAAAAGTTTGCTATCAAAAAGAGAGTGAAAAGATAATATGAAGTTCGATAAAAATACTTCAAGATTGGTTGGTTGGTTGGGTTTTACGTGGCTCTAGTGCTGCGCTGATGGGCAACTGGCGACGGTCTGGGACTCACCATTAGAGGTGGTCCGGAGACATGCCATCGCAATTTTGATCCTCCTCGGAAGGGACTAAAAAAATACTTCAAGAATGTTCATTGAACGTTACTGAACTAGGTTTCCGTGGCATACCGAGGGGCTAAGAGCGGGAACCTCTGAAGAAATTTAAGTTTTAGTGTATGGTGAATCTTTATGTTTTAGGTATCTGATGAAGTTGTCATGCTATTATTTTGACCTAAAATATTCGCTGCAATTCCACTCTAAGTGATAAGTTTTGATCTAAATAATCTTATTGTACAAAATGTGGCCATAGAGCGAAACCCCCAAAACTAAACGAATCCATTTATGCAAGGACTATGATTAAGGTAGTGCAAGCGGGTCAAATCCTTTTGGCCTCCACATTAGGTTTGGCTTCCGTATAAATCTTAATCTTCAATGACTTTTTATGATTATAAGTTTAAGTGAAGTAATGAAAAGGCCCCCAGGGATGTAACACGGGCGCAGAATTCATATCGGAATTTGTTTAAGAAATTTTTCTACCTGTAATATCGTTGATTTAAGAAGTAAAAAAATTTCTTACATTGATAGTGGTAAGAATTCTGCGCCCGTGTTCCATCACTGGGGGTCATCAATTAGGGGGCCCCGTTAAGACTTTTTGCCCGGGCCTCGAAAGTTGTAGATTTGTCACTACTAGGTTTCACGAGTTATTACAGAAAAAGTATCAAAAATCTGCTTTGAAATGACGGTAAATGCAAAGACACACTGTTTCGGAATGAGTAAATTAAGCATAACTACAGTGTGAAAGCACATTTGTAATTATTTATTTTTGACTGATGAAAGGTTCGTACTTAATAAATTCAACCCAAACTAATAAAGCTTAAGAAATTTAACTCACAATTTTTTCATATGTCTTGTTTTTCTTTAAAAGTAAGGCCAAAAAATAGACGTATAAACATAATATAATAAACCTACTCAGGGAGCATAGAACAAGCTTAATTATTTTCGTCTGGTGAATTGTGGTAGTCAATTATTTAGACTCGAAATGATTAAACAAATAATTTAACCAGAAAATATTAAAACTTGTTTCATCTATATATATATATATATAAACATATATAGTAAATTAAATTTACTCGGGCAGCACACTGTTAAAAATTTCTGTAAATTTAATGTAAATATTTATCCAGAGTCTATGTAAATTTACAGTAATTCTTAGTTAAAAGTGAATAATCGAGATTCTCAATCTTTATTCTGTATTTTTATGTAATTTTATTATTTTATTTTTTAATTAAAATTAAAAATGACTGTTTCTACTTTAGATAAAAGCATTCCAAGTCCGAAATATATTCTCCCCAATAATTAATTAAATTAATATTAGTTATTAAAATGAATGTATAAAATAAGTTTTTTAACATCTCCGGTTATTTTTCTCTGTAATTTTATGTAAGGCTTAAGATAATAGATTACACAGAGTTTTCTGTTGAAATTTTTAACAGTGAAGAGAGCCGCTGGAGACTCCACTCACAATTTTTCCATTTAAGTCTCGATTTCTGTAACAAATTTCTTCAAAAGTAAGGCCGTAAGCAGATGTACAAACATAATAAATCTATGCCGGCAGTAGAGAACAAACATTGAAAGAAGGCATCCGCAGAGATCGAGATAAAGAGAGAAGTTTTTCGAAATTTATAATTTTCACAAATAAATAGAGAAAAAAGGAGGTTTTATCTTTGAATAGGAATAAAAACAGAAGTATTTTTCAAATATTATGATTTTAAACAAGAGTGAGTGGTTTTATAAAGCAATTTTTTATTATGTCTGATTTCATTTATTTTTTAATGCCATTTATATGTGAGAATGCTCATAGGGGGGAATCGAAAAACACAAAAAAAACCTCATCTTATAGAAAACGGATATCTACAAAAACGGTTTTAGCTTGGACCTATAAACATTTTTGCAAATTACTTATTTACAAGCAGGCTTTGACCACTTCGCTGGACACTATACTAAAATGAGTTATCAAAATCCCATAACTTTATTAATAGACTGTGTTAAAGTTCCCACAGTGCTCGGTAGAGATTTTTTCCGCTCCCGTCGTGAAAAATCCAGGTTTCCCCTGCCTTCGTCAGCAACTTACCAGCTTACTTCTTACCTTCCCTTTCCCCAGCAGGTATATTCGAAGTTTTGCGAAATTTCACCAAAGTACATAATGCGCAAACCTAATCAACATACATACACCAAAATTCGCCATTATAAGATAATTTAAGGCGAATTCAAACAGGAAAATGTGTTTTTATAAGTGTTTATTGCACCCCGATCCTAAGGGGATAAATGGGGGATAATTTCATAAAATCCTATTACAATAATTGTCGGATACATATAAACAATTTATGCACCAAATTTTGTGACCGCAGATCCCATAGATTTCCCAAGACAAATTTCGAGCTAAAAGCGGGGGGAGGTCTCAAATTTTCTACTTTGTAACGCCCCCTCATTCCCCCATCCCCCCCCCCAAAAAAAAACGAAAACCACAAAAAAATGAAAATGTGTTTTTGGAAATATCCTAAAGGAGACACATGGCTATTTGCAATATCTTTGTACCATTTTTAGTGGAGCGCTACTCAAAATTACGGAGTTTCTGAAATTTTTATCCGAAAAACAATATTTTCCCCTCTCTCCATCAAGAATTCAAAAACCGTATATAATATTTTACTTATACTAAAGTCCTCATGTGCACTTTCTTCACGGTGAAGTAATTTGGGGTTGAGTAATGCTTAGAAATTTTTTTGCTAGAAGAGGGAATTTCGATAAATTCCGTTACTTTAGGTGTCGGATACATATAAACAATCCAAGCACAAAACTTTATGACCGCAGCTCTGAAAAATTTCCCAGAACAAATTTAGTGCTAAAAGAGTGTCTCGAAATATCCTAAAGAAGATACATGGCTGTTTTAAACATCTTTGTTACAGTTTTGGTAGAGTTCTACTCAAAAATCCAGAATTTGAAAAATTTCCCGCAAAAATCGAATTTTCCCCTCTTCTCTCCACTTCAGAATTGAAATTTTCTAAATCGCAGATAATGTTTTATTTGTACTCATGTGTAGTCTCCCCATGTGCAATTTCTTGACCGTGAAGTAATTTGGAGTTGAGTGATGCTTGCATGGGTGTTTTTACCTCTGTCCTCCCCAAGGGGGAACGGGAGTAAAAAAAAAAAAAAAAAAAAAAAAAAAATGCGTTTTTGAAAATATTTAAAGAAGGTACATGGCTGTTTTCAATACCTTTGTATCATTTTTATTAGATCTCTACCAATAAAATAAAATAAAATAAATCCGAAATTTCTGAAATTTCCTCCCAAAAAACGATTTTTCCCTTCCTTCCTGTAAGAATCAAGAATTCCAAAATCGTACGTAATGTTTTATTTATACTCAAGTCTAGTCTCCTCATGTGCAGTTTCTTCACCGTGAAGTAATTTAGGGCCGAGTTATACTTTCAAACTTTTTTTTTTTTTTTTTTTTTGCTTTCTGTCCCCCAGATGGAAAGAGGGATAATTTCGATAAATCCCGTTACTTTAGGTGTCGGATACATATAAATAATCCAAGCACCGAAATTCGTGACCGCAGCTCCCATAGATTTTTCAGGACAAATTTAGCGGAAAAAAGTAGTGTCTCGATTTTGCTCCCTCGTAACCCCTCCCCCTCCAAAAATAATAATAATAATAATAATAAAAATAATAATAATAATAATAAAAATATCGTAAATTACAAAAAAACAAAAACGTGTTTTTTGGAAATATTCTAGGGAAGTCGCATTGTTTTTTTAACATCTTTGTTCTATTTTTGGCAGTGCTCTACTCAAAAATCCGGAATTCGCGAAATTCCCCGCCTAAAATCTATTTTCCCCCTCTCTGCCCTTAACAATAAAAAATTCTTAAATCGCAGGTAATGTTTTATTTGTACTCATGTGTAGTTTTTCCACGTGCAATTTCTTTATTATGAAGTAATTTGAAGCTATGTTATGCTTACAAACGTGTTTTTGACTTTTGCCCCCCTCCCCACCCAGGGAAAGAACGAGGGGAATTTCAAAAAAGTTGACAGATACAATTTTAAGTCGGTAAAGACCTAAATTTTTGCCAAGCGCCGTTGAATTCCGCCCCGCCGTTCTTACGTGATACCCGGATTAAAATAGCGCTACAGACATACAGACACGATGACACACACACACACAGACAAAATTTCCTGTATTCATTTTTGTCTATCATGGTGTGTGAAACACGAAAGTACCTCAAAATTTTTTTGATTCTGACAAATTTACAGACAAATGTCTGATTTTATTGATATAGATTTATTTATTTATTTTATACCACCTTCATAGCCTCCACAAGATGCTTCGATACTGAAGATTTTGATTTTTCTTATAATTTTTTAAGCAACTTGTATTAACAAACTAATTTTTCATTTCAGAAAACATTTTTCATTTGTTAAAAATAGATAGTGCGCTTCTTTTTCTTATCATTCATTTAATATTTTATTTTGCGTGCATTCGACTTAATTATTTATTAGTCTTTTTTATCATTCTTAAGTTACTTTCGTGAACTTTAGATTTTAGATTTATTTTCGAGAAATATTTATATTATTTTTCAAATGTATTTTTAACATATGAACATTAACCCCAAATTTATTTTGTTAATATAAATTGAGAAAAAACAACTTTACAAATTCTACATGTAAAAAAGAAAATTATAGATATTTCAAAATTTAGGCCTCTTGTGTTGCTGGAGATGAATACGCAAAAAAGAAGAAAAAAAAAAATAATAATAATAACATACTGAGAAAAACTTTATAGTGCCAAATCTCACAACTATTGGATAAGGTACCTGTTTTCTGAAAAACGAGTTAATGCCAAAATGTCAGTGGAGGCCTCCTGTTGATAGTTGATACTCAAAAAGATTTTGGGTCCCGGATGTGTGTCGGTTTGTCTGTTTGTTTCGCGATAGCGGCCGCAAATGACGCGCTACGATACACATGTTCATGAGCCGTACTGAATTAGTTGTACATGGCAACCATGTATTATGTTCTTGTTATTAATGGAATACAGATTTTAAAATGAATTGCTTAGATTAATGATAAAAATTAAATCCCATTCAAGTCAAATGAAACGTAAATCTCCCACTCTCTCTCTATTTCACACGCACATGCACACACACACACACACACACACATATATATATACATATATTCATATAACAATTCAAAAACTTCATAAATGATCACAATTTTATGCTTTTGAAGAAGAGTCTGTAGGGCAGATCAATAATCGGTTCTTTGAAAGTAATAGCATTTTGACACTAAAAGCAGATTATATTTAAAATTATAAGATTTTCTTTCTTTCTTTTTTTTTTTTTTTTTTTAATCAGTGTAGACTTTATCAATAAATATATTAAAATGGAGAATCTTTTCTAATAAGAAAATACTATTATTATTCCTAACAATACTTTCAAAACTACAACAATTTTGTCACTAATAGTAAATTAAAAATCAAATTACAATTAAAGCAAATTAAACAAAAATCAAATGACAAAATCTCAATGAAAAAAAAAAGTGTTATTAAATTAAAAAAAGTTTAAATATACCTTACATGATCATAAAAACTCAAAGGGACCGAAATTCTCCGGATCTCAATGACTAGGAGCAAATAATAGGGGCATAAATCCTTATCGAATCATGTTCTTAGACTGACTAAGAAGAGGATTCGACAAGGATTATTTTAACAAAACCGTACGAAGTGTACTTTTTTTACATAGGAATCTTTCCTAGTGTTCGAACACTTTTGCTACCGACTGTACGACAGGACTATTTCTTTCAGACAGCGATTTTGCGTTGTCACAATTTCAGTGCGCTAGGATGCCTGCCAATATCCAATTTTACAATTTAATTTCTTAACTATCTTAAAATATTTAGGAATTGTATTAGTGAATTCATCAAAAATGAAAATTCATTTAAAGTATTTTGAAGTATAAGATAGATTTTCTTTATACTAACTATGTGAAAAATACCAGAGCCGGAAATTGAACCCAGGTCCTCCGATTAACGAGCGGATGCTCTTCCTCTGATCCACCCTGGCTGATAACCAGCTCGACATTTCTCATTTAATAACCATTACATCTGCGTTGCAGATACGGTGACCTTGCCAACTATTATTATGTGAGAAATGTCGAGTTTGTTATTTACCAAGATGGCTAATAATTTTTTTTTTTTTTTTCATTCGCAAGATTGCATTTTCCAGTCGTACTAAATTAAATTCTGTTAAAGACATATTTTTTTTTACTTATATATATATATATATATATATATATATATATATGTATTACTCCACTGATAACATTTTAATTTCCCTGTGGAAAATGATGTAATAAGAGAAAGTATTTGTAAAATGGCAAATAGAGTACCTTTATAACCTAGACGTTTTTAATTAATAACTTCGTTAACTAAAAGGATAGACATTTGTAACTACCTGAAATGTCATCCAGTATTCAGTACACATTGATACTTCTCATGATGCAGAGGACTTTGCCCTCAGCGAGGAGATACGGTCGCAGACAAATAAATTTGACGCCAGCGACAGTAATTTTTTAAAAATATATAGAGATAACAGGGATGGAACACGGGCGCAGAATTCATACCGGAATCTGTTTAAGAAATTTTACTACCTATAATATCGTTGATTTAAGAAGTAGAAAATTTTCTTACATTGATAGTGGTATGAATACTGCGCCCGTGTTCCATCCCTGAGATAATATTACAGAGTATGAAATATTAATAATAGAAATGGCATTGTTTTGTAGGCGTCATTATTAATCATTTGTTATTACTGGTGAGGATAAATTTTTTAAGTGTGATATAATACTTTAAGAGCAGACAAAATTAGTCATTAACTGAAAATTAAGCATGAGTCTAGATAATAAATTCCACATAATACTTACCATTTCAATCTACATAACTGACTTAAACTTGAATAAACTATAAACTATGCATCTACGATGATAATTAAATTAGAATTTGTTACACGCACATTTTTAACAAAAGGATGATTGCATTTAGGACATTGGGGTTTACAATACTGCAGACAAAAAGTAAAAACAGTTTTAAAATAGGAATGATTCTTATAAATATGATAGGATACTCATAAATATGATAAGCTTTTTTCAAAGTTAAAAAAAAAAAAAAAAAAAGCCTTCGTAGTGTTATCACTGGATGTAAAATGAAACTTTGGTTACATGATAAGAGGACACCTGTGTTTCATTTGAGTATTATTTTCAAATCGAAAGTTGAATTTTATAGATAAAACAATTGTAATGCATGGTTATATATCTTTTAATATATATATATATATATTTCATAAATTTTGACTACGAAAAAGCGATAAATCTGGAATTGAATTTGTAGAGTATATATTTGCCAACTAATGGCAAAATCAGCCATCTCTAAAAATAAAAATGTTTCGAAAAAGAGAATTTTTCGCCACATTTATCCAAAGTAAATTTGCAACCAAAACTCTTTAGCTTTACAGTCATTACTGCAGTAGGGGTAACTGGGGTAATTTTTAGACAAAAAGTAAACTTTTGTTATAAAAAGGGTTTCTTTGGATATAGTTCAAATTATATATTTTTATATTATTAATATTATATGAATTATCTTATCAGAATACTCAATTAATGGCTTTGTAAATAAAGAAAAATTAAAAAATTAAAAATAAAAATGCTTCTAGGAATTACCCTGGAAATTGGGGTAATTCTTCGAAATGCAGGGGGAAATTATTAGACACTGGATTTCTATGTTTTATGAATAGAATTTTTTTTTTTTTACAAACAGTACTAGTCAGTCAGTATTTGGTAATATTGGGTAATCAAATAGGGTAAAATAATTGGCAATTTAATACACACACACACACACAAATAAATAAATAAAATAAATAAAATAAATAAAAAAAAAAATAAAAAAAAAAAATATCAAAGCAGTCTTTGGGGACTGCCGATAGAAGTGAAAACTAAGTAACTTGTGAATTGTATCGTCGAGCTATTAGATTATTATTTTCGAATTATTTTTGGTTTGTAAAAAAGTGTTTATGATTGAATTCTGCAATTTTCTGTTAAAAAATTTGAAGGTGATTAATTTCTTCTTTAATACAATTTAAAATCTACAACTAAATAAATATATGCAATAAGCAAATTTGAAAATATTGAAAGTAAAAGTTGATAGGTAATTTTTCAGAGACATTTTTCTAGTGAACTAGAAAACTTGCTAATATGTGGATTACTGCTTAGGAAATTTTTATACAATGAGAAAAGACATTTAAAAACTTAAATTCAAATACAAAAATCAAATAAAAGTTAATAGCTTTTAAACACCAAGTGCGTCTAAGAATTACCCCCAACGTTATCGTGTCTAAAAATTACCCCGGTTACCCCTACCTCTTTTTATCCTATTATATATCCCCCCCCCCCCCCACCCAAGAGAGGTCCCCCAGGCTTGCCTGCAAGTCTGTGGGAGCCTACCCGGCTGGTAAATAAAATTTTCTAAGTACTATGGATTCGATTATGAAAAAAAAAAAAAAAAAAAATATCACTATTTATCATGAATATGCTCTCCACTTGGATTAGTACAAAGAGTTTAAAGATCTCACCATCATATTGGTGAGAAATAGAAAAACACTATGCACATTTAGTATTAAATTTTCTAGATTAAATGATATAAAACATAATATGATTACCAGGTATACATAATATAGTATAACAATCAATATTAGAAAAACAGATTATTCGATTGACTGACATTTAGACAAATGAAACATGGCCAGCTGTCAAAGAGTTTTTCTTGGAGAAAAAGTTCTCTACCTTTAAAGTCTTATAGCTTTAGGCCAACACATAAGTCCTGTTGGGTCTAATTGTGTTATAAAGTTCTGCACTTTTATTAATTACGTATTTATAAAGCATTACACAGTTTTTTTTTCTTTTTCTCCTCATTTAGCATATTTAACAAGTAAAAATATATGATATAGAGTAAGATGCTATAGGAAAATAAAACAGTGAAATAATGCAACACACTTTTACACTATAAGAAAACAAAAATTGAAACTAAACATTGAACTGCGCACACACAGCATACCAGGTTTTGCTCTCGAAGTTGGAAGACGGGATGTGCCGGGTTGAATTCCAGGTCACGCTCATCGAATCAGCTGTTCAGTACTTTTTGTGGTTTTCTCTGAAACTCGCGTGAATACGATATAGGATCCTTAGAATGACTCCTCCCCACGGAGGGCATCTTCCTTGGGCCCAAGTCTCTAATGTAGACAATTAGTCTAAACCAGAACACTAACACGTTAAAGCAAATGCAAAACGAATTGTACTTAAATAAATGATTTTTTACCTATAGATTTTATTAAGCTATAGGTAGAGAAATCAAATATGTATCTTCTTTGTCCTCTTCTTTGTTCCTTATTGGCTGTACTTACGTTTATCCCAGACAGATTGATGTGGTCGGCGCCCCAATTTGCCAACTCGCCAAACCATTAACACAATTATTTATTGCTTTACATCTGACATAAGTAATCAAACCTTAATTTATAATCATAAATCTTTTATTTCTTTCAACATCGCTAATTTAATTCTTGTATTGAATCTTTCCGGCGCCAGATACATTTTTATTGTTCATTAAACTTATTTATAGAATATTTCTAGACATTAAAATGCTTATCCAATTTAAATGATTAACTTGTTTATTTATTTTGGAATGATCGCGATTGCAATTTCCGTTCTTTATTTTTTATGCTTTTAAAGTAACTTACAGCCCAATATGAAATCTCTTAATTCATTTTGCCATGTTACACTGAAATATAAAAAGAATACCCAGAAAATATGAAAATAATTATTTAAAATATAAAAATATTAATTTAATTCTCACCTCTTTTTTATCTTATTTATATTTATTTATAATTATTATTAAAATTTAAGACATTTTTAACAATAGGTATAATAAATCTGTTTCTAACTTAGGAAAATATGAAATAAGAAATTTTTAAAATTAAAATAAATAAATAAATAAATGAAAATAAAATAGAAAATTATTAAAAAATAAAATAAACCATTCCGAAAACAATTATGGCAAAAATACTTTATTTCAGTGAAATACAGAATACATTTTTCATAAATTAAAATATATATATATATGTATAAATAATATACATTTAAATATAACGTAAATTTAAATATAACATAAACATTTTTTAATAAATAAATACATTGGAAAAAATCAAGCAAGTCCAAATAAAACACAGCATATGCCGGTTTATATTTGTAACTGACCATTAACAATATGGTACAGCAGTACATCATGTTACAAAGATCAGTTTACAGTTCATAATATTGGGGTGGTAGAAACTTTATTAGAAGTTATATAAATGTTGTTCAGGACAAAATTCCACTGTCAGTTGTTTAATTCATTATGATAAAACATCCCCCCGACGTAATATTATTTTAGAAGCATCAGTTATATACATTTTTCCACTTAACCCTTTGTATCCCACCGGGACTTTAAAGTCCCACCAAAAAAATTTCTCAATATAGTCTAAATTTATTACAGGATTTCATTGGAACTTCAAAGTTTCTATAGTTTAAGCTTTTCCTATAGTTAAGCTATAGTAAGCTAAATTTAATATGTTTCTCATGCAGCAAAGAAATATAATAAAAAAGTTTCAAACTATTTTTCCAAAAATAAGGTAAATTAACAGTTTGAAATAGTTTTTATTTTATTTTTTAATGTTTATAATTTGTATTTCAATTAATTGCGATATGTATTTCTTCCAAAATTTTGATATTTTTATTTATTGAAAAGTTACGATTTTTAATGGCATCAGTGGTTATATTAAACAGAAATAAACACCTCTTAGTGTTGCTTTGTTAGCTATATTAATTCGTACTGTGCTATTACTCCTATTTAAATATATATATATATATATTTGTATATAATACCTTTGAAATAAATTTATGACTAAACATAAGGTTTATTGTTTTATGGAGGGGAAAAATTGGGAATGAAAGGGTTAAAGCCTAATTAACAAAAATGTTAATTAAAAGATTTTACTGAATTTTATCCAGAAACCAATGATAAATATATACAATTTAAAGAGGAGAAAACGAAATGATTAACAAAAAAAGAGAAAAAAAAACTATCACGTAAAAACCACGCAATTTCTATTACTCAATGCTATATATATTATAAACTATTTTTGGCGATAGAATTTTATGTCTTCTAACAATACAAAGTAATCACTAATCAGACATCTAACAATTTTAATGTAAGAGGAAACTAATACTTAACCCATTTTAACAAAATTTATTTATTTTGCTCAAATTTCAGAAAAATTATATTTTTTAAGGTTAATTAAAACTAAATAAACTAAATACAACAAAATTTGAATATATATATATATATATATATAAATATATATTTCGTATAAGAAATCTTATCCACCTTGTACGCAGGACGTTGAAATAAAGAGGATGAAATTTGCACTTATATGTTTTAGTATTCTCTTCAATAGTGAAAAGTGCTTTCCGAGTATAAAGTTTTGCTTTATCTGTATAATACTTTCTTATTTACATGATAGTTTTCCAGAAAGAATTTTCAACGCAAAGAGTAGATAAACCACGCCCCCTAATCTAATTATTAAACAAAGATTCCAGATGGAGGAGGAGGTGAGACACATAACACGCTAGCAGGAGCTTATATATACCATTATATATTCCAGCTGAGAAAATATTCGCACCAAGCAAATTCTGATTTTTATATGCTATTTTTTGACTGTCCTTTAAATAGGACAATGGGATAAAATTGGTTAATTAGATTGTCATAAAGGCTTGAAATACCAATATCGGGGGGAGATCGAAAACTCACCTACCTAATCAGGTCGCGTATAGATTTTCCTGTAGTAACCAACTAAAAAGGCTTTAAATAGCAAATTTAACCCTTAACTATACGCGCTTAATATTTCAACACAAGTACACGCGTGGTGTATTTTGTACACCACCAAAATATCAAATAAACCAAAAATCAATCTAATTATTCAGGATTCTTATCAATTTTGTCAAAGTAACCAACTGATACCTGGGGTGATTGTGAATTCATGAAAAAATACATGACATTTTAAGGCGAAAAAGCTTTTATATGTGGAGAGAACATGTAATTTGTTGGAAGGAGGTCCAATCTTTTCATTATAAACACACACATATATAACAACACACATGTCCACATAACATCCTGAGGAGGTCCATAGGATTTCCCTTCTATCCACAAGACATCCTGAGGATGCCTTTCGGAGAAGATGTGTTGTTAGGGTAAAATAAATTAAATAAAAAAAGTACACATAATACTGCTTTGTTAAATATATCCTTGTCGAACCATGTTCCAAGTCAGTCTAAGAATATGATTCGACAAAGATTTATTTAAAAAAATTGTATTAAGTGTACTTTTTTTTATATAAGAATTATTGGCTAGTGTTCGGATACTTTTGCTTCCAACTGTATAAGTTTTAGTTATCAAAACTTTTAATAAAAACTAATGAAGAATCTTCGAATAAATACTTCAATGATAGGTTGGATGTGCACGCAGCGTGGGGAGAGGGATCCCAAAGTCATTTATATTCTGTTTAGTATAAATGGTGTATTTTTTATACCAGCGCGTGTAGTTAAGAGTTAAAGAAAATTGTTAAAGCCATTTTCTATTATGAAGACTTTTCATCCATTTCAGATTTTTATGAAACCTTGGCTGTTCAACATCTGTTCATCCGGAGAAAAAAAGGAATTACGCATAAAAGGAAATCTAAAAAAAAGTTAATATAGTAAAATTAAAGAAAATCTGAGGAACCCTTTTTTTTTTTTTTTTTTTTTTTTTTTAAGAAATCCACTTGTAAAAACAAAAATTAACCTAATTATTCAGAATTCTCATCAATTTTGTCAAAGTAACCATCTAATACCTGGGATGTTTTTGAATTCATGAAAAAATACATAAAATTTTAAGGAGAAAAAAATTTTGTATGCAGAGAGAACATGTAATTTATTGGTAGGAGGTCTAATCTTTTCATTATAAAAAAAATATTAATTTAAATTAGATTTAGCAGTTATGAAAATGCTATTTTAGTGTTACTTTATAAATTTAACTATAAGAAAAACTGGAATTCTGGCATTGAAAATGAAATAAATACATGAAATCAGGTAAATACGTAAACTCAATCACACTTTTAATACATATAAAAAGATATTTAAAAGGGTAATGATATAGCGGCTTTGAAGAAAATCGTTTTAAAACTTTTTTGGAAAGAAGGATTTTTTCAACAAAAGTTGGCAAAATCCTCTGTGCACTAGACCTGTCTCAATTCTGAAGTTTTGTCATTCTATCTTTATTCGTTTTGGAGATATGAAATTCAGAAGATTCCCCACACGCATACACACACATTCAAACATACAACACACACATGCACACTGATCAATGCCTAAAAATCCCTCTTTTGGATTCAGGATATCTTAAAGCTGCACATCAGTCAGATTTTTGCTTTATTTCTTCCCATGTAATCTACTGAATTTATTTATTTTTACTTTCTCTTACCCATAAGGAAGAGAAAGTATTGTTTTTGGGTCAAATTTTCGAACGCGAGTTTTTGTTATATTTTCATGTTCTGAGGTCCACTGAATACGAAAATCATGTTTTTAGCAAATGGTCTGTGTGTATGTCTGTGTGTCTGTATGTATGTCTGTCTGTTATCAGCATATCTCAAAAACAAACTATGGCAGAAAGTTCAAACTTGGTATTCTAAATGTGTATCATATAAGGATGCTACAGTAAGCTTTTCGTTAAGATCAAGCAAATGGTTCGTGTACAGGGACAATCAAGAGAATTCTAATACATTACGTCTATGGGGGAAATTGCAGGTAAGTAGAGTTTAACGTCTATAGACTGCACTAAACTAAATGAAACGAATATATATTTTTTGTAATAGAGATAGTCAACAGGTAAAAAAAAATTGTGTATGTAGGAGCCACGCCTCGCCCCTGGGGGGGGGAGTCCCCCCTCGAGGGGAGTAAATTTTCATGATGGGTATCTTTGAAAAGAGCTCGTCAATACCTTTAAAACGAATGGTTGAACCATCGATCTGCGATAATTTAAAACAAAGTTATCGATTTTTTTTTACTTTTAACAACAAAAAAAAAAAAAATTATATTGAGATTAAAATGGACTTTTTTTTTTATATATTTAGTGTTATACTACTTCTCTAATATGGAAATCGTCTGCATTATCATAAAAGATCATTTTTTTTTTAATAATAATTTTAATAAATTATTTTTAAAAAACAGAATTATTTTTTAATAGCCGAAATAAATTCTATATAAATGTAGGTGCATTAATGAAACGGGGGGTTGTAGGGGGCGGTAGCCACCCTCACACAGAACTAATTATCATATAAAACTCTTCCGATGCCTAATTTGAATTGTTTAATTCAGGTTTACATAACAGTACTCGTTATCTTACCTATTAATCTGCAACCTGTGTTTATAGTATTAAATTTCAGGGTAAGTGACACACTCATGTGAGTGACACACCAGATTATTTTACTTTGTATTATAAGGATGTCTCATTCAAAAATGAAGTTTTTCTAATTCTGTTATTTATTTATTTATTTATTGGTCAACCTCTCTAGTCACAATCGGTCAACCTGTTTAGTAGGGAATTACCATTTTATGTATGCAGCTTTTTTTTTTTTTTTTTTTTTTTTCTTAATCTTATGTTATTTTGCAATTTATAATATTGTAATTGCACATAGTCAGGTTTTAAATCTTCTGATTACAGTTGTTTAGGATTTAAATTTATTTTTTGTATACAGTTTTTTCCCTTTTTATTGTATTAAATTGTGTTGTTTTAACGTTAGGGAAATTTGGACAGCATACAATCCTGTATTCATGTGCCCAAGAAGGTGCCTTAATCAAGACAATACTGTCTCAGACAGATCGAAGAGGCAGTGGATGCAGGCTGTATGTGATTCCAAAACAAATTATTAAAGTATTTACTACTCATGTTAGATCTAGCCTTTAAGGTATGTCATCAAGTACTTTTAATTGTTTTGACCCCATTCCTTCTTCTTCTGCAACACAGACATTTTCTCCGAAGCAGAATTTAAGCGACATTGCGACGTTGTCACAGAAAAAAGATTGCCGCTTGCAGAAAGATTTGCTCATAATAATTACAGACATTTCCATACTTCAGTAGAAACAGAAATTTGTGTTATATCTAAGAATTCTTCTACAGTATATTAATATCTTTATAATTAAATAGACATGGTATGGGTAAACTAGAAAATATGTTGTTATTAAATAACGTCGTCTTGCAGAAAAGGTTTGCACGAATGAGGCTTTTCACAGAAAGCATAAAAAATTTCTGCCACAGGGGACATTTTCATCATATCTTCATGCCAGAGTTCCTTGGAACTCACTTAGCTGTACCTTTCGAAATATTTGACTATGCAACTCACTCTTCCAGATCAAACATTTTCAGGTGGAGGTAAGCGATAGTTTTAAGTACCGTAGGTAAATCTCCTATATATACGAGCTGGCGCATTTTGTTGCCTTAGGGTTGCTACATGTACCCAGAGCATTTCATTCATAAATAAACGACAGTCATTACTTTTACCGTTTTGTATAACTTTAGAGTGCTCATTTTATTATATTTCATAATTTTAGCTAAATAAAGTACGATATGAGATTTGTTTAACGTTAAACTACTATAATTGCTCAAGAAAAGAACATAAAATGTTCAGATTTCTATAAGATAATTTTAGAAAAATAAAACAACATTTTTAATAAAAAAAAAAAAAAATCACAAAACTGGCGTTGTAAAAAATACTACTTACAAACTTTGAATAAACACCATAAAATGCAATAAACTCGCAACAATTGTTTCGTCTCGAAAAAACACACGACCCTTCATCAGGCGAATAAAGTAAGCACGAGTGCTGCAGTCAAAGCGGCAACGCACCAAAGCGGCAACAACAACATTACTTATATTTTCCTTTGTATTTCTGACATACACTGTTAAAAATTTCAGTTCAAGGTTGAACCAAATGTTGGTACTACAGTAGCTTCAGTTTGCTAGGTTGAACCAAAACATGGTACATTTTTGCTGCCACCATGCGATGGTGAAACCTTCTATTATGATTTGGCGTTTCTTGTTTAAAAAAAGCACCAAATTATGGTAAAAAATTTCTCCGTCTTATGGATGTAGCTATTGAAGTACCAAGCCTTGGTTTAGTAAAGCACCAAATAATGGTAAAAGGTTTCACCATCGCATGGTGGCAGCAAAAAAGTACCATGTTTTGGTTCAACCTAGGAGAAAATTTTTAACAGTGTATGATAATGCAAAAGTGCAGAAAAATGTGACATTTTAATCATATTATTTATATTAATATTGATAAATCGATTTAAGAAGACCATTTTTTACAGTGTATTTGAGTTTTGGCGACTTTTAGTATAAGAAACAGAAAAAGCCCTAATAACACATCTTATTTCCAGTGCCTCCACAGGATATCCTGATAATCTAATGTGAAAAAAAAATGTGTTGTTAGGAATATTATTGTTGCTTATTGCTTTTGTTGCCCGATCGTAGCTTCAAATGAAGATTTCTTAAAATCGCAAGAAAGCGATAAGGACTCCAAGCGGGAATGCTGCCTTCTTCTGAGGCAAAAAAAATGGCGGCAATGCGTCGGCCTATATATTTATTTAAGGAGCTGTAACTGTAGGTACTCACTCCTCAAGCTACGTGATGATGATGATGTTGATGAGTGTGTTTTTAATTCCATTTCATGAACATGCACCCTTTTATCTTAGTGAACATTTTTTTTTTTTAAATACATTTTAATAATTTTTTTCATGATTGAAAATTAGAACCTTAAATTTACTAATTGAAATAAAGTATTTAAATTTATTAAAAAAAAAAAAAAATTCCTCGCTAAGATAAACAAGGATGTGTTTACAGAGAAAAATTTAAAAAACTTTATTTTTGAATGATATATCCTTAAAATATGAAGCAAAAATAAATCCAGTAGGATTGGGGAAAATTCCATGTATGGAATCTCATACGGCAAGGAAGAAAAGATGGATCAATGCGCAGCCTTAAAACATGTAAAATAGTTGAAAACTGTATGTTGAAATTTTTACTGAATACAATGCTTAGATGATCTATGGTAGTCGGGTAATGGAAATAAAAATAAAGTTTTTGTTTGCAAATATATTATATGAAAATACAAGCAAACTTAATGAATATCTTTTACACTGCAATGTATAAAAATATAATAAAACATGCACAGGAGGATTAATGTTAAAAAGTAGTAACTAAAAAACTTTGTATAACACCATAAATTGCCTACCTTGTTTGCCTGACAAAGGATTGTAGATTTATTTCAACCAGAAACAATTGTTGTCCAGAAACAAACAAGTTAATGACAATTTCTGGTGTTTATACAAAGTTTTTTACTTATTACTGCAATGTACACTTTATTAATCAGATCAGTATCTCCTTCCCCTCAAAAATACGTATACTGTTTTGTTATTATGTTTCTTTTCAAACTTATTAACACATCATTATTTTTAAAAACCTTATAGTTGGATCATGAAGTATAACTCGGAAAATAAGAACTGATCAAATTAACAGATGTAAACACTCTTGGTGTAGACTAAGAGATACTCTGATGAAAATAAGTAACTCTTAGAATTTAAAATATTCTAAGCAAGTCCAGCATCTTGGGCCATTTTAAAGAAATGTGAGTTTTCATTCTGAAGCAGATCTTTTGGATTTCCAACTTCAATAGCAGAACCATAATCCATGACAACGATTCTGAAAAAGAATGAATAAACAATATATTATAATAACAGGAGACTTGACGTTGGAATATTAAAACCCGAATAAACTACTACGTCAGAAACGCCAAAGAAAAATATTTGAGATGCATACAGCTGTTTCGGTAGCCTTAAGCGTACCGCCTTCAGTGCTAAAAGAATTCTGAATCTGGAGAAGTGCTCGTATATAAAGGAGGGGGACCGAATTTAGTTCAACCAATAGGATTACGGATTAGGATTAGGAGCGGATAGGAATAGGATATAGGATTATTACGGATAATAATAGGATTACACTCCCCACCTTTCCCGTAATCCTATTGGTTGAACTAAATTCGGTCCCTCTCCTTTATTTACGAGCACTTCTCCAGATTCAGAATTCTTTTTGCACTGAAGACGGTACGCTTAAGGCTACCGAAACAGCTGTATGCATCTCAAATATTTTTCTTTGGCGTTTCTGACGTAGTAGTTTATTCGGGTTTTAAAACAATATATTACAACCTCAAATAATGTAAATGGCTCTAAACATGACAACTTTTGATTTTCTTACACACACACACACGCACGAATACATATATGCATTTAGTCTATTCCTTCTATGCTGCAAAGTGCTACAAAAATTTTGGTCCTTCTTAATTTATACCACTGGTCAGCAAACCATGGCTTGAGCGCTGCATATAACTCTTTAGACACTTCAGTATAGTTTTGCGACAAATTGATTTAGATGTGTGGGCGATCTAAGTATTGATCGTTATTTAATTATTTGGCTCTACACATTCCTGCTAACATTCTTTTAAGCATTAATCTTATTAAAAGTAAATTCAGAAATTGTCTTATTGACAAGAACTTGAAATCCTTCAAGTTGAAAACATTAATATATAAATACAGTAAAGCACCGTTTATACGTCTTTTACATTTATACGTCCTTTTAGTGAAGTCCCGATTCATTCCTATTCATTTTAATGTAAAAATTCTTCGTTTATGCGTCGCTACTATCGGTTATACGTCTTTTTCAATTTACTAAAATTCGTAAATTTCTCGACCTGTCATCATTTTCCATTCTAAATAAGACGGATTTTTCCTAGAAAGCATCTTAAATGGAGGAACACAGAAAATATCGAAGAATACTGATCAAAGAATCAATTGAATTCACAATAGAATTTTTAATACTCCTAGACAAGCAGCAAATCAGAAGAATATTAAAAATTTTAGATGTTATTAAATAATTATCTGTATGCACATAAATCGTATGCTTATTATTAAAGATACGCAATATATATAATTAATATTCAAAATATGCTTATATAGTTCTTAAGAATTGTAATATAATATATGATACAGAGGCTGTTCGCACATTTTTTAGACGATTTTGATGGAGTGTATTGAAGCAATTTCACTCATATTTCGAGTTTTATTTGTTCAGTTTGATAGCCCTTGTTCTTAACTAACATTCTACATCATAATTTCTATGATAATAATGCTTTTTATAATATCGGAAGAGGTATATTTTTCTACTCCTCTTGAACGGCTTTCCAGAGTCCACAAAGCGTTGTAGGTCAGTGTTTGGATAATGTTGATTTTAAGAGTCGAAAAACACAAAAATCCAACAGTAATACATCAGAAGATTTAGCAGGAGTGTCAGTGAAGGGTATGGTTTTAATTCCCGTTTTTTGTTCCATTTTTTTCTAGAAAAGCAATTGCGGATTGTGATGTGTGGCTGCTTGTTTTGTCTTGATACAGTTCAACGGATTGATAGCATTGTGGATAAAGATCTGGATTTTCATTTTTAAAAATTGGAATTAAAATATGGTCTTGAGAGTATTTAGAGTTGATTTTGACATTTTTGTCTCATTTTTTTTTTCTTTTATCTTGCGCTTGTATGAAAAACCAGTGGCAATCATAAATCCTTTAGAAAAACTTTTTTTTGATGCTTTGAGCCATGTAGCAAATTTTTTTTTCCTCCACTTTTGTGATAATAAATTGACCTTTTTTTTTTATTGCAACCACTTAAATAGACCCAAGATTCATCTGTTGTTGCAACATTTTTCCATTTTTCTCCTGATAAATGCTTTTCATAAAGATTTCACTAAAAACTATCTTTGGAAAGAGCGGAAACCTATCCTTCCATCCACTGCCCTTTTAAAAGCGCATTTTTGCATCTAAACAAAAATTCTAAATATCAGAAGATAAATAAAACTTCCAAAAATATAACTGTTGTGAAAATAAAATTCTCCATGCAAACGATTTTTTCTTACTGCGAAATAATATCGTCTAAAAAATGTGCGAACAGCTTCTGTATATGTAATACTCAATATAGGCTATATGTAATTAGTAACCAATCATGCTTTAATAGTATGATTTTTCTCCCTTTTAAGGCGCCGTGCTCGAAGCTCACATGCTTCAAGCTCACAGTAGGGCAATCGTGTCTGAAGCTCACATAGATTTCAAAGATTTCAAAGACGGAAGGAGGCCGCTCACCACTATTCAGCGGTTTTGAGCGATTTCAACCTCCAAAGAGGGGCTCTGACGACAAATGTCACATAACAATGTGAAATTCTGAAAGAGCCCGTTTCTAGAGGTTAAGTCTCCCCCGTTGTTTATTGCACAAAAAAAAAAAAAAAAAAAAAAAAAGCTCACATAGATTAGTATCTCGTGTCGCAAGCTCACAAATATATTTACTCCTTTCCCCCGACTTATCAACTTGACAGGTGGGATTAGATTAGACCGTGGCCGTAGCGCACGTAACTCGTATCTCGAATAGAGCAGGCGCACGTGACGTCACTGCGATAAACATTGACAGATGATTCCGCACGTGCTTTAGAATGTAGGCAAAAGTGGGATAAAACACCATTGCTTAGCGTTACAAGCTTAGCTACATACTTCCATTTCTCCAATATTTTTAAAATGATTTACATTTCTGCTAAGATTAAATCATTGTTATTGCTTGTTTTGTAAATAGATAAATATATATGGATGCTTTTAATTGAAAAATCTGTATTAAAATACTTTTAATACACAGGAATGAGACTTTTCAGCTTTTCAGCTGATTTAAGCTTTTTTGTACATTTAGCTTTTCAGCTTTTTTTTTTTTAAGTTTTTTCAGCATTTTTTATATTTCTGGTGTGTATTTGATCTTTCTTTATACATTGAAGATTAAAATAGATATTTATTACTCTAATATAATGGATTTTGTCATTGAAATTCTAGTTGTCTTGCCTTTGCGTACAGTTTCAGTTTTTTTTATATTTCTGCAAATCTCATCCCTGAATATAAAAATATCTTTTTCTATGGGAGATTATAGAGAAAAAATAATTAAAGAGTTATTTAATATAAAAATATAATTAAAAATGATTGCCTTTATTAAAATTCAAAATGTTTAATAATAAAATAAATTTGTTCAATAGAACTATTTGAGCTTTTAATTGAAAAATCTATTTCTAAATATTTTCATTAAAGATTAATGAAAAAAAACATCTAGAAACCTAATTTAACAAATATATATATATATATATATATATATATATTTAATAACTAAATTAAATTAATTGAGATTGTTTAGTATTATTGTTTCGGCTTTTAATAGAAAAATCTTTACTAAAACATTTTTTATATTATTAAATATTTTATTTTCTATGAACGATAATAATAATAATAATAATAATAAAAGCTAGTTAAAAAATCATCCAATAAAATATTCTAATTAAAAAATAACAGTTTATTTATTAAAAATATAATATTTTACAATTAATTGAAATTACTTAATACTATTTTTTGGACTTTTAATTAAAAGGCCTATTTCAGTATCCGAGCGGTTCTGCTCTCCAAGCTGATAGATTAGTGTTAGTGTTGACGTCTGGGAATAGGGCTGATTGTCTGTCCAAGGGTCCTAGGCCCGAGGGTGAGTGCCTTCCATGGCAGACTTTCTAAGGGGTCCTAGCCCATATTTGCGCAAATTTATGAGAAAACCACGGAAAACTCCGAATGGCTAAGCCGACGAGCACGGACCTGGGATCAAACCTGGCATCTCAGGTCTACCAGCTTTGAGCACAGAACCGCTCGGCCGCTCGTGAGCCTTGATAAATTGGAATTGCCGGGTTCCCGCTTATTAACCTAGAAATTCGGAATTTTCCATGGTTTTCTCTGAAAATCGCGTATATACAGGACAGGGCTTCTTAGAAAGAACTCTCATGAAAGGCATTTCAGCCAGGCTTAGGACCTGCATGTTGTCAATGTGTTTTAATGCTTAAACCACAACCACCAAAATATTTTTTATTCAAAAAGACTTTTTTTTTTTAACATATAAATGATTATATACAAAAAATAATATTAATTAAAAAATCGTTTAAGATTACATTCTAATTAAACATAATTTAATTATTAAGAATATAAATTTAAAATAATTAAATTAATTGAGATTGCTTAATACTGTTGTTTGGGCTTTAAAAGGAAAAAACCTAATTCAAAATGTTAAACATAAAAATATTTTTTTCTATAATTGATTATAGAAAGTAAGTAAGTAACTAAAATTATTTTACTTAAAAAAACTTTAAAAGAAAGAGTAAATTAATTATCTAATAGCTAAGTGAATTATCAAAAATATAAATTTTAATAATTATATTAGCTATGATTCCTTAGTACAATTTTTTCTGCTTTCAAAAGAAAAATTATCTAAAAACACTTTTAATATTAAAAGATTTTATTTTCTGTGAATAATTATGAAAAAAGAAAAAAAAAAAGATAGTTAAGGATCTAATTAAAATTATTTTATTTAAAATATTCTAATAGAAAGACTAAATTCATTAATTAATTATCTAAAAACTAAACGTATTATAAATAATAATAATAATCAAATTAGCTTAGATTGCTAATACAATTTTTTCTGCTTTCAATAGAAAAATATTTTAAAATACTTTTAATATTAAAATATTATAATTAAGTTAGTTGTAATCGCTGAATAAAATTATTTGAACTTTTAATTAATAAGCCGAGAAGTTCTGTTCTCCAAACTGGTAGACAGGAAGTGCCGGGTTCAATTCGAGGTCATGGTTGTCGACCCTCATGTTCTCAGTCGGCTTTAACACCTAAACTACCATCACGAAATTATTATTAAAATAAAAAGTTATTTTAACCAATAATTATATATAAAAAAATAATTAATAATATATCATAACTAAAAACTAATTTAATTATCAAAAATATTTTTTTAATAATTAATTTAAGTTACTCAATATCATTTTTTGGGCTTTTAATAGAAAAACTATTTCAATATACTTTGTAATATAAAAGATATCTTTTGTCATGATTACAGAACAAAAAAATAATTAAAATTATATTTTTTAAATAATCTAAAATAAGATTTTACATTAAAATATACACAATTTTACTAATTGGTGTGGCACTCACACTATTTTAGACTAAAATTTGATAACAATGTATGTTTTCATTAACATTGACTGCGAAATTTATACTCCAATCATAACTTTTAAATTATAACTTACTAATATTTTACCAGAAATCGATTTATCAATATGTTGATAATTTAGATGGGGGTGTTATTATTATTATTATTTTATTTTATTTATTTATTTGTTGCAGACTGTACCTTCGTATTCTAAGTTCCTATTTCTAGTTAAAAAATACTTACAACAATTAACTTTGATAACAAAGACATTCCACAAATTATGTGTAGTCTTATATATAATCTGTGAATTCTATATAAAACATATATAGTACTTAAGATTGACTTATTAAATAAAATTGCGTTAAATAAATACACGAACAAACATTTCGGGCCATTATTCCTGATATATATTTTTTATCCACCCCCGAAAGTATTTTTGTTAAATTTATGTAAATAAGCAGAAAATAATTTTATTTCATAATTTAATTCCTAGTTCCTGCCTTAGTTCAAAAAATAACTCATAAACTGAATTGCGCTTCAAAAACCACCTTCCTCCACCTGCCCCCCCCCCTCTGCTCTTCGGAAAAAGGGGTTAGTCTCTTCCCACCTGTCAAGTTGATGCGTTGGGGAAAGGGGTGAATATATTTGTGCGCTTGGAACACGAGATATTGGTGTATGTGAGCTTCAAACACGATTCCTCTAGTGTGAGTTTTAGATACGTGCGCTTGGAGCACGACACCTTTTATAATAAGTCTTTTTTTTTTTTTAAATTAATTATTGTTTTAAAAAAGTATAATATACATTTACTAACTTAAGAAACTTTATTAATTAGTATTTTCATATAAATTTTGCTTATGCGTTATTAAATTTTAGTAATGAAAGTGCTTATTAAAATGCTTATTAAAATACGTCTTTTCATTTATACGACCTTTTACGTCAGTCCCTTTAAAGACGTATAAACGGTGCTTTACTGTATAACTAATACAAATTTCCCATGGTAATGCAAGAACACTGTTCATATTAAATCCGTGTTTTGTCCTATTTTTAAATGTCAAAAACCATTCTGTTGACAGTAAATTAGATTGTTATAATTATTATACAATCTAGTTTCATTTAATGTTAGTAAATAATTTAAGCTGATTCGTAGAAAAAAAAAAAATCAGCTCTAAAAAGAAATGTTGATCATCGTACTTCTGATGTTTGGCTCTTTGGACTTAAAAGACCAACCATCGCTTTATACTATTCTTTTCAAGACAAAGTTAATTATATTTATTAATGCTCAAATGAATATTCTAATTAAATTCCCCTTTAAACGACCAAAGAACTACTGAACTAAATATTAACAAATGTGATAACAGTTACAAAAAGCATAGAATTTTATTTTCTGTAAAAATAAATAGATGAAAAGAAAAAAAAAAAAATCACCATCACTATGTGAGTTTTTGAATTTTAACATGTTGTAGACATTGCCAACTGGTTAAGAGATCTGATGAGGAGGCACATTTTTTATTCCCACACAATTGTCTACTAGAAGTAAATTTTACACGAAGATTTGTGTAAAAACCATGATTTATCTCCTAGTATTTCAATACAATTTTCATTGTATTTTCATTATATTTCCTGGAATTTGTATAAAATTTCAGTTTTATATAATATAAAAAGCGCATAAAAAATTTGAAAGTTTTTTCTTTTTTTCTTTCTTTTTTTTTCTATTTCAGTTTCATTGAAATTTTCTTTAATAAATAAATATTACCGAACATCTTTCAGTTAGATCTGCAACTTGATTTATGTAAATCAGACGTAATATAAAACATACAAAATAAATAAAAAAATATATTTTTATTTATAAAATAATTATAAAACAGTCAAAAACTTATGATTATACATTCATAAGTATAATAGTAAGAATCAATTATTGATATATTTTTTTTATTAACATCAATAAGCACAATATTTTTAATTTATAGCTAGCTTAATCGGTATTTTCATTAAAAAAGTGAGAAATAATTTATTAATTTTAGATGTTTTAACTGAAGATGTCAAATTAGAAATTTACTGAATTCTGTTGCGGGACGCAGAATTTTACACGGTGGGCCGCGGGTTGGCCAGCCCTGTTTTAAAGAATAATTTTTTTAAAACTATCTTAATTAGTTTTCCAACCTATGCAGAAAAATATGAATTTATTGATTAAAACTCGCAAATTTGTAGACATTCATTGAATGTGTATAGGTAATTGTCCCTGTGGAATTCAATAAATACCAATATATAAAATTCAACATACTTGTCATAATCAAGGACTGTATGGAGTCTATGAGCAATAGTGATGACTGTATGGTCTGCAAATGCTGTCTTAAGGGTTTCTTGAACAAGGCTGTCTGTATCCATATCTACTGCTGCAGTTGCTTCATCTAATACTAATATTTTTGATTTTTTCAAAAGTGCTCTAGCTAGACACAAAAGCTGTTTCTGTCCTGCACTAAAATAAATAGTAAAACATAACAGTTCAGAATTGAAATAAAAATTTTAAAAGCAGCAAATTACTGATTAAAAATAGCAATTACTAGCACATGAAAAATAGTAAATTCTTGATTATCTGCAATTCCTATTTTACTGGGATTTCGTTTTTATTTTCTACTATAAAAATTATGATGAATTAAAAAAAAAAAAAAAAAAACAATAATTTATAGAATTAAAGCACACATTTTTCTTTTTCTTTTTTTTTTTTTTTTTTTTTTTAGATTATGTCAAATAAAGTAATATTCACTCATTTAAAATAATTAATTTATATAAATTCATATAATACTTATTTTTCGATTAAAATTACAAAAATAATTTGGAAAAAAAAAAAAATCTTTGCCTTAAAACATGAAGTTGCATTCCTTAACAACAGGTACTATTTTTAATTTATATAAAAAGTCCTTTCACATATTTTCGCTCAATTATATCTCTCATTTAATTTAATGGTAAAAAAAGTTAAAAAGATCTTTTTATTTTGTTACGTGATTGGTGAATTCTGGAAAATACTGAAATAGAAATGGCAAGTGATCTCTGGAAATTTAATAAAAGTCTTTTTAACACGGTACAGATGCAGACGTAACTCAAAAACTAAGTTAGCAGATAAAACAATTAAAAAACAAAGAAGTTAAAAGAGGTATCAAAATCATTCTAAAATGAGTAAACAACATCTGTAGCTTTTGTTTTTTAATACAGTTGTAACTATATATCAGAATTATTTTAATAAATAAAATCTCAAAAGTTATCACTTACTCAAAAATATGTAAATGAACTTTTCATTTATTAAATAAATAATAAACATTTTACTCTTTTCTGTGACGCAAAAATAATTAAACTACTTATTTGTATAAGTTAAACTGAGAAGTTATCAATTTCTGTTCCTATACAATTAAATTCTATTAACCATTTTTTTAAAAACAAATTTTGAAATTATTTTCGAAATACTTTTTTCTGTTTTTGTTAACTGGAAAAGTAAGAAATATGAGCCTCATATTTAAATTTTACATGTATAGACATTAATTTGTATAGGGATTTGATATAATAAATTTAAAAGTATTATCTTAAATAAACAAAAATTGTACCTTTTAAATGTTCAACGGAAATTGCACATTCTACATTTGAACAGATGGTCCAATAAACGCAAAACTGCGAACAATGAAGTATAAATATGACTGACATAATGACATGTTAAAAAGGATAAACGTAAATTGAAACCAATCAATTTCCTACCTTGATATAAACACTTTATTCACAAAAGCAATAAAATAAGTCAAGACTTTTTTAATACACTGCATACATACAATATTACAATTTGAATTATGTACCTTAGATTTCCACCTCCTTCTTCAATACTGTATTGTAAACCTTCTGACAGCCCAGACACAAACTCTCGTAGATTAGAATTTTCTAGACTTTTCCAAATGTCATCATCACTGTATTCATCATTTGGATCCAAATTAAATCTTAATGAACCAGTAAATAAAACAGGATCCTAGTGAAAAAAAAGAAACTTAAAATGAAACATTAAACAATAAATATTACTTCCCACTAGTGATGCACAATGTTTTATGAGAGAAAAACTTTTGGAATATCTCTTGGGAGGGTCACATTCACAGCTGATTGTGGTGAGAAGGGCTATTCAATTACACTACAACTGACTGAGATATAAAAGATCATTGCCAATGTCAATTTACATTTAATGGGTATTATCAGTTGCGCTGAAGAAAGGGAGATACTACTCAGTTGCACTCACAGCCTTCATTTGCAAAGGCATCAAATGCGCCTAGATCCTATATCCTCCCCAAAAGCATAAACGCATCAATTGCGCCCAGATTCTATATCCTCCACAAAAGCATAAACGCATCAATTGCGCTCGGAGCCTATATTCCACACAAAAGAATAAACGTATCGATTGCGATCACGGGTTTTGGTCCTTTCTAAGCTCCAAGTACAGAGATACGTTATTAAAAACGTTTTATTTATGTAATATAAACACTTCTTTGAATTGTTTGTTTCAAGCTATTGAAGCCTATTCCCATTGCTCAGGAGATACCATGAAGGTAAATAAATGCATTTGGTACATTTTCCAGGAATGGAAGTGTGAAAACTAATCGCAAACATTGCGCTAATTTGATTTATTGTCTCAAAAATTGACCGATATCCTTTTATTTTTATACCAGGCCAAACATTAAAAGTTGATCTATGTAATCGCCACATAAAAATCTGCGATAATTATCTTGGGCTGGAATATAAAATCTTTTTTCGTCTTTTTTTAGTAACCATATTGAATGCATTTTCATAGGACCTAGCAGTTTTATTTGGAAGGAGAAAAAGACAAATGAACAGAAGTGACCATTTTCAACTAAGTGAATGATAAAAATTTCGACATGAATCAAAAGTGCCATCTACGAATATTTCATGGTGTTCTGGTAAATTCTTCAAACTTAAGGCTCCTATATATACGAGCTGGCGCATCAGGCATTTTGTTGCCTTAGGGTTGCCACATGTACCCAGCGCGTTTCTCTGATAATCAAACGACAAAAAAAAAAAAAAAAAAAAAAAAATATATATATATATATATATATATCGTCTTACGTTACTTTAGAGTAACTTGTTTTATTATATTTCATAATTTTAGCTAAGTAAACTATGGTATGGAAGTTTGTTTAGCGATAAACTACTATAATCATTCAAGAAGTGGATATAAAGTGTTCACAGATATTCCATTACTGTGTATTTGAGTTTTGGCGACATTTTGTAGAAGAAACAGAAACCGCCATAACAACACATTTACCCCAGTACATCCATTGGATATCCTCAGAATAAAATGACATCCTGAGAATGTACTGTGAAAAAAAATGTGTTTTTAGGAATATTATTGTTGCTTATTGCTCTTATCTTGACCAGATTAGCTTCAGATCAAGATTTCTTAAAATCATTAGGGAAGCGATAAGGACGCCAAGCGGGAATGCTGTCCTCTTCGAAGGAAAAAAAATGGCGGTGATGCGCCGGCCTGTTATTTTATTTAGGGGCTCTATTCAAACTCGTATCCGTAGAAAAACACAATGTTTTTACTTTCATCGTTCACTTGGAGCATCTTTTTCCCGCGGTTGACATTGTTAGATTATAAGATAAAAGAGCTTTGTAAACTTCAGAAATACTTTTTGGAAGTAAAAATGGTTTCCTACGAGGCCGGTGCATTTTCTGTCGTGTGTATCTCATATCCTTTTTGCTTATTTTTCAGAGATATCGAATTGGGTCCATAGTAAAGAAGTATGTAAAG
This sequence comes from Salticus scenicus, assembly GCA_963930645.1. Classification (NCBI taxonomy): domain Eukaryota; kingdom Metazoa; phylum Arthropoda; class Arachnida; order Araneae; family Salticidae; genus Salticus; species Salticus scenicus. Next base: position 119,368,727 of record OZ005661.1, read on the forward strand.
AAATCTTCTGTTTCTAGAAATTAAAACCGTTACATCCCGGTAAACAGGGGCGAGGGGGATGACGATGAACGTTATCAATAATTTTTCTCGTGGGCGTAATTGATGCTTCTTTAACAATAGGAGGATTAACATGAACGCAATTGATGTGTTTCCCCATTTGATTATTGAAGTCACACCTTGAAAAATGTTTGACCTACTTTAATTTTCTCAGCTGGGCACCAAGCCATCTTCAGTAGCACTGATCATTTGACTTGTGGTAGTGTTTTGTTTACTTGAGCAGGTAATGTCACTTTGTATGCAAATTTCTCGTCGGTTCCATATTGTTATATGCATGCATATCAGTAAGATTTTTGTTGGTTAGCAGTTTAAATTTTATTTTATTGTTGTAATTTTCTTGTTTTTCTACTATTTTTGAAGTTAATATTTATTTTTTGGTCTTTATTGATTTTTGTTAGGGTGGTAATGAGAGGATTATATTTTATGTCCCTATAATGCTCTTGAATTCCACTTTTAATCTTTATTTCTTCATTTTTCAAAATTCTTAAATAATTAAATATAATTAAAGTTCTTTTAAGTAAATTTATAAATATAGTCTGTTTACATATCACTCCGCAGCAAGAAAAGTGATACAACTAAATATATATATATATATGACAATTTTATGTTTATGCAATTGAAAAATGTGTTTTTGCTGCCCCTACATATGCAATTTATATGCGCATTAAAGCAGTAATTCCATATAAAGGTGGAATTAACCCAATGCAGAAGACATATTTTTAATAAAAAAAATGCTTAGATCTAACAAATAAATAGTTTTATTTCATATATTAAAATATAATTTGTTTATTTCATATAAGAAATCACAATAGAATACAAAGTGTATGGTAATTGCATTACGTTCAAAAAGAAATTTTTATGCAGATTTTTAAAAAATACTTCGTAGAGTGCAATAAAGCGAATTATTAAATCTAAAATGCACATAGGTATCATTTATTCCCTTTGGTATTATGCGAACAAGACAGTTTTATTTGTTTCAAACATTAATTTTGAAGTTATTACAAATAAAAGAGTTATAAGTCATTTTTTTCTGCAGTGCGGCTTTTTTTTTTTTTTTTTCTTTGTCGCTTAGTGTATAAAATGTATTTTGTTTGGAATTTATACATTTGGTTAAAATCTTTAGCTATCATTAGTAATCATTAATATTTAAAGTTGTCTCTTAAATTTATGTATTTGATATAGGATTATTTTTTATTATAAGTTCGAACTATAAATACATCCCATAACAGGGTGGCTAGCATTTGAATTTTTCAAGATTTCCTGAGTTTCCCTGACGTCTGCTGTTTATATCACATGAAAATTTCAGGACATTAGCAAACAATTTAGTGATTTAGAATATAACAATAGCTTGATTCCAGAAAATTTTGTCAAAATTTCCTCACTTTCCCAAATTTGTTAAATTCACTCCACTCTTCATAATGTGGGAAAATATTTCTTTCTACTAATTCATAGGTGCCAAGTTTCCCGTTTATAAAGCGAGACTTCAAACCGGAAAATTTTTATAGCTGTTTTCGGTAATATTAATCGTAGAAAATATATATAACATATTCCATTTAAAAATACTGGTGTCAATTCTGAATTAAAAGTTAAAAATGTTGTCAGCTCTGCTAATTTAATACGAGAAATATATAAACAAAAATGAGAAAACAGTTGAAAATCTTACTTGTGGTATAATAGTAAGTTTAGATCGTAAAGCATGGAGTCCAATTTTAGAAAGGTCTACGTTGTCAATTAATATTGTTCCTTGAACTGGTTCAATGATTCTGAATAATGCTAACGTGATAGAAGATTTACCAGCACCAGTACGTCCCACAATGCCAACCTAATGGAAAGATAGTACATTCGTTATAAGTTAAAATAAAATAAAACAATTTTAAATAAAATAATCATCACAGGGACAATAACATGTGGGTCTTCTTTCCAATAAGGCACATAAAGTAAACAGCTTTTTTGCACACAAATTAAAAAATTTAAACTGTAATACTTTAACCAAAAGGAACATTAAAAAAATAAAAACAGAGAAGAATCCAGATAATAAAATTCTCAAAGTGTAAAATGAATGAACTTTTAAAAAATTCCCTTGTAATATTGAAAATTCTTGTTTCATTCCTTTTATAAGGAGTTCAGCGAAATTAAATATAATAAAGCAGCTTGAAAATCTACTCGCAGATGATTTTATATGAAAATATTTGTTTCAAAGCAATTGATCAAATAATTAAAATAATAATAAATAGATAAAATAATACGAGAAAGAAATCTATATTATCTTTCAATAAAGGACTCAACATTTTCAATTTCAAACATTTAGTCAAATATCTAGAAAATTTCTTGACGAATTATTCTGAAACATTGGTCACGAAAAGGACATGTTATACTGCATACATTTCAACAAAAGTTTCACCCCAAAAGCAAAACAGGGACTAGTAAAAAATTAATAAAAAGTGAACATTTTTGGCATCACTCTATAAAAAGTAATGCTTTAAATGTGTTCTGGCTAATTTATTAGCAAAATGTATTGAGTTACTTATAGGAAAACCCCCAAGCAAATATCCAGAAAATTCAAATAAGTATCATGATAGAATAAACTAAATATCAGTTTTTGTATAAAAAAGGGGGGGGATGACAGGAGGTTCTACTAATATTTATTTACAATTCATGAACATGATATTATTATTGAATAAATCAAAATAAAAATTTGGGTAAAACCCCTTACATTTTTGCTTTTGTACTGAGGAACTGAAATTTCAGTTCATTCTATCAACAATAACTTTTTGAATTTTCACGATATTTGCTTGGAATGTTTATATAAATAATCTTATACATTTAGTTAATAAATTATTTAAACGAAATAACATTAATGACTGTACACAAATTGTTACAAATTATTTAGAAAAAATGCTAAATAATAACTGCATGTTATGATAAAAAATGGGATTTCTTTTCCCCACTTATTTAAAGAAGCCATTATATCTCCATGAATATATGCATCAATCTTAAATAAATGAATACATATAATAAGAAGCCTCATAATACCATGCTACAGTGAAAATGCATTACAAGGTGATCTCAAACCTCTTGTTTTTTCTTTAATTTTTTACTGGTTCCCTTTTTGCTCTTTTAGGGGGGGGGGGGGAGGAATGCTGAAAAAGCTATAAGCTAGAGCTATAATATGTTTTTTACATGTCCAAAGTTTTAGGATAGTATATTTAAATAGGTGGCCAGCAAAACCTGCAAGTCAGGAAAATTCAACATAAAAGTCTACAAAAAAAATACTGCAGATTAAAGAGCTTTTATTTTACAGATTTTAAATATTTTTTATCCTTTCAGAACACTAATATCTAAGCTATATATATATATATATATATATATCTTACAAAGAGATAAAAATAATAATAAAATATTAAAATGAAAAAAATCTTACTTTTTCATTTGAATGAATACACATATTCACATCTTTTAAAACTAAATCTAAATTTTCTCGATACCTTGTACTATAATTATCAAAAACAATTTCACCACTTTCTGGCCATGTGATTTCAGGATCATTTTCTGGTTTACGCCAAGGAGCCTAATAGGAAGAACATATGAAGATAATTATTAAAAGTCTTATTTTTTTGAAAAATACAGTATTAAAAAAAAAAAAAAATCCTTTTTTACACAACCATACATGCAAACTTAGTTCTAGGTGTTTGGAAATAAGGCCGATTGACTGCTCTTGGGTCCCAGGCCTGAGAAGGAGTGCCTTCCATGGAGGTTTTTCTAAGGGGTCCTAGCCCGTATTAACGCAAGTTTTGGAGAAAACTACGGAAAACTCTGAACGGTTAGGCCGACGAGCGTGACCTGGGATCGAACCCGGCACCTCACACCTACCAACTTTGAGCATAGAACTGCTCGGCTGCTGGTGGGTCTACTTAATGTTCGGAAAGTTGAATGGAATCACTGAAGATTTCTTTCCTTCGGCTATTTATTACAACACTTGGACACTGATTTTCCTTTGGAGAATTTAAAAATAGGTTCATATGGAAATATTGACCACTAAGCGAGCAAAGACTGACTAGTATATATCTCTATACTAATATATAAAGAGGACTGATTTGTTTGTATGTGACGGGTAATGTCTGGAACTACTGAACGGATTTAAAAAAAATTAAATTAAATTAAAATAAAAATAAAAATAAAAAACTTAGTTCTGGGAAATTTCAAACAAATCAAATTATTATCACTAATAAAATATATCTAATGTGTTCTATCTAATATGTGTTCTGCTCCATTCATTTTTATTATTTTATAATACTGCATTTAAAGTGTACTTAAAACTGCAGTCCCAGACACTCTAATAACATTTTCCTAGAGTTCTCTATGCAAGCAAAATTTAAAACAGATTATAATTATTATTTACTGAATCTGCTAAATTAGGGAGAAACTAGTTTTTAATTAAAAATGTGAATGAATTCAACTCTCAATATTACACAAATTATCATAATTCACTATATAAAAGTTTTTATCTAGTTCCATATAAAGATCAATTTCAGAAATTGAAATGAAGTAATTAAGATCAAATGAAAGATAAAAATTATTTGCTATATTTTAAAATAATTTTTTTAATACTATGTTCTATACTAGCTGCCTTTGGCAACCAGTTGGTTTGTAAATCTTAAAAAGTATGAATGTCTTGAATTCTTACTCAGTGGTGTCTGCAGTGCCCTTTGCCTGTTTTAAATTTTACAACAGCCTGTTGCCTTATAATGCTAATAGTAATACATTTGAAAATTTTGACTATATTACAATCTTACTCAGTGGCACCCGCAGCACCATTTCTCAGTTATATGATCTGAAAAAGCCTGTTCGCCCACCATGCAGACAACCTTTGAAAATTTTGACTGTAGCAAACTCCTGCTCTGTGGCACCCTCATCTACTCCTTCCATAATAATTTTACACTTCCAAAAGTATGTGCAATCAATTTATCACCTCCAAAAACTTTAAAACAAGAATTTTCAAGGCATAGCTCTAGTTTAATTTTTCTTTAAATATTTTATTCTTCTATGAATTTTACACCTTTGAAAATATGCACAACTGATTCCTCACAACGAAAATCCTTGAAATATGAATTTTGTAGGCCTTAGCTCTATATTATAATTTTTAAATGTTTTGTCCCCCCCCCCTCCTAGCTCCATCTGCTCCATTATTAACTCTAAACCTTTGAAGATATGAGCCATTGATTAATCATTCCCGAAATATTTTACATATGGTTTTTCAAGACTAGATCTATTTTATTTTTATTTATTTATTTTTTTTAAAGAAAACATTAAATGTATATTAGCCAACACGTGGCACTACTGCAACCATTTGCTGACAATAAGCCACATCAAAACCGGGTTAAACCACAGCAAATCTGTCTTTGATTGAAAAGAAATAATACTAAATGCATACACATGAATATATAAGTAAGTTTGTGAAAAGTAATAATACTTCTGAACAATTAACCGAAATGTGCAAAGCAGTTTATTTAATTTTAAAATACGTTTAAAAAATAAAATGTAACAGTTGTAAAATAAATATATATGGAGGGTGAGTGATTTCAATATGTACGGTAAGGTGTTTACTACTTAGATATTCACCATTGTCTACAGTAAATATCCGAATTAAGGTGTTTAGTGTGCAGCTATATTGTTAAAACTTGGCTTTGGGAAAATCAAGATACCTCTTTGCTGAAAGTTGACTTTGTGAAAATCAAGATACCTCTTTGCTGAAAGTTGATTTTGTGAAGGTACAGTCGGTAACAAAAGTGTCCGAACACTAGCAAAAATTCCTATGTAAAAAATTTACACTTCCTACGGTTCTATTAAATACATCCTTATCGAATCATGTTCTTAGACTGACTAAGAAGAGGATTCGACAAAGATTTATTTAACAAAACCGTATGAAGTGTACTTTTTTTACATAGGAATTTTTGCTACTGTTCGAACACTTTTGTTACCGACTGTACCTCTTTGTCAAAACAAAGTTGGCTTTGTGAAAGTGCCTCAATACGGCACTAAATTTGTTCTGGACTAGCTTCTGCTTTTAAATATTAAATTTTGTAAAAAAAAAAAAAAAAAAAAAAAAAAAAAAAAAAAGTTTCTTTTTAAAGAAAAAAAAAAAAAAAAAATCACAGTAACAAACTTTTTTTTTTTTTTTTTTTTTTTTTTTACGAAAATTTACTTTTAGCTCTTTTATTTATTTATTCATTTTTATTTATGTCAATAATAATAATTAAAACAAATGTGCATGAAATCAATTTCTTAAAATTACCTCAGATTTCAGATGACAATATTCGTCAACCCTTTCAATTGCTACACTTTTATTTTCTAATTCTGTATTTGCCCTAACAAGCCACATTAAGGCATCAGTTATCTAAAACAAAAAATAAATTAACATAATTAAACTTCCAGAAATGATATTACAACTAATTTTTTTAAAAAGTATGAACTATTTTCTTATTTAAAAAAAGAAAAATAAACTAAAATAAACATAAATGTTTTATTACGAATTTATGTTGCTAGGTGTAACTGATAAAAATCAACATAAAAAATAAATAAATAAATAAATAAAGAACTATCTTTGATTGGAAAGAAATAATACTATTAAATATATACACATAAATATATATAATTTAAAAATCTACAATCAATTAAAATCAATAATTTTTATTAACATTAATACCAATAATAAAAATAAATCGAAATTAAAAAAAAATAAGAAACAAAGCATTTTGTCATACATTTCTACAGTAAACAAAATACAAAAATCATAAGAAATTTAAGGAATTTGCAGGAACTTAAAAAAAAAAAAAAAAAAGAAAAGAAAAGAAAAGAAAAGAAAACTAGTATGTTGTGGCTACCAAAAGACTTTCTTCTATATTTTCCTATACAAATTCACTCAGTAACAATTAAAAAAAAGGTTTTTTTTTTTTTTTTTTCTTTGTTAGAAGTAAAAAAAAAAGAAAAATCAATAACTTTGTTTTAAATTATCACAGATTTATAGTTCAACCGTTCGTTTTAAAGATACTGACGAGAACTTTCGAAAGATATCCATCTTGAAAATTTATCCCCCCCCCCCGAAAACGATGCCCCTACATGCACAAAATTTTTTTCCTAGTTAACTACTTCTATTACCAATAATTCATATTAATTTTACAAGCACAAGTTTAAAATAACTTGCATTATACACATTTATACGAAATTTTGTCCTATACTGTCATGCTAAAAGTTTTAAAAAAATGCGATCACAGCGCCACTGTTGAGCGATTGATTCCCAAATCTAATCAGCACCAGTTTTTGTCAGGGTGCAACTAAATACCAAGTTTGGTTAAATTTCATTCATTGGTAATGAGATACAATGGACTGAAAATTCGTGATACACACAGACAGATAGACATTTTCTAAAAGCTATCAATTCGTGTTCAGGTTATCCCAAAACGTGTAAATCCATCAAAAAATGGAGGTCGAAAATTTTCACGAATCCAATACTTTCTCTACATCACATATAGTAAAAAGGATTACATAAAAAAAAAAGGAAAGAAAGAAAGAATAAAAAGAAATCCCATAATATCACATTTTGCTTATTTATTTTATTACTATTATTATTACTTTCTTCTCTATATTACATATAGAAGAAAGTAATAATAATAGTAATAAAATAAATAAATAAAATGTATTATTGTCGGATTTCTTTTTATTCTTTCTTACTTTCCTTTTTTTTTTTTTTTTTTTTTTTTTTTTACGTCAATTATACAAAATTTATCCAAATCTTTTGAAAGCTGTCATTTTTTTGTTGGGAATTTCTTGGTGTTAATCAAAGATTCGTAATTTTACAATTTATTTTACAATTAACTTTTAACATTTATCATCAAGTTTTATTATTATTATTATTATTTATGATGAATTGAATAAAGAATGTCAAAATGCAAAGCTTCTAGTTCGAAAGATACTTTTAACTCTTAAAACAAAATTGATATACGCGAGATTTTAAAATTATTTTCTAATATCTGACTAGGTATAATAATAATTATAATGCGCTATAAATGTAAAAGAATGAAATATAATATAAAATAACTTATAATTTCATTGATACTAATTGAATTAAAAAAATATCTGGATGACAAAATTTATGTAATTTGTGTAACTGATATGAAACAGTATTTTACTGTTTAAAATCATTTGGCTGGGATGCAGAAATAAAATATCATGGGAAAGTGTCGTATAACTTCATTTAATAAATGATTCATAATTATTTTTAAGAAAATCAATAGCTAAAAAATACCAATATTTACTCATTAATATCAATTAGGAAAATTCACACATAAATCAACATTTTAAAAATACTTCTTTTATTTAAGGAAGGCCTTTCAGCCCTGCCCTTTCCCACACGCCTGTCATTTGATACATATTCTCATTCTCATTATTAAAACATTTCAAAAAAGTAGGGAACAAAAATATCAGAGAGTAAATATAGTAACTGTAGACGTAGAGGTTCCATATGTATTAACATTGAAGATAGAAGTATCTTAGACAGGCCAAGTACAGGCAGGTACAGGTTGTATGCGATTCCCTCAACCCCCAAAATGTGTACATAATTATTTTTTATGTTAAGCTCTTGGGTATGGTTAATTGGAGTCATCATGTAATGCACCCCACCCCTCTCCCACCTTTCTTTCTCAGACATGTATCATATTATCATATTAAGAATGGACAATATCTGACAGCTCGCTGACAGCTGTGGTCCATGTTATTCTATGGCAAAATTTGTTTCCATAATTATTCATTACCAAATGCATTTTTTAAAATTACGTTTTCACATTCAGAAAATTCACAATAGTTAAATAATTACTCGTTTTTCAAAATTTGAATTTTTTCTAAGTTTTTTAATTTGAGCTCGAAAATGTGAATTTTTACTAAATGCATTCTTCTCATTTTTTAGCCTCAAAATAAAATATAAAAAATTTTAAAAATCAATTTTCGGAAAATAAGTACTAATTTAACGAGTGTGAATTTTCTGAATGTGAAAACGGAATTTAAAATACATTAAGTGATGAGTATTACGGAAACAAATTTTTCGCATGGGCCACAGCTGTCGGCGAGATTAGGCAGGGTTCCCACTCTTAAAAAAGAAAAAAATTCAAGGGCTTTTCAAGTACTTTTCAAGGCCTATTTTAAATTTTTCAAGGACTAGGGGAAAATCGCAGAACGCTACGCATATACACGAAACTTTAGTAACTACTTTCATTAGTAATATTTTTTTTATAATTAGAATAACTTTGCCTGTTTTCATAATACATTTTTGATCGATTGACGAAATTAACTTTTACAAGAGTCAAAAAACAATTAGTTCAAGATTTGTTTTAGGTTCGAGTCCTGCTCTAGTCATTTTCTGCTCAAAATTAATGACCAGTCCATCAAACAGGTATGAGACTTTCAAAAAAAAAATAATAATAATAATAAGTTGAAACTATACGCAAAAGCAAGACAATGAAATAAGAATTTTATGACAAAATTATTATATTAGGCTATGGCCTGCGCATGTGGAGATAGAGATAGTTTAGCCTTGATAGAATTTGCGCTAAGCCCGTCTCTATTGGAGTGGAAAATTCAAGGATTTTCAAGGACTTTGCACAAAATTCAAGTACTTTCAAGGGCCCTTGAAAAAGAAAATGAAATTCAAGTACTTCTTAAGGACTTTCAAGGACCGTGGGAACCCTGTTAGGTATTGCCTGCCCATAAAGTTCTTTAGAACTCAAGCTCTGTGATGATAACGATGACACCGAAGGATCAAAATAAGGGTATCTCTATACGCGGCCTTTTCAGGCCTAGACAACATTGAAAGTTTTAAATAAATGCTAGTTTTTAGTAGTTAATCCATAGTTTAAAATTCTACATACATAAATTAAATTTACTTTATAAGCAAAATTATAGTAATTAATTAAATACAGCGTTATCTATTGAAACACGAAATATTTTTTTTTTAGTAAAAAGCAAAAATCTTGCATAAAAAATTGAAGATTTGTTGAAGTTTTTGATAAATTATAATTTTAAAAATGTTCATTTAAAAAAAAAAAAAAAAAAAAAAAGAGGAGGAAGTTATATATTACTATAAAGGAAAGTGGAAGGCAATCCCTAAAATAAGGGAGACTTTTTTTAAATAAGGGAGAGTTGGCAAATAAAATATTTCGTTGAAAACTTTTTTCAACTTCAATATGACTTACTGAAAGAGCGTAGGTAACAACTAGACCAACATTAGAAGGTCCTAAGTTATGCCTGTTGGCAATACCCAGCCACGTAGCTATAAGCAGAACTATTGCGCCAATGAAATCTAGCCAAAAATGTAACCACCTAAAATTGAAAGAAAAATCAGTAGTTTAAGAAGAAGAAATATAAAATAAAATAAAATAATTTAACGAAATAAGAAAAAAAAAAAAAGGAAGGTAATATTTTTATATTATTTAATATTTTTATATTATTAATATTTTTATATTTTTAATATTACTTAAGTAATATTTTTATATTATTAATATTTTTATATTTTTAATATTACTTAAGTAATATTTTTATATCTTGCACAAGAGATTGCCATCCTTTGAATTAATTTTTTATTTATATTTCTGCAATAACAATTCTAGCTTCTTAATATAATGAACGGTAAGATGTCTATGAGTTAATTAAATACAACTTTATGCAGTTTTCTAACAAATGCATGACATGAGGAATGTTCACATAATAATTCACTCAACACAATACAGCAATGTATGGGGAAGATTCAAGGTCAACAGGTAGTCAACTTTTTTGACTGTCACTCGGAAAATTTCACCATGTTGTGTTGGGTAAAAGGTTGAGCGAAATCTCATCTGTGATATGGCTATCTCTATATATATAAATGGCTAAGGGATTTTCTTGGACTCTATGTGTTGACGCAAGTTGCCACTAGATTTTTATGCATTAGTTAATTTAAAAACTCTAACTGTCCGATCGATAAGTTGATTAATCCGGCGGATTCAGAAAAATTGCCCCTTTCATTTGGTACCTTATTTGTAACGAAATTTTGGTTAGATTTTTTAAAATATGAAAATATTAACCTGGTAAAAGCTTTAAAAATAGACATTTAAATTTTTAATTGTTGCAAAAAAAGAATTTTTTTTTTTCTTTTTCTCAACATAAAATGAAATATGCTTTCACGCGAAAAAAAAAAAAATAAATAAATAAATAAATTAAATAAAAAATTAAATATTAAATTTGCTCATACGCATGAAAAAATGAAAATATGAAAATGGAGTAAAAAAAAAAAAAACAATTTAGATAATGGAATGGAAGCCAAATGGAAGCTCAAGTGGACTCAAATGGAAGCCCATTGATAAGCTATTGTCACAGACAACAGACACGGGCATCCTAGAATGTGCGAATGAGTGGACAGCTGCCGAAAGCAGCGGCGCTCTGAAGCAATTTCATAATTTATTTAATTATTTATTTATTATTATTTTTTTCATATATATAAAGCGATATACAAAAATGTTTCATTTAAACATAGTGACCAGCGAAGCGGGCAAAGCCTTCATTGATTTCATAAATTTAAAAATGATTTCATTAACAAACTTTGATCTATTGGCACGCAAGCAGCATCTGGCCGAGTTTTGTACATTTCGAGTTTGATTTTAAAATTTTCCCGCATTCAGAATTCGGTTCGTTCCCGAACCGGAGCTTTTCTAGAAATATTATAAATCAGGTAGTTCATTAATACAGTTTTATTATGCTGTAAGTTTAAAATAAATTTTGTATTAAATTATGATTAATTTCAATTAATCATTTATTCTTTAACTAATTTTTATTTACTTATACAAGAGTGAAGTAAACGATAAATAATAAGTAAAAAACTTTGAATAAACACTATAAAATGCAATAAACTCGCAACCATTGTTTCAGGTCGAAAGAAAACACGAGCCTTTGTCAGGTGAACAAAGTAAGTACAAGTGCAGCAATAAAAAGCGGCTACCCGAAAGAATTATTACGAGTTTATTACGTTTTATGGTGTTTATTAAAAGTTTTGTACTTATTACTTCAAAACGTGAATACTGTGGTGCTTTCTTATTATTAAACTATAAATACTAAAATATACATGTTTTCTTTATTAATTACTTGCTTTCCACCTGATTACAAATTTTGCAACGCAGCATTTCTGCCTTAATATCATTCATAAGATAAAAATCAATGTTAAATGATGCCAAATAAATAAACTGGTATGTTGTAGGTGTTGCAACAATAAAAAATCTTTCTTCTATATCACTCAATATAGCAGCACCCCCAATTGGTGAACATGCACAAAAGTTTAATCAACATAATATATCACAATGAAGATTTTACATGCGGAATTTGATGATATTTTAACTAATAGATACTGGGATACAGCAAAAAAAAAAAAAAATCACATAATGTGAGTAATAGCAACGGCACCTAACAGTTGATATATATATATACATATATATATATATATATATATATATATATATATATATATATATATATATATATATATATATATATATATATATATACGAGTATATATATATATATATATATAACATAACTGAATTAACATTCTTTTTCATAATGGACATTTTCAGCAAAGCAATACTAACTGTTGGCCAATTTGTAGCATTTTAGTTTAAACAGAAAATTAAAGCTGTATCAAACATTTAAATCAATAATTGTAAATTTTCTTATTGATTGTTGCTTTATTTGGCTTTAGCAATTTTATATAATAAATTTGTTTTATGTATATCCTGTTGTTCTATTTAGCAGCTATGCACCCGTAATAAAATATAAGTTATTTTTTTCAGAGATTGATTTTAAAAGCATTTTAAAATCAGATCAATAGGATAAAATATTTTTACACTGAAGAAGAATAATTTATCAGTAAATTATAAGACGTTTTTGTCTAAAACAGAACTAACCACAATCATCAAATAGTTAATTAAATAAAAAAAAAAAAAACTTTTGATATAGGGTAAGTGCACCAGTGATTGACACTTTTAGAGCAATCTCTGATGTTTTTAATGTTCTAGTCATGAGAAAATATTTTTAGAAATATTAAGTTAGTACATATGGCATGAATGACATTCAGAACCACATATATGTTAAAATATATACATTTGATAACAATTGATTTTTTTACGAATTTTTATTTGACACCCACTCAATGTCCCAGTAATTGACACTGCCAGTTTTTCATTTCATCAGTCATTGGCACGCTATGTTCCAGTGTTTGACACTGCTAGTTCTTCATTTTACCAGTTATTATCACCCTATGCTCTAGTGTTTGACATAAAATGTTAAAATTCTTATACGTAAAATATATGATTTTCTTATTTTTCTTATTTCTTAATTATTTCGGGATATATGTCAATTACTGGAGCATGCCAATCACTGGAGCACCCTAATAAGAAAAAAAAAACTAGTATGATGTGGCTATCACAAAACTTTCTATATTTTCATTTTCTCATATAAATTACATGTAATTCAGACCAAAACATTCACCACTGTATTTTACACTGTACAAACAAAGAAAAAAAAAATCTGATGTGAGCACCACATGACTTCCTTATACACCCATTACACATATTGTTATAAAAAGATTGACTGTGTGAGATGAGTGGTTCATAAATAAGCAGGCAGGTCCATGAATATTTCTGAAAACGAGCCAAGAGAACTATAACTCAAATCACAAAAGCCACCATAATCGCATTATATACACCACACAGCACAAGTATTGCTTCTTCAGAAATGATATTTTACGGCTTATTACAGAATCGCTAATAGGCAAATGCAGAGCTTAGAGTTCAATAGAATTCACTCGAGTTTAGATGGTCTCCTTGGAGAAAAATGATATATTATAAAAATTAACTAAAAAAATTCAACTCCATAAAATTTGAGAAAAGGTTTACTGATTCTCGCAAAAAGTAGAAATAGGTAATACGTTTCTTTTCACTTCCACAAAAGTCAACGGGCCGCGGTAGCCCAGTTGGTAGAGCGCCGGCCTCGTAATTGGAAGATTGCGGTTTCGGTACTCGAGCCGGCCAAAGACCGTCGTGTACACTAATGGTGGCTGGTGCACGTAAAATCTGTCGTGGCCGCAATGTCCCCCATATTCACATCAAAAATTATACCTCTGGGGGTCACCGAAGCGGGAGAGCCATCCCTTCCGTAGAGGATCAAAATTGTGATGGCATGACTCCGGACCACCTCTAGGGGTGTGTCCCAGACCGTCGCCAATTGCCCATCTGCGCAGCACTAGTGCGACGTAAAACCCAACCATCCATCCACAAAGGTCAACATTAACAGCAAATTTGATGATCTGGTGTCAAATATGGCAATTTAGCAACCAAACGTGGCAAAAAATTATAGTTTTGGGTGTCCAGAGTTTGGAAGCTATAATTTCACTAAGAGCAGAGTTCATTTCAGGAATTTTCCGGAATTTCTAGCACGTTTGTTTCTGGCACAGAACTACCTTGAAAATTCTATAAATTACTAACAAGATTCTTGATGAGTTCAGTTTTTGTTCAGACTTTGAGATGAACAGTAATTTCTGAGAGACTGTGCTTTAAGCATTTGATCAGTGTTCCTGAATTAGCGAATTTCCTGCTCTGTATTATATATAATGCTGTTTAGTTGACTTTTGTAATATGGATGACCCTTTTATTGGATAGTTTCAAGAATATTTGTTGATAATTCAATAACTTCTGTGGTATGAGTAACAGTTTTATTTGAATGTTTCTAGAATATTCCTTAAATAAAGTGCATTTCTCAACTAGAAACTGCCAAAATGTCTTTACAAACTGCATGCAAGATATGCAACAATTTTTATAATATTATCATTATGGGCACTATTATTAGCTTCTGCTGAAATCTCTATGATGGTATGAGTAAGGAATCGTCGTCGTGACCGATGATTATCATATGCCGACTAGATCCAAGAAAAACTGGAACACATTTTAAAAGATGACTCTGCAGAAACTTTTCAACTTGTAAATTTAATACGAAACAGCACAAAGATATTTACAAATGCACACATTATCACATATAAATATATACAAATTCTAAATATTAACATTTCCAATTGGCTTTTGAAGCCCGCTCGTTACAAAAACATTCGTTCACCAGTTCTCTTCTGCCATTTTCTTATTCTCATCTCCGTAGCCTCTTGATGCCATTTAAGAAAAACTAAAAGTTCGAAAACGTTTCGAGTAAAATTCGAATATGATCTTTACAATATGTCATATAAAGAACATTTTTTTTTTGGGGGGGGAGGGGGGGGAGGGCATTATGAATATAATTTTCAAGTTTATCTCCAAAATGGAAAGATACAGAAAGGTCAAAAAGGAGGTTCACTGTTAGATGTTCTAACAAACCTACATGTGAATTTGTAATGTTCCATGTCGAACCGTTTTTGAGTTATGCTAGATTACACACATATGCACACAAACACACACATGGCAGAAGAGAGGCAAACACACAAAAAAATGGCAGAAGAGAAGTGATGAACGAATGTTTTTGTAACGAGCGGGCTTCAAAAGCCAATATAGACCTTTATATAGACGTCACATCGTTTATATCTCTAAAGTGGGAGGTCATATCAAGACTAAAATTGAAGGTGTACTACTAGTCACCATGATAGTCACAAATACAAAATTACAACATTCTATGACCAGCCATTTTTGAGCTATGTGAGGTACAAAATCAGATTTGTAAATCAGTTCTCCAATACTTCTTTTTACCTTGTATAAGAAGTAAAAAATGGCTCTTTTTAAATATTTTTAAACAAATGAAAGGCATCAATAACTTTTTCTCAAATTATCATAATACATGGTTCAACAATTCATTTTAAAGGTAACAGACAGGTTTTTTTTTTCCATTTAATATCGAAAATTTACACCACTTAGTTGAGAATTGAGGTGCATCGGTGTATTTAAACATTACACAGACAGATTTCTGACCCTCATAGACACTTTCGCTTATCTACATAAATTAACATTTACAATACTATTTTGCTTCTATAGTTTATAATTTAAAAACTTTTACAATAAATTTGAAAATCAAAAAACTAATTTAGTAAGAACATAAATTTATAACAATTTACTTGTTATTGATAAATTTATTAATTACAATTAGGAAAAGATCAGAATTAAAAAAATTATATACCTGTTACATGAGAACATATTAAAACGACAAGCAGTATAGTTATTCAAATATTCTTCTAATTTTTTAATGAATTCTTTTTCTACTTTGAATGCCTTTATACAGCTCACTCCATATACAGATTCAAGCAAATGACTGTAAATTGGTGATCTAGTTGTAGACGACAACCTCGAAATTTGACGAGATGTATTCAGATGCAGTTTCTAAAATAATAAAATTACTTTTTAGTTGCCGAGTTGCAATAAAGGAAAACAAACATATTTTTTCTTAACGTACAAAAACATCAAACTGTCTCAATTATATATATTAAAAGCAAAAACTGTTTTATTTAAGAGACAGAAATTTAAGTTAAAATACATTTAAAAAAACAAAAAATATGTACATTTTAAAACAATTGAAATCTAGACGTTTCGAAACCCGACCGGGTTTCCTCATCAGTAATTACAACACAATATGCAAACATTACATGAACACTCAAGGAATTTAAAGGAGTACCGAATATTGAGGAGCCAGTGCGCATGCTTCATTGATAGTGTGGAGATGCTTGGCACTGTGCCAGCTCTCAACTAAAATACGCGATTTATAATTATGAAAACCAGAATTTAGAATTTTTATATTATCGAAGTCAGGAATATGATCGGCTTCTATTGAATGGATTACAATTTTAGAATTTTGGTTGCAATTTTTAAAAGATCGTCTGTGCTCTTGTAGTCTAATTTTTGCTGTGCGGTCAGTTTCACCTATATAAACATATTTGCAATTTTTACAAGGAATTAAATATATTACACCAGTTAAATCCAAAGAAGAGGTTATGGGTTTAAAGTTAAAAAGGACGTTTTTTACTTGTTTAATTGGCCGGAAAGCAGTATAAATATTATGTGGTTCGAAACGTCTAGATATTAATTGTTTTTATATGTATTTTTTGTTTTTTTAATGTATTTTAACTTAAATTTTTGTTTCTTAAATAAAACAGTTTTTGCTTTTAATATTTTTTTTTCATGTTTTGAATGTCAAATTACATTAACCCTAGTTCCTTATTACCAAAAAACTTAAATATAGGGTAGGTGCTCCAGTGATTGGCATGCTCCAGTAATTCACATATATCCCGAAATAATTAATAAATAAGAAAAATAATAAAATCATGTATTTTACATATAAGAATTTTAACATTTTATGTCAAACACTGGAGCATAAGGTGCTAATAACTGGTAAAATGAATACTGGAACATAGGAGGCCAATTACTGATAAAATGAAAAAGTGGCAGTGTCAATTACTGGAACATTGAGTGGGTGTCAAATAAAAATTCATTCATAAAAAAAAAATAATAATTGTTATCAAATGTATATATTTTAACATATATGTGGTTCTGAATGACTTTCATACCATATGTACTAACTTAAGATTTCTAAAAATATTTTCTGATGACTAGAACATTAAAAACATCAGAGATTGCTCTCAAAGTGTCAATCACTGGTGCACTTACCCTCTTGAGTAGCTTTATGTCTTAGAAAGCGAGTCATGTCATCATATTATATCTAAAGTTTTCATTTATTTTATATAACTTCAATATTGGGCTAGATATTTATCTTATATGTGTAACTGTAACTATTTACCATCATATGTATTTAACAGCTCTTATCTCACAATTTTTACATGCCCTGTAAGGCATGTCCACTAGGGAATACATACCTGAATTAAACGTTTACATGCCCAAATATTTTATTCAAATGCATATTAATAAAAAACATTGACATATTTAGTTGAAAAAGAATTTAACAATAGTACTCCCATATATATTAACATTGTTTAGTTCATTTTAATTTAAGTTTCTCTTGTTTTACAGTATTAATCCTTCTTAAAAGTAAGATTTAATTATACTCTTATTATACTATTTGAGCGCATGCATATATTAACCCATTAAACGCCACTATATGAATCCCACTGAAAATTTATGAATTTCCTTACATTTTGGGTTTCAATCTGCCTTTCTAATCATATGTAGTGTAAATAATTAAAAAATATATATTTTGTTAGAAGATATGGTGTGTTTCCAATATGGGAGATTTGACAATTAGATCAGATGTTGAAAAACTGCAGAACCCATTTAAATTAGTTTTCTTGTTCCCCGTTTTTTACAGTTTAAGAAAAGAACTGTTTTACTTCATATTCATTGTTTTAAACCCCCGTACTCAAATGAGCAATTTTTGCTGATTCTTTTTTCTTTGCTGATGTTTTGCAGAAAAACAAATATCTTTGTTTGAATAATTGAAAAATTAAATAGAAGTTACATTACAAACTTTTTGAAAAAATTGCCAACGAATCTAGGCATTTCAATATTTAATATAAAAAAGAAAAAACTTATTTATCTTAATTACTTGCAGAGAAAAAAATTATTAAAAAATTGTTCCCGCAGCGGGAGCTTTGTCGCCTAATGGATTAAACATATCAGTCTTTTATATATGGAAAATCCATACACACAAACATGAAGCATACAAAATGTTCAAGAAATATATTAATAATCAAATTATTCAAGGAAATATGCCCACTATTTTATACTTAAATAATTCAAATGCAACAATATTCTTGTAATGTTAAAAACATTTTTATAACCTATAAACAAAAAAATGCGTTATTTTCTTACATGTTTTAACACAAAAATAGTCTTACCAAAAACATATAATATAGTACTCCAAGTGGTATCACAGAAGCCAGAAAAATAGGTGTGTTTATTCCAATAATAACAAATGTAGATATAGAATAAAATAAGCTATTTAGCCATCCATCAATATTATAGACAATATGAATGTCCAAAGTATCCATATCAGTTGAAAATCTTTAAAAAAGTATATAAAAGAATGTGAATAAAAAGTGCAATTACAACAGGTCAAGATAACGTAAGTTAGAGTTAAACAAAATATTGTACTTTTAGTAAAAATAAGCTCATAAAAAAAAAAAAAAAAAAAAAAAACATTGCCCATAAAGTATTTTATATAATAATAAAATATACTCAAATAGATTTTTAATTTAGAACACAAATAACTCACACAAGGATTATAATTATTAATTAAAAAAAATCTGGAGTGACTCCACTAGACTTTCCGAACATTGAGTAATTAACAGCTTTGTAGATAATGTAAAGAAAGAGTAGTTGTTAAACAAACAAAAGAGAGAAAATCATAATAGAGTGTTGGAGTATTTTTCTCCATATATTACACGATGTTTTTTTTAACGCTACTGAACTTTGATCGCATAGATCATAATGATAAAGAATTTTTGGTTGTGTCCCTGTAAAAAAACTGTAAGTGCTAAATTCACTAAAATGCTCATAGTTAGTGCAACATTGATTTATAATATTCATATAAATTTCCAGCTCAATTGAATAAGGCGTTTAGATGCTATCACACTTTTAAAAATTTGGCCCCATAGGCCATAATGATAAAGAATTTTTATTTGTGCCCCTGTAAAAAAACTGTAAGTGCTAAAATCACCAAAATCTATACAGTTCGTGCAACTGTGACCTATAACATGTGTACAAATTTTTTGCTCAGATTATTAAAGCGTTTAGACGCTATCGCACTTTTAAAAATTTGGCCCCATAGGCCATAATGATAAAGAATTTTTCCTGGTGTCCCTGTAAAAAAACTATAAGTGCTAGATTCACCAAAATCTATAGGGTTCGTACTATGGTGACTTACAATATACGTACCAACTTTCAGCTCATTCGAACAAAGCGTTTTGACGCTAGCGTGTTCACTCACAGACATACACACATACATACGCACACACACACACACACACACATACACACACACAACAACGTAAAAATAGTGGAAACGGACTAAGGGGACCTCGAAACGTATAGAAACATCAAAATCTCAAATTCGGATTTTTGACATGATTACAATACTTTCCTCACTATAGTGTTCGGAAAGTAAAAACATGCCTCGAAAGAAAGAGAGAAAAGATTATTTTTATTCACCTCTTTCATGTAAAAAGCTAAAAAGTGATATTAGTAAGTTCATTTATAGATCTTTTAATTGAATTATTAATTATAAATATTTTAGATGAAATAAAGGACAAATTATTTTTAACTAGAGTAGAGTGGACAATGATTAAGATAGGAACTGAATTTGATCCTTAGCCTTACCACATAGCCATCTTGATCGACATCTAATTATAGAGATGCTTCACACTGACCTACCTAATTAGGGCACTGATCAATTTTCCTGAAGTAACGACTGATATATAAGAAAGGACATTTGAAAAAGGGTCCATATAGCAATCTTGAAGAAAATCGTTAGAGCTGTTTTTGTGATATAGACTTACGGTCCTAATTCTAGTTCTTCAATTTTCAAAAAAAAAAAAAAAAAAAAAAAAGCTAGTAAAATTTTGTGTACTCTTGACTTGTCTTAATTATGAAGTTGTATGAATTTGCAATGCAAACTTCACAACGTATTTGCATAGAAATAATTTTAGATAACTTTGTTACAATAATGCAAAATCTAATGAAAAATTCAAAATGAAAATAGTTATTCAATTACAAATATAAATATTATCAATAAAATAAATAGAAAAATAAAAATATTTATTTCACAGTTGTAACTTAAATAGGGGACTATGAAGAGAAGAAAATTAGTTGCATAATATTATGATTGATTAATTTAAAATTCCCTACTTTAAATGGCTTCAAAAAATTGTTAAATTCCAAAATCTTCGAATGAGTGTATTATTACTTTTTGCTTAATATTAAAGTGTGAACTTCAACTACTACATAAAAACATTAAATGTTTGAATTCATTATTGTTGCTATTTTAATAAATGTAGATTTAAACTGTTTACTTTACTTCATTCACCTATGAAAGAAAGAAAAGTGGGGTAGATTAGTGAAGTATCAATAGTTTAACAAAATGAATTTATTAGATATCAATAAAAATACCTATTAACAATTCTTCCCATAGGTGTTACATCAAAAAATGACATAGGTGATTTCAGAACACTTTCCAACATTTGATTATGGTATAATCCAGATGCTTTTGTTGAACCATACACCAAGCAGGCAACTCCAAATACAATTGAGAAAGCTGAAAATATAATAAAAAATAATACTATCTAAGTACCAAATCATCTCAAATTTTATTCTCTCACACCATTACGTCTTTGGTTAATTTCAATATCTTTGGGCAGCACTAAACACAATGAAATTAACACTAGGGTTGCCTTTTATGTTTTTACAAACGACCAATAGAAAGCGCTATCGAAATTTGTCTTCAGGATATTTGTAAAATTCACATTTTTTTATCTTACAATCCGCGGCATCTTAGAAATCGTTTGCGTATTTTGTTTACAGAGAGTGTTTAAAAGAAGCAAGCGAGTGAAAAAAAAATGGAAGTAACTAGTGAAGGTTTCCGTTGGATGATTTTTTGTGATTTTAAGAAAGGCCTCACTCGACAAGAATGCATAGTATCGCTTAGTGAAACTTTTGGTAATGAAGCACCATATCAGAAAAGACTGTTTACATATTTTTTATATACATAAAAAGAATTTTTATATACATAAAAAGAATATGATATGAAAAGCATTCATTATTTGTTCATAGGGTCACATAAAATATTTCAGATATATTAAATTTATAATTCAAAATTGCTTAAAATGCTTGTTTTTCTCACTATGTTAAGTTAAAATATACTATGAGGTACATATGCAATTTACAATCAATATGAGGGCTACCCCTCATAATCAATTATATAAATTTCAGGAAGTGGTCTCGGAGAAAATTCTCTGTATAATTCCAAACGAATTTTTGAATTTAATAATAATCCTAAATGCTTAATTACGTTTTTTTTTACATAATTTTAGCATTAGTAAAAGACAGCCAAATAAAACTACAGTTTACTCTGTCATCATCAAAATGTTAAAAACTACTGGGATTTCATAAAGCGTTGCTATAATTTTTAATACTAAAATGATAAATTAGATTAGAAAAAACAAAATAGAGGGTACAGATGCTCTGTAGGTAATTTATAAATAATAAATTCAATGAACATTTTATTCTAACCTTGACCAGCTCCCAATCCTCCATAAACAGACAATCGCCAAGTAGTTCTAGAATCATCATGAGTTCCATTTAAAACAGGATCCCCACTCCAGTCAGCTACCCATATATAGGCTCCAGCCTAGTAATGAATCAATTGTATGTTTAATAATAATAATTTAAAAAAAATATATAAATTTAACAGTTGTATTTAAAAGCACACTATTATATACACTTACTACTAATAAATATCTGGATACTTTTGAATTTAGACCTTTTGGGTCCCTTTTTTGTGAAATTTTTATTTATATTTGTGAAAAAATAAAATACTGTGTAAAATCTTCCATTTTTACAATCACTGTATATAATGCTTAATATCAAGTTAGAGTTTCATTGAGCCAAATTGATGTATTAATTAAAATTTAAAATAAAACTGTAAACATGAAAGCATTTAATAAAAGGATCATTTTCACAAAACAAAATCTTCTGGAATTGCTCATTTTATGAATTTTAATTTTGTGAAGGGTCCCTTTTCATAAATTTCAATTTTGAGAAGGGTCCCTTTTAACAATGTGTAATTTTGTGAAGGGGCCGCAAAAGGAACCCAAATTTTACTTGGATCGACCCCTACCTTTTATCAAATATCTAAAGAAATATTTGATAAAATTCCTTAGAATTTCAGAAGCTTAAATAACAAGTTATACCACATACACTTCAGTGAGGGTTTTGTCTAGTCAAAGCAAGCCAATGACAAATTAAAGGGAAAAAATAATGTTTGTGAGCAATTGCAAAAAACAATGCTTAAAATGCATTGCAGTTATAACTGCAAAATTTGCTAACATGTGAATCATTTGCCTGCAGTCAAATTTCTGTCTAAATTAAAGGAGGATTCGACTAATCTTTTCAGGGCATGGACTTGGACAGTTGTACATTTTTAGCAGAGTTGGGTCTTATTTCTCATTGGGTAAAATCCAATGACTCTTTTCTGACCCAATGACCTTTTTTTTTTTTTTTTTTTTTTTTGACACTTTTTAATTGCAAGACTTTATTGAATAAATAGTAATTAATTTCAATAACTGCAAAAAAAAAAAAAAAAAAAAAAAAAAAAAGTTAACTACCAGAATAAAAGATTATGCAGATAAACTACAAAACTATCAAAATCTTAGCTGATGTGTGGGCAATTTTAACAATGTGGACGTAACAAGAAATTTAAATGCAAGATGACATAGCCTGATGCAGCTAAGTAAGAAATAGTAGTCAAGCTAAGTCACCAGAATTCTTGAGGATGGATGGGCAGCTATCAGAAAACAGTTTCTCAAGAATCTTTGCAAGTTAAAATTTATATTAAAATTAGATTTATTTTTAATTTTAATAATTTTTTACAAATATAAGATTCGCCATTGTATTCTGATGCTTACTTATAACTGTTTCAACTAAAAATAATAATAATAATTTTTTCCAAACTATTTTTGATTTTAGATATAATATTAGGGGTATTGAAACCATCGAAACTCGGCAATTGTAATAGAATAGAATAGAATGTTAATAAATTTTCAAAATGTTGCGTCTTTTAATTCTTCTAATAAATTTATGAAAAGAAATGGATAAGTTATCATAAAAGTAAATTATATTTGGCTAAATTATGAAAAATATAATTTTTATAATCAGTTGCTTTGTTATTATTATGAAATAAAAACTGGTTTGTTTTTTAATGGAATACGTTTTTTAAAGTTTGATATTTTTTAAGATTTTATATTAGTATGTAATATAGAATTTTCAAAATTCTTTTAAATATAGTTAGCAGCGGCGTAGGTAAAGAACGTTAGTTTTAGTATATAAAAAAAGTTTAACTTTAAATATTAACTAAATAAATAAATAAAAGAAAGGAAAATGAATTTGAAATTGTATCTGCAGTTTTGCAGTTTTGAAATTGTATCTGCGCTATTCTGCAATTTTTGCTTACGTAGACAAAATATCTGCCTTTCCAATAGTGCTTTATCCCACCTTTTGCCAACATTCTAAAAGTATGTGCGGAATCATCTGCCGCAGTGACGTCACGTGCGCCTGGTCTAAGAGTCAAAATTGGTTCGTTTACTTTAATATAAGTCATGTTACATCTAATTATCTGAAGATTTGTAGACAGACATGTTGTATAACTGTATATCATGATATGGGAAAAATGATAAAACTGCTTTAACATGGTGAGTTTTTAAAGCTATTTAAATGAACTTTTTGATAACAAGTAATAAAACGTGTTTCTGATTTACCACAAAAATATGCCCCCGTACTTTTTAGTTGTGCTACTTTAGAAATACATTTTTCTGTCTCTACAAATTGCTTGAAGAGCCCTGGAGAAGCTGTACTTTTTCGAACATGGAAAAATCTGAAAGAAACAAAAACTTTTTTTGATTTTATTTAGTTATTTTTTCCTGCCACCCCCCTCCCCCCCCAAAGAGTGATAAAGAAATGCTATGTTTTTAGAGAATAGCACTCACCTCTAGTACTATATAACTAATATATCCCAAAAGAGCCAAAAGGAAGATGTGCCAACCAATATGTTTCATGTAATTCAAATAGATACCTCGTTTAACCTAAAAGAGAGCAATTTTTATTTAATAGATAGAAAATACATTATTGCAGTTCAAAGAATTTATATGTATGTCAGAAGTTTTAAAAAATAGTTAAAATAACTGGAGCATTTATCAGCTAGACAAAAAATCAGTTTTTTTTTTTTTTCTTAATATATTTGCATTTCAGTTTTATGAGGCTAAATTAAACATAAAACTTAAATACTTCTTTACTTCTACAGTTACAAGTAACTAACAATACTTTACAGGTGAGTTTGAGTAGTATTTTCAAATAAACCTTTTTTGGAAATTTTTTTTTTATGTTCAGCTCTCATACCAGGTTTAATTACTGAACACCAGTTTACATGATATTTAAAAGAATAATATATTTTACATAATAATCAAAGCTTTATTTGGACTTTTTTTTTTTTTTTTTTTTTTTGAGAGAGAGGGGAGGGGAAAGAGGTGTATTTTAGAGTAACATATATTAGATCTAGGACAATAAAAACTGATTTTTTTTTTTTCTTGTTGATCAGGTTGATTTTCTTTTTTTTTTTTTTTAATCTTCAGGCTTATAGGTCATATCTATTTTTATTATTATTATTTTTTTCCCAGTAAATCAAATTTGGATTTAGGTTTATTAAATGAATTAAGTTAAGAACATGTTTAAAAAATTTACAATAATATACAGAAAATCGTTTGATATAAACATAGCTGTATAACTGGTATGAACATACGA
Organism: Salticus scenicus; assembly: GCA_963930645.1. Taxonomy (NCBI): domain Eukaryota; kingdom Metazoa; phylum Arthropoda; class Arachnida; order Araneae; family Salticidae; genus Salticus; species Salticus scenicus. The sequence continues at coordinate 119,394,340 of OZ005661.1, forward strand.
AAACACTCTAATTAAACATATGCATAACCAAATTATTATCATAAAGTACATTTTCATATCAAATGCCACAGACATTGAGTATCTCTGTTTAATATGGATTTAATATCCACCTCAAATGTATATCCTTCTGATTTTTCAGTTCCTTGAAGTAGAAGATATATTCAAACATAAAATAAATTTTAAGCATCTGTTGTTTAAGAGGTTTTATACTGCATTAAAAAAAATGCAGAATTAGAATTCATGTAAATGATATGAATGTACATTTGTTTATTGAGAAATCATCACTTTCCAAATCACACTGATCTTTTAACATATTCCAAAGTTGAAAAGTACTTATGACTTCAAATTTCCTGTCTGTCTGTGTGTATTCTAATTACCGTAAATATTAGCGGGATGCCTTAAAACGCATACACTGTATTTAAGTTCACTATACTCGTAGAATATGGCCGTTGCTATTCGAACCATCGGTGCGATTAGTGTGGAGGCTATTCGGACCGCTTCCTTCTTGCGCTGGTCATAATAATGATTTTCCTTGTTTGATCTCGAATTTTCTCTGTAATAAACTAATTATTTTGCTTGTTTCAACTGCAAATTCAAATGTTTAGTATTTTGAAAGTGCATAATGCGATTGATCTACAATCCATGTTTATTTCAACATTGCTACTAGAAAACATTACAAAACAAGCACAAAAGTCATTTTCAGAAAAATCATACATATATTTATATAGAAAATTGGGTTTGGTTTGCATCGAATTATATTGGAACGGTTTAATTGTTTAAAAAAAAAAAAAGGAAAGAAGAAAGAGAAATAAAATAATCTGGTGTGTCACTCACACGACTTTCTCTTACCCTGAAATTTAATACCATAAATACAGGTTGGAGATTAAGAGGTAAGATAATGAGTACTGTTATGTAAACCTATGTTAAACAATTCATATTAGGCTTCTGAAGAGTTTTATATGATAATTAGTACTGTGTGAGGGGGGCTACCGCTCCCCTCAAACCCCCGTTTCATTAATGCACCTACATTTATATAGAATTTAATTCGGTTATTAAAAAATATTTCTCTTTTTTAAAAATAATTTATTAAAAGTATTATTTAAAAAAATTATCTTTTATGATAAGGCAGACGATTTCCATATTAGAGAAGTAGTTTAACACCAAATATATAAAAAAAAGTCCATTTTATTCTCAATATTAAAAAAAAAAAAAAAAAAAAAAAAAAAAAAAAAAAAGTACGATTTTTTTTTTTTTTTTTTTTTCGTTAAAAGTAAAAAAAATCGATAACTTTGTTTTAAATTATCGCAGATCGATGGTTCAACCATTCGTTTTAAAGGTATTTTCGAGCTCTTTTGAAAGATACCCATCATGAAAAGTTACTCCCCTCGAGGGGGGACTTCCCCCCCAGGGGGGGAGGCGATTCTCCTACATACACAAAAAAGTTTTTCCAGTTAACTGTCTCTATTACAAAAAATATATATTTGTTTCATTTGGTTTAGTGCAGTCTATAGACGTTAAACTCTATTTTCCTGCAATTTCCCCCATAGACGTAATGTATTAGAATTCTCTTGATTGTCCCTGTACACGAACCATTTGCTTAATCTTAACGAAAAGTTTACTGTAGCATCCCTATATGATACACATTTAGAATACCAAGTTTGAACTTTCTGCCATAATTTATTTTTGAGATATACTGATAACAGACACACACACAGACACACATACACACAGACACACACACACACAGACCATTTGCTAAAAACATGATTTTCGTATTCAGGGGACCTCAAAACGTGTAAATATGACAAAATCTCGCGTTCGAAAATTTGAGCCAAAAACAATACTTTCTCTACCTTATGGGTAAGAGAAAGTTAAAACAAATAACATCTATGTAGTTGAATATGCAGATTTATTTATACATATTCATAGACATACATATTGCGAAGATTTTTTCAAAGATTGAAAATACTCATTTACTAAGATCTGTTTTCATGTCGCATTTTTTATTTTTAATATTAAATTTTTGAAATATTTATTATTTTCAGTTTTGCTTTATAAAAATTATTTTGAGTTATTGTTCTTTTATGAAGAATTTAGAGTACAAAATTTCTGTGAAATAATTAATCTCTACCCCACTCCCACACTAAAAAAAAAAGTAAAAAAGATAATTTTTCATGCACGGGGACGAGACACATTACACTGTAAAAAATATGTTCTATTTGCTGCCAAAAATTCTCTGTAATTTGAAAAAATACGTTCTGACAACGTAATTTTTTCGTAAATTACGCGTATTTTCTCAAATTACAGAGAATTTCTGGCAGCAAATAGGACATATTTTTTACAGTGTATATTATTTCTAAATTTTACTCTTTTATCAGTGCTAACTTATTCTCCTTGGAAAAGATGGTCCGAATAGCTTGTACGCTAATCGCTCCGACGGTCCGATTATCCACTTCGTCCCTATTGAAAAAAGCATTAACAGAATGACATGCTTATGTACAAAGGACTCATAAAAGAATTTGGAGAAAGGACATCAAAATTTTACACTGAAGATGGCACAGTTTGTTGGTTTTATTTTATTAAGCGTAAAATTAAATCACATATATTGTCACTTAAGCAAGATTACTTTTAATATATCTATTTACTTGTGACTTACTAGTTCATTTATTACATCATGCTGTTATATTTAATTTTTTGAATCCTCTTGGACTTAAAATGTTACGATGTAAAAGATAATACCATTATTTTAAAATAACCAATGTTCAACTAATGGACTGGCATTAATAAATTCAGAAATATGTTCATTTGAAAATATCGATTGTTAATTGGGTGCAAACGAACATATAATAGCAATATATACAAATACGTTTTTTTTTTTTTTTTTTTTAATCCATTTGCATCATAAGTGCATATATGCGCCAAAATTTCCTGGCCTTTTATCACCGGAGAGCATATATGGGCGGTAGTTTAAAGTGATGATTGCAAACACAGTGTTCTTGGAAAAACAATTCTAAAACTGATAAAGGTGGGAGGTTATGATTCGAATAGTAAGGAAGAAATAAACAAATCAAAAAAAAAAAAAAAAAAAAAAAAAATGTATATGTGTTATTGCGATATTTTCTGACAGTGACGATAATGATCACAGTGCAACTAATTTTGAATGATAAAAAAAAAAAAAAAAAAAAAATATATATATCAACTTAAGCTGTGTAAATTTAATTATGTTAGTGATGTAAATGATATTAGAAATTTTACTAGAAAGAACGTTTGCGGATTATTTTCAACGCAGGAAATTATTGGACATATTGTAGTGGAAACTAACCAACTTGACAAAATCGATCCGAGTTTCACAGAAATTTTTGTATAGAAATTGAAAATTTATTTCGCTATTGATATTGATACCTCTGGTCTAAAAACCTACATTACAAAATTATTGAATCACGAACAAGAGTATTGAAATATCAGTCATCTGAACAGTTTGGTGATATGGGCCAATTTCCAACATTTTTGAATGATGCAAATGGGTTTAGCATATGTTAACATTTGTTAAGCTTTGTGTAGCTTAACAAATATTTATTTTCATCTAGCATTTTTTGGCCTTATACATATTCAAATAACTGCAATAAAATTGTGGCGACTTCTTTTTCGCACCTGGTTCTTTTCTTCCTGTAAAATCATCTTGAGACACATTAAGACACTGATCACGCTTTGTTTACTTTTAAACGTAATTTACTTACGGCACAAACATAAAATACATAACGAACACATAAATTAACATCAAGTAAAGTATTTTAAAAACAACATATAGAATGGAATGTTAGTCCATCTTGATTCACATACGCACTTGCCACACGCATGTTGCCACATTTTCGTACCAAACTTTTCAGTTCTTGGTTTGGAATACTCTCGAAATCAGAGGTGCGGCGTTCACACCTTCCCTCCAGTTTCACTTGAGGGACAATGGCCTTCACAGTGAAACTACTAACAAAATTTGTGGATAATTTATATAACTGTTCATGAAAGTCTAATTGTCCTTTTAAATTCTTAATTATTGTTTCATCTTTAAATAAATGTTCATGAAAGTCTAATTGTCCTTTTAAATTCTTAATTACTGTCTCATCTTTGACCTAAAATGCGATGTTCCATCAAGAGCAATAACATTTATATTTCACTTAAAATTTAAATATTTTCTATGGTATAAAATAAGTAACATTTAAACACATAATATAAATAAAATATATATATAATATATGAATAAATATTTATCCTGACATGGATTTTCTTATGCACTTTAAATAATCTTAATGAATTAATATACTTGAATATAAGAAACAAAATAAACACACACATATGTATATATGTACTAACAAATACAATATTAAACTAACTTATGACTTTATTCATGAATGCGTGATAAAGCATCTGCAATAGTATTACTGCTTCCTGGCTTATGAGCAATAGTCACTTGATAAGCGAGATAAAGCCAATGCCCATCTTTGTAATCTGGCGTTCTTAGGAACTGTTTCTGTCAAATATTTTAAAGGGTTATGGTCCGTGTGTAAGATAATAGTGGCTCCATAAGTCCACATTTCGAATTTACCTAATGCCCATATTACAGCATAAGCTTCCCTTTCAATAGTGCTCCACTTTGATTGAGCAGGGGTCAGTTTTTGGCTTGCGAAAGTTATAGGTTTCAGTTTATTCTGCTCATCTCTCTGCATTAGACAGGCTCCAATTCCGGTCACTGAAGCATCAGTATCGATTTCAAAAGGTTTCGACATATCAGGTGTATACAGAGATGTTATAGAGCACAAACAATTCTTTAATGAATTAAATGCGCTTTCGGCTTCTTCTGACCATGGAAGGTCGTTTGGCACAGTTTTTCGAGTTAAGTCCGTTAAAGGTTTTGCTATATTGGCATACCGAGACACATAGTCTCTGTAATAGTTAAATAATCCTAGGAGTGACTTCAATGTTTTCTTAGTTTTAGGGGCTTTCAAATCTTTAATAACTGATATCTTGTCCGGATCTGGGCCGTGCTCTCCTGAGCCTACGACATGTCCTAAATATTTTACTTTCGACATCGCAAACGAGCATTTCTTTAAATTTGCCGAAAAATTCAATTTTTTCAAAGTTTCTAGAATGGATTTAATACGATTAAGATGATCTTCCCAGGTTGAAGAAAATACGATAATATCATCAAGAAAACTTTCGGCGTAGTCACTATGAGGTCGTAATACTTGATTCATTATTCTTTGGAATGTTGCTGGTGCTCCAGATAACCCAAATGGCATCACCTTCCACTGATACTGACCCTTTGGAGATACAAAACTGGTTAATTCTCGGCTTTGCTCTGCTAAGGGTATTTCCCAATATCCCTTAAGGATATCTAAAGTTGTCAAGTAACGAGCTCCACCAGCTTTAAATCTAAGATTTCCGGAATTCTGCATAGGAAAAGGTGGAATTTTACTAACTGAGTTCAGCTCTCTGTAGTCCACGCAAAGTCGGACAGTTCCATCTTTCTTTGCTACACATACCAATGGATATGCTATTTCTACTGAAGAGGGTTCTATCGGGTCTTTTTCCAATAATTCCGCTATCTGTTTTTCTATATTAGATCTTAATGTTTTTGGAACTTTATAAAGATGAGGTTGTTTCCTCTCTACTCCGGACTTTAACTGGATAACATGTGGGGGAACTTTGGCTTTCTTTAATTCCCCATCAAATATTGTTAGATATTCTTTAGTCAGATTCAACAGCTGTTTATGTTGCTTTGTTGATATCGAATTTGATTTTATATCAGCTTTTAGTTCTTCATCTGTTACTTGCCGTGATTCTACGGGCGCATGTTGTATATCTCCAAACTCTTCATCTGTTTCGTAAATAATTCCTACAGCTCTGACAGGTTGAATATATTTACGCAATTTATTTTGATGAAGATGTCGAACACTTCCATCATGTAGTTTGACATAAAAAGAATGTGGAGACTTCTTTTCTACTATTTCTCCTGGTCCTTTCCATTTTGAAAAAGACGATTTGTTGAATCAGGGATTAACACTACAACTTCATCCCCAACAGAAAATTCGGTATCTTTTGACCGTAAATTATGATAATGTACATATTTCTGCTGCTGTTCTTGAGCTATGCTATTCGCATACTGTGCCGCGTCTTCTAAACGTTTCCGGAGTTTCAACAGGTAGTCAGCTACAGATTCTCCAAACCTTGAGGAAGTACGACTTCATCTTCCCAACTTGATTTGAGGATGGCTAGAGGTCCTACAGGTGGTCGCCCATGAACTAGTAGGAATGGAGCAACACCCGTTGTAGCGTTAGGCACTTCTCTGTATGCCCATAACAAGAATGGCAACTGTTTATCCCAGCCTCGACCTTGTGAATTAATTGCATGATGTAGCATGGATTTCATAGTTCCTATCCATCTTTCAACCAAACCATTCGATTGTGGATAACCTGGAGTGGAAAATTTAGGAACACATCCTAATCGTTTTAAAAACTCTTTTGTCAGCTGTGCGGCAAAATTTCTTCCGTTATCCATTGCAATTACTCGAGGAATTCCAGTTCGTACAAATATTCCTATAAATGCATCACAGGCTGCCTTTGCTGTTAAAGACTTCAGAGGTATTGCTTCTGACCAACGACTATGCTGGTCCATAACGCACAGTACATACTGATGGCCACGTGATGACTTTGGCTCTATTGGGCCTAAAATATCGGCATTAACCACTTGAAATGGGAGTTCTGGTCTTCCAACAGCTTCGATAGGTGTTCTATCGTTTACTTTTCCTTTCCTGCGCATTTGAAAATCATGACACGAAGCACATAATTGTTTAACTTCTTTTGGCATTCCTTCCCACCAGAAAGACATTGCAATTCTGTCTCTGGTCTTCTTAGCTGCCAGATGTCCACCAGTAGGAGTTTCATGAGCTAATTTCAAAATGTCCTTTCTTCTGCTTGCCGGTACGACCAATTGAATATATTTCTGTCCGCCTACTTTACCCATATGATATAATAAACCTCTTTCAATCCAGTAACCATTTTTATGTTGCCTAGCTTCTTCGAAACACCTTTTCAATGTAGGACAGGCTAACTGCTCATCCCTAAACACTTGTGCTTGTGGAACAGGGATATTTTCATTTATTTCATCCTTACTATCGGTTTCGGTCAATGTCTGTTTAACTACTGAGTTATTAAAGGCTTTGGTTTCTGGATGATGCGACTCGCTGTTGTTTAGCTTTGCCTTTCGAATAGTCTCGTGACTTTCTCCCTCCATACAGAACATACACTTTTCATTATCTTCTGGGAGTGGGGTACTAATTGCCTCATCCCCAAGATAATTGTCGTTTGAATTATTCTCAGGTACACTGAACAAGGATTGTTCACCGATTTCATTTATTGTGATTACTTCAACCTCTTCTTCTGAAGAATAGTTTCCGGGAGACCTTCCCTCCACTTTGAACAAGGACGGTTCATTGTTTTCTTCCACTGGGGTGATATTAACCTCAACCCCTGAATTTCCAGGATTTCTTCCTTTCACATGGAATAAGGATTGTTCATCGACTTCTTTCTTCGGGATATTCACTTTATCCCCTAAAGAAATGTTTTCGGGAGACCTTCCCTCCACACTGAACAAGGATTGTTCATTAGCTTCTTTTACTGAAGTGATTCCTGTATCATCTCCCAAATAAGAACGCTTTTGTTCCTTCAACCATTCATATACCCTGGGAGTGATTAAAGCTTCCTCATGCAGCCCTTCTACTACTGCAGCATGCACTTGAACATATGGAATGATTTCTTCATCTGTATGAAGACTTAGCGGAACTGACACAAGTTGTGCTTCCACTGGATTACCTATAGCAGGTCTCAAAAGAATTTTCCCACTTGACTGTAAGCGTTCCTCAGGTACAACTGATTTTCGTAGTACGGTGATTTCTGCACCACTGTCCACGATGCCTTGAAATTTTTGGCCTCCGATTCCTAAATCCACTTTCAGAAGCTCGCCATCTTTCTCGTTGACTGGAAATTCCCACTCGAAACAAGCGCTATTTAGATTAACACTGACCTTATTAAGGCCCTTACTTTCTTGACTCTTTTTGTTTGTTTTCACGTTAGGTGTACTTGCTGAATTCAATTTGGGGCAGGATTTTTTCATATGGCCTTCCTTTCCACACCAATAGCAGGAGAATTTCGGACGAATGTCTCTTTGTTCTTGCTGTGGCTTAGTAAAAACTCTTTTCTCATCTCTATTGTTATTTCCGAAATTCGCCCCTTTGGATGGAAGATTCCAATTTTCTTTATGAGAAATTTCTTTCGGTTTTTTATTGAAAGTCATTTTAACATTTTCATAAGCATCTAATTTACTGGAAATAATATCAGATGACTTAAACAATGACCATTCATCGATGAAATGTTCTTTAATTTCTGGAGGTACTTTCCTTTTAATTTGATCTGTAATAATCAAATCATATAATTCTTCAAATGTGTTAACTTCTAATCCCCGTATCCATTCAGTAAAATAGTTTTTCAACTCGTAAGCAAAATCTCTCCGTGTGATATCAGCTTTTTTAGTATGCTTAATGAAAAGTTGTCGAAATTTTTCAGGAGTAAGTTTATATCTCTTTAACAATAACTCTTTTACTTTTCCGTAACCATTCGTGATTTCTTCGTCTTCCCGAGCTATAACTTCCGCGATTTCGTATGGCAGTAGCCCAATGAGTTGAGAAACCCAATCATCTCTTTTAATTTCGGCACTTTTTGCCTGCCGCTCAAAAAGAACTAAATACAGACTAATTTCGCATGTTTTAGGATCAAATTTTTGTAAGATGTTATGTAATTTTACGCGCGTTTTCTCAGAAGTTTCATTTGTAATTCCTTTCTTCTCAAGTTCTATTCTTGCATTTTCCAAACGCATTTTTTCCAATTCTATTTCTTCTCTTCTTATGCGTTCCTCCATCTCTTCTTTTCTCTTACGTTCCTCTATTTCTTCCCTTCTTATGCGTTCCTCCATCTCTTCTTTTCTCTTCCGTGCTTCAAGTACGTTCGCTAATGTTTCTTTAACAAATTCTTCATCGTAATTCTTTGAAGCCAAAATAGCATCTCTTAACTCATATAACTTTAAATGTTGAGCTCCTTCCACTCCAAGCTCAGTAGCAACTTCTTGCAAATCTTTTTTATTCCCTTTACCCCAAAATGCCATCTTCGGATGGATGAAATCAAATCAAGTTCAAATTTTCCGTGAATAAAATAAATTTTCTTATATTTATAATCACAAACCCTATTGTTTCCCCCCTAAGAACGCCAGATTTGACATCTTAGTTTTTATCTTAAACAACATTTTCCCCCAAATTAAATAAAATAATCATTAAGTCGGAATGCATACATACAAGGAGAAAAAAAAATATGTATCGAAATAACAAATTTAATAAAAAATGTTTACACAATCAACTCTTTCATTAAATAAATCAGAATATACTTTATTACATAACCAGCTTTCAATAAATTAGAAATAATGTTGTTATAGCAACCTTTAATCAAACTTACTTTTAAACAGAAAAAAAAAAATAATAATTTCCGATTCATTCCTCAAAGTAAAAAAAATAAACAAAACCGGACGTTCACAAGAATAATTCACTAGTTTTTTTTACTGTGATATTTCATTAATATTCCAATAATAATAAAGATAAATCATTATCAACGTCTAACAAATAAACAATCATTCAATAAAACAGAACAAATAAATCAAAACAGAACTCTTTTTTTTTTTTTTCACAATCTGCTTTAATGAAACATTTATTTATTCTAAATCATGTGATGAATAAAAAGAACACACAGAAATTAATAACAATGATCTTGAATAGCATAAAAATATATTCTTTTCACCATTCTTTTTACTATTTTCCGGCTTTTTAAATACAAATAAACAAATATATTTCTATTTTTCATTTTTCAAACACTAGAAGTATTATTATTTCAACATTACGAAATATTCAATTTCCATTTACCTATTCTTTACCTTGTTGGAATACAAAATCGGAACAAAATATCTAAATGCTTAATCCTAATTATTTAACATAAAACTTATACAAAATATGACTCTTGATGGAACATTAAAAAAAAAACATACCCCTTTTTTTTTTCATCACTATCATGAAATAATCCATACATGCACTAGCTATTTCACATATCCTTGGCGACTGCGCCAATTGTGGCGACTTCTTTTTCGCACCTGGTTCTTTTCTTCCTATAAAATCATCTTGAGACACATTAAGACACTGATCACGCTTTGTTTACTTTTAAACGTATATTTACTTACGGCACAAATATAAAATACATAACGAACACATAAATTAACATCAAGTAAAGTATTTTAAAAACAACATATAGAATGGAACGTTAGTCCATCTTGATTCACATACGCACCCGTGTTGCCACATTTTCGTACCAAACTTTTCAGTTCTTGGTTTGGAATACTCTCGAAATCAGAGGTGCGGCGTTCACAAAAACGATTCAACTTAAATTTAAATAACTGTATAATGAAATAATTAACATTTTATTAATATATAAAACTGAACATTTTAATTGAGCATCATATCATTTCATAATTTAGGAAGAATCTTTAAAATTTAAACGTATTATAAAAATATTCACAAATTTCAATATGCATTTGAAAATATTGTTTCATTAGTATATTAAACTTCGACATTCATTCTCTTTTATATTAAGAATATTAATTTAACTTCCAATATCAATATATTTGAATTTTACAAATTTTTTAGAACAATGAATAAGCATACTTTGTATATTTATAATGAAAATAAATTGCTACATAATTCACTGCAATGGCTATTTAACTAGAGGAAACATTAAATTAACGAGAATTAGTGAAAGGACGTTTGGTAAGAAATTTGAAAGTTAGATATACATTAAAGAACATCAGACTGTATTACATTAGTTCAATCTTAATAAAATCTACAAGGTGCGCCCATAAAGTAACTGGACTATTTTTTATAAATAAAAAAAAATACTATCCACTTTCAAATGAATTTATCTCCTTCAAAATAACCGTCAGAGAAGTCTATACAGTTTTTCTAACATTTCTTCAAGTCATATAAACATTGTTTAAACTGGCCGCTCTCAAAATATGCGTAATATTTTACCACACTTTCCTCATTCTTTGAAGTTGAAGAGTGCTTTGTCTTTGGTTCATCTACAGTGCTTTTCTGAACACATTTAAAATAGTTGTACCACTCATAAACTTGTGTTCCTTACAACGATGCATCCCCATATACCGTTTGAATCATCTCTAAAGTTTCGGTAGCAGATTTACCTAATTTGTAATAAAATTTAATGTTATTCCATTCTGAAGCAATTTTTTTTTGTACAATTTCCTATTGGTCACACTCCCCACCTTTCCCTTAATCCTATTTGTTGAACTAAATTCGTTCCCTCTCCGATATATACGGGCACTTCTCCAGATTCAGAATTCTTTTTGCACTGAAGACGGTACGCTTAAGGCTACCGAAACAGCTGTATGCATCTCAAATATTTTCTTTGGCGTTTCTGACGTAGCAGTTTATCGGTTTTTAAGAAAAGAATATTCAAAACTAGTACATATGTTATCTATAAACATTCAGATGTAGAAACAACAACACAATAGTAACAAACAACATAAACTGGTGGACAATTCCTAAGGACGGATGACAATAGCTAAGTTATCTAGACATATTTTTTTCGAATATCTGAATAGATACTTCATGGATTCTCTTTGAAATTTTAGAGGTAAAAAGAACATGTAATACCACACAGGGGCGGATCCAGAACTTGGCTTTGGGGGGGGGGGGGCTAAGATTTTCCAAAGTGTTATTCTAGACCAATAAAAAATTTACAATTGCAATATTCAATTGTGAATGTCAGTGTTTTTTTTTTTTGTTTTTTTTTGGGGGGGGGGGCTTCAGCCCCCTAGCCCCCCCCCCCCTTAAATCCGCCACTGATACCACACATATTCCAGTGAAAGTTTTATCCCGAAAGCTAAATGGGGATCAGCCTCAAAATAACCAAAAATATATAATCTTTGGGATTTCCCTGAAAAAATAATAGTAGCTATAATATATCATTATGAGACTTCTTTCAATTATCAATTTAAATTTATATGAGAATTACTCTCATATTAATGTAGGTATAAAGGTTTCTTTTAGAACATTAACAAATTTTCATTTATTTTTTGTTTATGACATGCATGGTTTTAAAATCAAAGCTATATCTCTTTTAGAAATCATACTACGTTAGACACAATATACTGCAATCAGAATATAAAAATATTAAATGTCTGATGAAATATGAACATGTTTACTAAATAACTTTCAACTGTGCATGCACAAGCACTAGCAAAATTTCTTTTGCATAATTTATTAACCAAATATATAGACTAACTCAAAAAAAAAAAAAAAATCCCCGAGCACATAACATTAAAACGCAGAAATATATCACCAATATAAAAGTTAATCTTCCAATTCTTTTAAAAATTTGCGAAATGCAAAGGGGTTCTGCCCATATTTTCATCTTGAATTGATGAACAGTCATGACATAAGTGAAAGTATTCTATATACATTTTCTAAATATATATAGAAAATATTTGAAAACCATTATTTTTACTAAAATATATTGTTTATATAAACTTTAGAATAAGTATTACAATGATAACTACAGAATATTAAATTAAAATTTCAATTAATAAAATTACAAAAATAAATAGAACTTTTTAAACGGAAATTGAAAGACAAGAGGGAAAGCACAGTAACTGCAATATCACATAGAATAAAATGAATAAATATTATTCCCTATACATAGACACTAAAGAGATTACATTAAAATATATATATATATGTATATATATATATATATATATACCGTGTGATCCAAAAGTCAGGACAAACTTTAAAAATGAATAATTCAAAAACGAATCAAGATACAAAGATACGGTTTTCACCAAACGGATGAAAAAGAAACCGGGTTTTGTGTGGCAACGAAAAAAAATTAGTTCTGTTGGCGACCAACAGATGGCGCTATAGTGTTTTATTTCACCAAAAGATGATTTACAAATGAAAAAAGTGTTGATAACTTACAAGTCAGCTTAATTACAGTTAATTAGTACTACTACAATAACTGCTCAATGTGCTGTCCATCATTCAGAAGTACAGCTGTGAGACGATTCACCACACCGTTCACAGGATTTAGTAGCATTTCTTGCGTTATGACAGACACATTTTGGCGGATGTCATCTTTCAGTGCTGCTAGTGATTCCGGTTGGTCGCTGTACACTTTTGACTTCAAGAATCCCCACAGCCAAAAGTCACAGGGTGTCACATCGGGAGTTCTTGGAGGCCATGCGTGATTAAAGTAGTGACTGAGAATGCGATATTTCGATGCATGTACGCTTCGACAACCATTACCTGCCGCAGTTGCTCTTTTTTATATCGTTTGTTGCTTTGCATAGTCCTACATCAGAAATCCGACAGCGCCATCTGTTGGTCGCCAACAGAACTATTTTTTTATCGTTTCCACAAAAAACCCGGCTTCTTTTCCATCTGTTTGGTGCAAACCGTATCTTTGTATCTTGATTCGTTTTCGAATTATTCCTTTTTAAAGTTTGTCCTGACTTTTGGATCACCCGGTATATATATATGTGTTTTAGTAAAAGAAATGGTTTTCAAACATTTTCCCTTTCTTTTTTTTTTTTTTTTTTTTTTTTTTTCGAGAAAGTGCAAAGTATGCTTTTTTTATGTTCATAACTATTCAACAATTCAAAATGAAAATATGCATGAAACCCTTTAGCGTTTTGCACCTCTTTGAAAGTATTTGAAAATAAACTTTATTATCAATACTATCTTTCTGAATTTTAATGATATTTGCTAGAAATTTTTTTTAGAGTCAATCTATACATTTGGCTAACATGTTATACAAAGCAAATTTTGCTAGTGTTTCTGTAGACACAGTTAAAAATTATTCAGTAAAAATGCTCATATTTCATCAGATATTTGATTTTTTTATATTTTGACTTAGAGTTGCACTGAATAGGGATTTATACCGAATACTGAATATTCAGTCAAAAATTTGACCGAACATTAGGTATTCGACTAAATACTTAAATTTCAATGTAAATATATTTTCATACCCAGAATAACTTACACACACATACTCATATATATGTAAGTATACTATGTATTTAAAAACTCAAAAATAATTTTTAAATATAATTCATTTTTCTACTTAAAAAAACATATAAATAAATAAAATACTACTACTACTACTAATAATAATAATAATAATAATAATAATAAACTGTATGGAATAGTTTATTGTTATTATTATTAGTTTTAATTTTGATTGATGATGAAATGAAAACTAAGTAGAATATACTTGTTCTTATTCCAAAACACAGAAATAATTTTTAAATATAACTTCGTAAATTGTTATTTATATTAATATTTAAAATATATTTTAAAATATATTATTCTATTTAAAATATATTATTCATAAAACTAAAGATGATTTTTAAAAAAATTTCAAATTAATTTTAATTTTATACTATAAAAGTATTTTTAACAATTTCAATAATTTAACTTAATTTTATATTTAACTCCACTATTCAGCCACGGAATATCAAGATGTTCGGCAGAACTGAATATTCGGTGTCATCTGCCGAATAGACAGAATATCCAATAGTAACCGAATATTCGATGTAACTCTATTCTCACTGCAATATGCAAAGTCATAGCCAGAAAAATATTTCGGAGGGGGACTCAAACTTTAATACATACTGTCGAGTGTTAAAAATGTAGCATTACTCAAAAAGGTTTAGTCAATTTGCAAATTTTGATGGGGGTTTAAATCTCCCCACCACTTTCTTTGGCAATGGCCTTGGCAGTATATTGTGTCTAACACAGTATGCCAAGTTTTCTTCTTCTTCTTCTTTTTTTTTTTAATTGACACTGCTTTGGTTTTAAAATCTTGCATGTTATAAACAAAAAACTTACAAAAAATTATCGACGTTATTAAAGAAATCATTATATCTCTCTTAATACATGTGTGATTATCATATAAATTTATACGTATAATTAAAAGATGGTTCATAATCATGTGCGTATTTCAAGTATTATTTTCCCCCAAAGATTATATTATATTTTTGGTAAATTTGTGACTGATCCATTTTAGCCTTTAGGACAAAACTTTTGCTGGAATAGATGTGGGTATAATATGTTATTTTTACCCTTAAAATTTTATGAGAATGCATGAAGTATTTATTTAGGTATTCAAAAATGTCTAAGTAGCTCAGCTGTTGTTCACTGTCTTTAGAAATTGTCCATCAGTGTGTACTTTGAGTAATGCTATTTTTAAAAATGTAAGTCAAAACACAAATAACAGAATAATAAATCTGTTTGCTTTTTACTTACACCACCTAGTTCCATTTTTTCTTCCTCAATTAAAGTTGCATCATTTTGCTTTATATCTGATAGTTTTTTAAAATCCTCGCTGATTGCTCTATCATATCTCTTTTTCTGTATATCACCAGCCTCTTCAGATTCTATCCTATTAAGGTAATAATTTGCATAAGATTTAACAATAAAATTTATTATTAGTTTAAGAAATGCTGAGGCATAAACATGAAGTCTGCTGCAGCATTATTTATACTATTATTTATTGATTTAAAACATTACTGAGTGAGCTATTAGGTTGCTCAATAACGTGTTTTAATCTAATGATTGCTATATCAGCCTATCATCATATGCTTTTGATTTAGAGATAGAGTCAAAACAATCTTTATTACGGTTGCAAGCCTCGCAGCGTTCCTAAAATTTTACACTAATTTTACTATACAGTCGAACCTCGTTAACGTGAACTACTTTAAACATGAACTGTTTCACAACCCCCATCAAAATGAAGATTACTGCCTGAGTTACTGATAGATACATGAACTAATGATAACATGAACAAATTTTTTATTCCCCTTGATATTCATGTTAACGAGGTTCCAGTGTATTGTCACCAAAATTTTAAAACAACTCATTTAAACACAACATTTTAACATCAAAACAGTTAAAAATATTCAAGAAAAACTTCTTATTGACGGTACAGGGGAAAATCTAATAAAATAAAATTTTAAGATCACTGCGAATAATGTCATGCAATTTTTTTTTTTTTTTTTTGCTCTATGTCTATTTATAGCCACATATAATAACCTAATTATAGCTTAAATCAGGGGTAGTCAACCTTTTTATACCTACCACCCTCTTCCGTATCTCTGTTAGATGTAAAATTTTCTAACTGCTCATCGATTCCACATTAATGGTGATTTATAAAGTAGAAAAGTAGCTTTACTTTATAAAATTTATAAAGCAGAATAATAGACCTTTCCGATACGAAAAATTTTTACCTTAACATATTGCATTCTTCTGTATTTTTACTCTATACTGGTCCCTATAACGCAGGAAGAAAAAAAAAAAAAAGTTTCCCCTCTGGAGCGTAGAGGGTACTCAGTATGATCATGCGATTTCGGCTTTTTTGTGAAATCCTCACCTGTAAAATTTAAAGAGTTGCGCATTTTCTGGCTCTAATTTGATATAAGAAGCAAATATATATTGAACTCAAATTGTTACAAATAAGGAAATTCATTTACGTATTATTGTTTTGTTGACTGATATTTATTTACAATGAAAATCTTTAAAACTTGTTATCGTTTTTGATAAACATAAGTACACGTTGCATTTTTCACACCATGCTTTTGAATTGCTTTTGCAATTTTCAAGGTCTCAAAATATCATCAACACGCGAAAAATGCCCATACATATCGTATTTTTTGTCCTGGCATGACGCGTTTTGGCAGGTGACCACCAGGGATGCAAAAGTTCTGTCTCAAGACAGAACACTGACACCAGTAATTTTTATCAATATTTTCAATCATATTCATTCCAAATAAATTTCTGTACAAATGTGGTTGAAATTATTGATAAAAAATACTGAATTGATATGGAAACTCTTGCACCCCTACCAACCACTACAAAAGCTATAACGCCATCTAGTGGATAGTGCGGACCAAGTTGACTACCACTGGCTTAAATGTTGAATGAGGCTGGTATTTTATGTTGTTCATATTATAAGATTTTAATTTTAGGCAGAAAACAATGATGATAATGGCAAACCTAAATATTTGTTTTAAGAGGACTCTCTATTTATCACCACCTTCCAAAGCCAATGTTAATCGATGGAGAATTTTACCCCGTTATAACTCCTTAACTAATACATATTTTTAATTCCGTTTTTCACATTCAGAAAAGTCACAGTTGTTAAACAATTTATCGCTTTCTAAAGATTCATTTTTTTTTTATTTTTAATATTTTATTTTAGCGTTGTGAAATGCAAATTTTCATAATGTGGAATTTTGTATTTTTAAGCTTAAAAATAAATTAATAAATTAATTAAAATTAAAATTAAAGAAACCAATTTTTAGACAGAAGTTGTTTAAAAATTGTGAATTTTAGGAATGTGAAAATGGAATTAAAATAATTATAAGATAAAAAGAACTTTTTATATACCATGTTTTTAAATTTTCTGTTGAATCATATAAACGCTACCGAAGGTAGCGGGAACCCGGAACAATTGGCTAAAAGTATTAAAAAAATTCATTGCTATCGTGTTTTGAGCTATTATAAAAGTTTCAAATGGGAAGTAGCCGGGAAGTTAGTTAAAAATCTATTGCAAGCTTTGTAATGGTAACGCTGACGAAGGCAGCAGGGTACCGAAGCAGATGATTAAAAATATTTAAAAAATGCATTTCCACCGTGTTCTGAACTATTCTAAAAGTTTCAAATGTCTAGCTAGTCGGGAAGTTAGTTAAATAAATTTTCTGTTGAATCTTATAAACGCTGCCTAAGGCAGTAGGGACCTGAAACAGTTGACTAAGAGTATTAAAAAATGTATTGTCACCGTGTTCTGAGCTATCCTGGAAGTTTCAAATGTCTAGCTTGTCGGAAATTTAGTAAAAAATTGATTGCAAGCTTTGTGCTGATAACGCTGCCGAAGACAACAGGAACCCAAAACAGTTGGCTAAAGGTATTTAAAAAATGCATTTTCACCGTGTTCTGAACTATTCTGAAAGTTTCAAATGTCTAGCTAGTCGGGAAGTTAGTTAAATAAATTTTCTGTCGGATCATATAAACGCTGCCGAAGGCAGTAGGGACCTGAAACAGTTGACTAAAAGTATTAAAAATATGTATTGTCACCGTGTTCTGAGCTGGCCTGAAAGTTTCAAATGTCTAGCTAGTCGGGAAATTAGTTAAAAATCCATTGCAAGATTTGCACTGGACAAACAAACAAAAAAATAAACAAACAAGAATCGAAGTTAATAAAAACATGGTAAAATATAGAATGGTTAATGAGTTATAACGGGGCAAAATTCCCTATTAATTAACAGTAGCTTTCGCTTTCGGAGATGACAAGTAGAGAGCCCCCTTAACATGGAAGTATTTAACATTTTACTCACTTTGAATAATTAGAAAGCTTATTGTGATCATAGAATATGTTAAATGTTGAATGACAGTGATACTTTACAAAGTCTGTTTTTTTTAAGTTGAAACTACAGTGTTTTATTTTTAATTTTTGTCTAGAAAATGATGATAATAATGGTAAGCCTTTTTATTTTATTTATTTATTTATTTATTTATTTGTCACTGTTATGCATCAGGTTGGTTCTAAACTGTTAGTATTTTGTGATCTTTTGAGATATTTTCAGAAATATATATGATTTTGTTCTAAATTTTATGAGCACCTTCATAAGAAGGGATAAAATGATGGTCACATTTTTATTTATTGTTTATGAGATATTGCGTGCACAAAGAGTGCAGAAAGTCACCCCTCCAACCTTTGCTCTCTCAGACGATTAATGAACATACTATGAAATATAACTATAAGCGAGACAAAGTTATTCTAACACTAAAGAATTTCACCTTCTACTTAAAAAATATTAAAATATATATAATCAATGATGTATTAGTTCATTAATTATTTTTTAAAACTTTATCTTTGTCTCCCCCCCCCCCTCACACACACACACATTCATCTCCCAATATCAAAACTAAAAATATGTCCAAAAAAAAAAAAATTTTTTTTAAACAAAAGAATCTTATATTTAATACAGTAAATCAAACATCGACAGTTATATCTGCAAATATGAGGGGACTTACAACTTCTGTGAATACAGTACTTTTCAAAAACTAAATATTTAATAAGTTTGTTTAGAAACATTATTGTAAAAATAATAAGACAAATAATGATGTGTAATGAAGATTGATTATTTTGTATGTTAATAATATAAACTAAAATAACAGACTTAACTCAATTTTGTATTTTATTATGTATGCATTTTTTAAAACAAATTCCTTTCCTTAATACAGTATAATTAAGATTTAATTATCTAAATGATCCATCTAATACTTTGAACTAGAAACTTGTTTCAAGCAAAATTTTTCTCAATTTTCCATAAGATTCTGTCTTAACAGATTTTAATGTACAAAAATGTTTTAATGTATTCAAAGTTAGACATGATGCGATGTAAGATAATAACTATAAAAAAATTTATAAATCAGGGTTTATTCAGCAAAAAATTCGGGTAATTTATCAGTCTCCTGCAGAAAATTTAAATAAAAATAAATAAACAAATAAATAAACAAATAAATAAACAAACAAACAAACAAATGAGAATTACACTTTCACAAAATTCTTCATTTTATGGGATATGATACCTCCGTAAAATTTTTCTGTGATGAAACTCGATTTTAGTATTATATGAAATTATTGCACATACTTCATTCAATGAAATATTATTCGCCTGACATTATACCTAAAATAGACAGACTGTTAAAGCAGAAAATTTTATTATTTATTCAGTTATTTTTCCCCCAAAAAAGAAAAAAAAAAAAAAAAAAAAAAGAAAGAAAGAAAAAAGAAATATTTTTTAATAAAGAATGGGTTCTAAAAATGATAACTTAGATTTAATACTGTACAATATCAACATAATACAGTCGAACCTCGCTATATTGAACCCAGGATATAGTAAACTATTTTAGTGGTCCCGTCTGAACTCCCATTGAACTATTGTTATTTTATACGCTTATAGCGGACACTAAAATTTGGTAGTTCTTTTATAGTGGACTCAAATTTCATTTCCCTAGTTTTTTTTTTTTTTTTTCAGTTCTTCAACTTGTGTTGTGCATTAGTTGAGACTGCAATTAATAGCATTCCTTTACATTGTGCAAAATTTCATTATTTCACGCTCATCACCTTGAAATGGGCTGAAGTAGAGCTCCTTCAGGCTGAACAAGTACGTCTCTTCTTCCCCTCCCCCGTTGCAGGCATAGACCTTATATAATAGACCACGCATCCCTCCTCATTATCTGTCTGCGACATGAAGTAGCTTCCCTAGCGAAATTATCAGGTGATGTAGACCAAGAGATAGAGACGAGAATGAATATTATGTGATTTTTCCATAGGAAATAGACTAGTTTAGAGTTTTTTAATTTCTGTATAGTACACATACTTTTTATTTAAGCCTTTAGATTTACGCATCGTTGGAAAGCTAAAATGTCATAGATCAATTATAAAAAAAATTCTTTTGTGAGAAACCATTCTGAAGGGGAGAATTTTTTGTTTGAATTCTTACAAAAATAAGTGCTTTCTTACGGAAGATTCGCCCTCAACTCCATGTCACGTGACATACGGTGCTGAACGCAAAGGATGAAGGTTTCAGATTACACCCTCATGTTGAAGACATTCACTATAATGGGAAGTCCTATTGGTGGCGTAGTCTATATATATAAGGTCTATGGTTGCAGGAACGTGTTGTCTCACAATTCGCAACCTAAAAGGATGGATTAGGATTAATTGGTTTTCGCCCTCCTCATTAAAGAGATAATGGGTATTTAAAGGAGAATTTATCCCTGTATTTTCTTCTTTTAAAACTAGGTGGGTTCTTCAGAAAATGAAACAGATAAGAATCAGATGTATGAAGATAGATAAAAGAGGTGAGTCATTTATTTAGTTTGAAACCATATACATTTTTCAAGGAATTGGCATAAAACGGTATTTAATAAAACTTAAAATCAAAATTTTTATAAGGAGTTAATAAGAATTAAAAAACAGTTATAAAAGAAGAGTTGATGTTACTTAATTATTATCTAATAGTAATGTTTAATGGATTATATACTTGTCTATTTCTTTGCAGCTCTCTAATTCTAGGAATAAGCATCTGGTATTTACTTTTAATCTCCCCCATATTCTAGGAATCCACTTATCTCTACAATCCAGCCCAATCCATCTCGGAAGTTAAATTAGCAGCAAATATCCTGAATATATATATATATATATATATATATATATATTGTACAAATGTAGGAATGTGGAAACTTTAATTTTAAATACAAAAGGTAACATTAGATGAGCGCAATGCTGCTCTTTGCTAATGTACAATATAAATCTAAATAGAATGAAAAAGAAAAAATATCAACATATGTAACTGCAGAGGAGCGAAAGAAAAAATGGAGACAAAAGTATCTAAATGGCAGGGGGGAGTTGTGACCACCAATTTTTCTTATAAATTTCTTTAAATGTGTTTTTTGGGGATTTATTCCTTATTTTGTCAACTTCATGTAAGTTTATTCTGAGTTTTGACAAAGTATCAGGTATCCGGGAGTGTTGACCGGTCGTAAAACATGTTTAACCGGAGTGGGGTGGTCACAACTCCCCCCTGCCATTTAGATACTTTTGTCTCCATTTTTTCTTTCGCTCTTCTTCAGTTACATATGTTGATATTTTTCTTTTTCATTCTATTTAGATTTATATATATATATATATATATATATTCTACAGAAATGTGGACCAGAAAATATTTTATTCTTTACTAATTGTTGATAAGAAAACTGATGAACTCTACTTAAAATTGAACTGTATTCAATCAAAAATCACTAATTTCTTTCATAGGATGTGAAAATAAACTCGAGTTTTAGAAAAAGTAACTAGTATTTTTCTTTTTAATATTTTCTATTTAATTTCATTTATTATCAACATTTTAATATTATTTATTTTCAATTTAATTAGTTAATAATTTGTAATAATTGCAGTCACTATTTTTGACAACACTAGTACTGTCGTATGCTAAAAAACATTTTTTTTTTCCAAAAAATTTGGATATAGTGAACCATTGGCTATAGTGGACAAATTGCTGGGTCCAAAGACAGTTCACTATAGTAAGGCTCGACTATATTTAAATAATAAAGAAAAGTTATTAGACACCCTCGCCAATAAGAAGCTCGATATTTCTCATATAATAACCGTTGGCAAGATCCTTGTATCTGCAATGCAGATGTAACGGTTATTATGTGAGAAATGTCGAGGTAGTTATCAGCCCGTGTGGCTCAGTGGAAGAGCATCCGAATGTTTAGCGGAGGGCCTGGGTTCAATTCCCAGCTCTGGCATTTTTCACTTAGATGATATAAAAAGATCAATCTTATACTCCAAACTAATTAAAATGAATTTTATCAGTTGATGGATTTATCAATAAAATTTATAAATATTTTTAGGTAGTTTAAGAAATTAAATGGTAAAATTGGATAGTGGCAGGCATCCTGGAATACAGAAAGTGTGACAGCGCAAAATCGCTATCTGAAAGAAATAGTCCTGTCGTACTAATAAAAATCACTAATGATTACTTTTCTCCTGATTCAGAGTCATCTTTCTCAGCCTGTCCACTGTGAGTTTTGATGAAATTCTGGAATGTTTCACTGTTTTCCATCAACTGCTCATATGTACCTCTCTCAAGAACTTTCCCTTCTTCCATACGAATTATCACATCAACATGTTGTAAAACCGATATGTCATGAGTCACAAGTATTCTGGTCTAGAGTAAAGAAAAATTTTAAAACAAACATAATAATTCTAATATCTGATTGATGCAATACCACAAAAATATTGATAGAATAAAAAGAAATTAGTAAGCTTTTCCAATACAAAACTTTCTTTTAAGCTATTTTATATACAATGGCCAGTTACTTATTAACATGCATGAAATTTAATTATCATAGCTTCGTACAATAACAATTTTAAATATGCAGTCTGGTGTAATATTAACTAATAGATAATGAGATATACCCATCTGAATTGCAGAAAATACATATCAGCAGAAAATAATTTTAATAGGATAATTTCTACTGTGGAAATTTGCATAGGATAGTACAGAGAAAAGTTTTGTGGTGGCCATAATACATTAGTTTTTAGTAATAATAACTATTATTAATAAAAAGAATAAACATTTGATAATAAACTACTCACGAATCTTTCAACAAGGAAAATAAAAACAATGGAGTTTTTTTCTTGTTGAATTCCTATCTAATATAAAATGAATAAATCACACAAAATTGAAAACTGAGTAATTTTTTACTTTCCGAACACTATAGTGAGGAAAGTATTGTAATCATGTCAAAAATCCGAATTCGAGATTTTGATGTTTCTATACGTTTCGAGGTCCAACGAGTCCGTTTTCACTATTTTTACGATGATGTATGTATGTGTGTGTGTATGTATGTGTGTATGTGTGTGTGTATGTATGTGTGTATGTGTGTGTATGTATGTGTGTATGTGTGTGTGTATGTATGTGTGTATGTCTGTGAGTGAACACGTTAGCGTCTAAACGCTTTGTTCGAATAAGCTGAAAGTTGGTACGTATATTGTAAGTCAACATAGTACGAACCCTATAGATTTTGGTGAATGTAGCACTTATAGTTTTTTTACAGGGACACAAAGAAAAATTCTTTATCATTATGGCCAAGGGACCAAAATCTTAACAGTGCGATAGCATCTAAACGTCTTATTCAATTGAGCAAAAACTTTATACACATATTATAGGTCACAGATACTCAATCTGTATAGATTTTGGAGAATCTAGAACTTATAGTTTTTTTACAGGGACACAAAGAAAAATTCTTTGCCAAATTTTTAAAAGTGTGATAGCGTCTAAACGCCTTATTAATCTCAGCAAAGAATTTGTACACATGTTATAGGTTACATTTGAACCAACTGTATAGATTTTGGTGAATCTAGCACTTACAGTTTTTTTACAGGGACACAAAGAAAAATTATTTATCTTTATGGCCTATGAGACCAGCGATAGCATCTAAACGCCTTATTCAATTGAGCTGAAAATTTGTATGAATATTATAAATCACTGTTTCACTAACTATAAGCATTTTGGTGAATCTAGCATTTATAGATTTTTACAGGGACACAACGAAAAATTCTTTATCCTTATGATCTAAGGGCTCAAAGTTCAGTAGCGTTAAATAAAACCTCGTGTGATACATGGAGAAAAATACTCAAACACTCTGTTATGGTTTTCTCTTTTTTGTTTGTTTAGCAACACCTCTTTCTTTATTTTATCTACAAAACTATTAGTTACTCAATGTTCGGAAAGTCGAGTGGAGTCACTCCAGATTTTTTTTCCTTACTAAAAAAAAAAAAAAATCATCAATGAAGAGGTTAAATTAGAGTGCATTTCCAAAAGAATTGAGGCTGTTGTCCAGCCACTTTGCACAATAGTGCTTAGCACCTATATACACAGCAGTGCTGATCAAAACCATCTAAAACATGTGAGCATGCTCTAAATGAAGTCGAAATTCCTTTTTTCTGATATACTGAAGTCCCATTACATTCATGAGAAAGGATACATTAAATTAAAATCCCAGGGAAAAAAGAAAGGGAAAAAAGGGATAAACATTTTTCAAAAATGTATGAACTACAAGGTGGCTATTAAATACTGCAACACTCGAAAAATTCGGATTTAATTTTAATTATTTGTTGAAACAATTTATCCTATTTTTTTCTGTGATTGGCAACCTTCTTTTAGCGCAGACAATTTTTTTTTTAAAAGGAAAAAGTTTATGGAATTTTTAAAGATGGAAGCTAAAAGGATAATGGTTAAACAGCTCTTTGATCGTGGATTTTTTGCAGGTGAAATCTTTAAGTAATTAAGACGTCTTGGATTTAATAGGGTATTTATATAATATAAGTAGGGTGACCAGATTTTTTTTATGCAAAATGAGGACAAATTAGACGATGTCCTCATTTTCATGAGAAAAATGAGGACAGTTTTCTTCTAAAATGAGGACATTTCTGAGGACACAAAATTTCATAAAATATAGCACAAAATTAGCTTATATTAACCCCACTTGCAGTCATTGATCGTCACTATGATAAATTTATACTGTTTATGAACTTATATGATAAACAACATTTATATAAGCATTATTAAATTTACAATAAACATTATCATAAACTTGTACACATTATACTTCTCTTCGTATAGTATATAATGGCCACGCTGTTAATACTAAAGTACTAATTTATGACATGCGGTTGATACGAAAATACAAGACTACTTCTATTAATACTTTTATATAAACTGTTTTAATACAATTGTTACTGTTGTATAGACCAAGTTTTTAGTGTAAACGAAATCATAACTACTTCATATGGGAATGGTCCAATAAATAACATTTTAAAAGGAAAAGACAATCTGCACAATGTCAAAAACTGGCTAGGCTAAGAATAGGAACTGGCCTCTAGTCGATGGCATGAAGCTTTAATGTTCTACAAACTGAGCTATTATGTTGACCTTCGAGTAGCACTATTTACTCACTAGAGAGCAAAAAATCGTGAGATATCAACAAGATAATCTGCGTTCAACTGCTATCCCTGACTAAGTCAGTTTTCAATCTTGCTAAAAAATGTTTTTCCATTGTAAAGACTAAAATCTACCAATAGAGAAATATATTCTGTGTATTGTCTAGTATTGGAGATGATTTAAAAATGAAAGGAATGAATCAAGGAATTGCAATTTTTTTATACTGTGTTGAGTATTGAATCAGTATTGAAAACTAATAATGTCTGCAGCATTTCTAATGTCGAAATTTGAAGTAAAGAAGTAAACTACTAAAAAATGAGGACAAATGAGAACAAACGTCCAAAAATGAGGACAAATGAGGATATGAGGACTTTTGAAAGCAACTGAGGACTGTCCTCAGAAAATGAGGACGTCTGGTCACCCTAAATATAAGACAATAAGCCGATTATTGGAGACTAACAGCTGTAAAGATAGACCTTGGTCTGGTCGTCCACGCTCGGCTCGCACAAAAGAGCGTATAAAAAGAATTTGTGAAAAGATGCGAAGAAATCCTCAACGTTCTGCAAATAAAATGGCTGCAGAAGAGAATGTGAGTCGTAGAACTATGCAAGTTATCCTAATTGAAAACCTGGGATTTCGTTCTTATCGCAAAAGAAAAATTCAAGTTTTGATTAAATCACAAAGAATAAAAAGGTTACAAAGATGTAAGAAATTTCTTAGAGGGCACGGTAAAAAAAGTGTTTACAGAATAATATTTTCTAATGAAAAACTATTTTGCACTGAACAATGTTATAATGCCAAAAATGATGTCGTATATTCAACCAACTTTTGAGGATACACCTGAAAACCTTCGAACAGTCAAACGCTTTCAAAACAAGAGTTTTGTTATGGTTTTGGAAGCAGTCTCAAACAATGGAAAATTACCTCTGAAATTCATTGATAAAGGGCTCAAAATTAATGCTGAGTTTTACAAACAGGACATATTGGCAACACATTTATTGCCATATGCTGACAGATTATATCCTAAAAAGAACTGGATCTTTCAACAAGACTATGCACTTTCGCACAGAGCAAAATCAACACAGGATTGGCTTTATTTCAACTATATCAAATTTATCAAGCAAGAAGATTGGCCATCTTCTTCACCAGATCTTAATCCAATAGATTATCGCATCTGGGGTATTTTAGAGGCCAAAGTGAATGCTAACAACATAGAATTTTGGACTCACTTAAAGCTTCCAGAGAATGGGACAAATTACCTCTAAAAGTGATTCGTGCCGCAATCAGACAATGGTGCAACATATTATCTTTAGTAATCGATGAAGATGGTAACCCATTTGAATAAAATCATTTCTAGGTAAACTGCCATTTATGTTTTTTTTCATACTAGTGGAATTTTCATTTTCTATTTTATATCTGTGAAATAAAATTACTCAATATCTGTAACAGTATTCAGTATCCACCCTGTGGACTAACTAGATTTGTCGCCAAATTAAACTTGGAATCTCCAACTTATTATTGCACACCGAATCTTTTTTTCACCTAGTGCTGGCCTTGACAGCTCCATGCCTTACTGTGTAGCATGTTTCAACAGGAAGTGATTTGAACACACTTTATTTTTCCACCTTTTTTTCCAAAGCATATCATGCACGCTTAAAAGGAGTATCGTTAAATAATGTTGCAGAAACAAAAGCGTAAAGTGCTAAGCTTAGAGGAGAAACGTGACATTAGCAATAAATGTGACACAGGTCAAAAGAAAACAGTCATGGGCAAAGAATATGAGATTCTACAGAGTTCTTTGTCAACAATTAATAATAATAATAATAAATGGCAAGGAATTTTACTGCCACTGGGAAAATCACGAAGTACAGCAAAACAAAAAAAAACAATAAGACAGTGTCTTTATCCAGATGTAGAAGATGCCTTATTTCACTGATTTACAGTAGCTAGAGATTAAAATGTACCAATATCTGCTCCCTGTCACATACCAAGATAACACAAAATCATGGATGACATACACTCTTTTGTGAGTGGCTTGTGGCATTTTATGGAGATATGGCAGCAAAACGTCGAAAAGTTTTGTTGTTTGTGGATAACAGCACAGTTCACAATGTTTCGCCAGCTTTAAAAGCTGTAAAATTGGCATATTAGCCACCTAACACAATCTCTAAATTACAGCCCCCACCCTCCTCCCAATGAGGATATTATCACAAATTTTAAAATACACTATAGACGATTTGTTATTGAAAGACTTTTTAAATTTTGAAAATATATATATGCGGTCGGGGGACCTCCGTCAGGAACAAAGTTCCTTATGCCTTTTTTCCAATTACTAATTTGATTTGATATAGAGATCTAGCTTTTTTATTCTCTCTCTCTCTCTTTCTCTCTCTTCTCTTTCTCTCTCTCTTACTGTTTTATTGTTTATTTTCTATCATTTTTTTTTCTTTTTTTCTCAATGCAAATAATGTAAAGTAAGGAATAAAATTAAAAAGTTACATTTAGTATTGTAGCAAAAATATTTGTTTATTAAAAATAAAATATAAAAAATGAATTATAAATTATAAATTATACTAAAAAAAAAAAACTAAAATTAAATAAAATTTTTTAATGTTATATTTTATCATGTTAATTGTTGACTTAGGATAACTATAATAAGATACATATGTTTCAGATTCATTTTTGTACAAATATCTCGAAAAGACAGCATCAATTGTAGTACAGCATTTTGTTGTGAACTGCGCTGGATCATTATTAATACTTAAATCAAACATATCTGATAAAAAGGATGTGAGTTCTTCCAATTTTTCTTTATTATTGAAATTAATGTTGAAATCTCCAGCCAATATAAGTGGAAGTTTTTGAAAATTTTGTTTAAGTAATTTAGAACCTCACTCAGTATATTCTAATAGCGATCGATGAATAAATAATGTTATATCTTCAAGCTTTTGATTTGGGGATATATAAATAGCTACAATAACTACTTCAACATCGTTTCCTAATTGACTGAACAAATGTCACCAAATGGTGAATGCCCAATACTTAAATCAGTAACATTTGGCAAAATCTGTCCCATATTTTCTGCACAAATGTAGACGGAATCTTCAGAGTTATGGTGTATTGCAACTTGGCTTGCACGAATATTATGTTGCTGATAATGAGATATGCAATTGAGATAGGAAGAACAATTTCTTCTTTGATGCTCATCCACGCTTCAGGAAGTAATAGTAGATTCATATATGTAGTAATTTATATAGATCTATCATCCCCATGTTAACGAGCAAAGATTTTTGATGCCAAAAAAGTTTTTTGGCATCAGCCATTAGAGAGTTAAAACTCGAAAACAGTAATAGAATAGAATGGTAATGAATTTTGAAAGTGCCGAAATATTGCACGGCTTTTAAGTGTTCTAATAAATATATGAAAAGAAATGAGATGAGTTTTCATAAATAAGTTATATTCAAGTAATTTATGAAAAATATAATTTTTATAATCAGTTGCTTTGTTATTATTATGAGATAATTACTGTTTTCATATTTATTGGAATACTTTTTTTTTTAATTTTAATATTTTTAAATATTTTTTATTAGTAAGTAATATTAAATTCTCAAAATTCTTTTAAATGTAGCTACCAGCCGCGAAGGTTTTAATATATAACGAGTATGTTGTGGCCACCACAAGACTTTCTTCCAGATATAATCCTATACAAATTTACGCAATACAAATAATTTATTAAAATTATTTTTCATGATGAATGCAGACGATTTTTATCTCAAAGAAGTATAATAATAATATATGCCGAAAGAAAGACAGTTTTGTGCAGACATGAGTATACTAGAGTATAGTAAAAAAAAAAAAAAAAAAAAAAAAGAAAAAAGAAAAAGGAAAGGAAGTAATAGTAGAGAGAAAGGAAGAGAGGTATCTGGAAAGAAAGAAAAAGGGGTATCTGGAGTTTATCATTCTCTTTTAGTGCATACATTTTATTTGCTAAATTACCTATGTGTATCCCGGTGTATATTCACTCGGAGAAATACATCCATAAGAGAGTAAAATGGACGTCTTTTCCCAATTAAAAATGGTATCACCTTTCCCATCTC
The DNA here is from genome assembly GCA_963930645.1 of Salticus scenicus. NCBI lineage: Eukaryota > Metazoa > Arthropoda > Arachnida > Araneae > Salticidae > Salticus > Salticus scenicus. The sequence goes on from OZ005661.1 coordinate 119,424,171, forward strand.
AATGATCAATCTATGTCTTATTACTATGTCTATGAGTAGATTAGAGTTTTAAGTAACTGGATCCATGAAATCTAAGGTATGATTTTTTAAACTTTGGTTGGTCTGCAATGCATTTAAAGATAATCTTCGAAATTCTTGCAGCAATTTTTCTGTTGATCTAGCTTGTTTTCGATTATGATAAAACTTAAATTTCATTGGATCATCTTGAGGTGTTACTATATACAAGTTTTCGATATTTGTTATGCGAGATAATAAATACCTAGGTGCAGAAGAAAATGAGATTGAAACTTCAAATGTGTGAAAGAAAATTATCGAAAAAAAAAATTAAGCAGTGAAATGACATTCCAGGATTTGACTTAGACATATGATGACTTAGTTGTAAGACCACTTTTAGACGATGCCAAGATTGTAATGAAAGTCCGTAAAAAGCTATTGAAATTTTAGATTCTGATACTGATGAAGAGGATGAAATTTTTCAATTCATATTGTGGCAACAGCAATATTCTCGCTAGACATTAAGGAAGTTTTTGGTATTCAAAATATTTATACTAATAAAATTGCAGAAAAAATTAATTCCAATGACAAAATGATAATGTTTTATGCTACACACGCATACACTTACACACACGGAAAAAAAAAAAAAAAAAAGCAGCAAAGCCTCTTAACCCTACAAGGCACAATTTTTTTTTTTTTTTTTTTTAGTGCTCGACAAAAATATATAGGTTGTAATGAGTGATCAGAAGATAGGGAAAACTTATAAAAATAAAAATAAAAACCATATTTTACGGAAGAATCAACTTTTTAGCTCAACGTACCGTATGTGGAACATACATAAAAATATGATTTACTAATGCGTTTATAACACTTCGTTATAACACACTTCGTTATAACACTTCGTTATAACACACAGTATTTTTTTTTCGAGTCAAAACTGTTCAATAACTATTTTTTTTTTTTTTTTTTTTTTTTTTTTAATTCAGACTAACGACTAACGTATCACTTTCATTCAAATTTCACACTGAGTGCACTATAACAAAAATACGAACGACATCTTTAGGTAAAGATTCGTATTACTACATTACTAAATGTCAGTAGCTTCTATCAAGATGTCAAGAGATGTCGCTACTAATAGTTTTATAGCTATAGGAACGATTAAAGTCGGTGTTCCACATATGGAACTGGGTGCCTTGTAGGGTTAAACTCCTGGATAATAAAAATGTAAATGACTAATCTTTTTTGTCTATTTTTTTTTTTTTTTTCCTGTACATTTTTATTCGTTAAATTTTTATGACGAAATTATGGGTTTAATGAAATTTTTCTTGAGTCCATTGGACTTTATTATAAACGCGCATGATTGTACTAGGAAGGACGAATGAATGAAATAAGGAATGACAAGCCATATATTACTACACTGCCATAGTTATTCATAATCCAAAGCTGAGAATTTTAATAATTTTTAATATTGCTGATTATTTTCATATAATAATTGACTTAATACTCAGATTTTCCCTTTAATAAACAAAAAGTAGCACTTAATAGGAGAAAAAAGCATAAAATTAATACCAATAATTACTTTATTTTTTAGAAGTCCTTGATTGCCTATAACATCTTCAAACAGAGATTTTCTGACATGAACGTCAACTGCACTTAGGGGATCATCTAATAAATAAATACTTTTATTTTGAAAAACAGCTCTTGCCAAACTTATGCGTTGTTTCTGACCACCACTGAGATTTATTCCCTGTACAAAAAAAAAAAAAAAAAAAAAAAAAAAAGTTACAAGCAAAATTTGTACAAAAAAGATAGTGCATATACTTCTTAATTTAAGGGAATTTTAACTATCACGGCTGACAACCAAATTTCAAGTTATTCTATTAGGAAATTTTATAATAGAATTAATTATTAGCTAATGTATTTATTTATTTATTTATTTATTTTTAATTAAAAAATTAAAAATTAAAATTTTTAGTAATTACACAATCTACCTATAGACATTTTAAAAGAACAAAGCTAGTAATAATATTGTTATGAAAATTGACGACTTTCTTGCGTAAAGAAAGTAGTTTATAAAGAAATAGGCAAGTTATAGTTGAGGAATGCACCTTTTTAATGAATATTTTTAAAATAATCTAATAAAACAGTCATTCATACTACAAAAGTCAATTTAAAGTCGTTAAAAAAAAGTCAAGTTAATTTTCATACTACAAAAGTAATTTAAAATTTTTAGTAATTACACAATCTACCTATAGAAATTTTAAAAGAACAAAGCCAGTAATAATATTGTTATGAAAATTGACGACTTTCTTGCATAAAAAAAGTAGTTTATAAAGAAATAGGCAAGTTCTAGTTGCTGAATGCACCTTTTTGATGAATATTTTAAAAGTAATCTAATAAAACAGTCATTCATACTACAAAAGTCAGCAACAAAGTAAACAGCATTAAATACACCACAAAGCAGAGATTTTGCTGATTCAAGAATAATGATTAACTGCATAAAGCACAGTTTCTAAAATTCTGAATGGAACCTGAACTCTTCAAGAGTGACTTCTCTTTTTTTATAGTCTCCTTAGTGATTTATAAAACTTTTGATGTACACTGTTAAAAAAATGCAACTTTGCTGCTTGAAATTCTCTGTAATTACAGAAAAATACGTTTTGTCAACGAAATTTTTCCGTAATTTGCGACTTTCTTCTCAAATTACAGAGAATTTCTGGCAGCAAAGTTGCATTTTTTTTAACAATGTAGTTCTGAACTAATAACCAATGAATAATTCCAGAAAATTCTAGAAATCAGTTCCTATTTCAATTAAAGCCTTCAAACTTTGGTTACACTAAACTACCATTTCTTCCCAAATTGCAAAATTCGATGCCAAGTTGCAAAATTTGTTGCCAAGTCTGACTTTTGTGAAAGTAAAAAAAATATCATAGATTTCCACTTTAACCGTAAATCCAACAATTTTTTTTAAAAGGACAAAATTCCCTTCCTTTATTGGAACAAAACGATTCTAATTTCTTTTATTGGAATGAAAAAATAAAAGCATTTTATTCTTTTCAGTGGAAGTCAGTGTTGGTGACGAACAGATTTTCAATGAAATTTGGCAGAAAATACTAGCGTATGGTTGCCAGAATCTGGAATTGTCCTTTCTCGATTTGAAACAAAGTTAACATTTTTGGTATAATCTTGCCACTAATATTCACCAAGTAGTAATATTCACCAAGGAAGCCATTTACACTTGAGTAAATTCAATTGAACACTGAGCTGTGCATTTGTCAGTGAGAGATTCTGCAATAAACTGTCGAATACTGTTCTTATACAAGTGATATTTGTGTTCTGTGCTGAATATTATACTATTATCTTAATTTTTGCAATTTGAGTAATTGTTTTATTGGCTTGATTCGGAAATATTCATTGACTGAAACCTGCCTGTTTTATTCAAACCACTTATGAAAATGTCAATGTTTTCATAACAATATATATATATTTCAATGGATGTATAAAGAATTCATATGGTGTGTGCACATCAGATTATTTTATCACTTAGAAATGCAGTATTCGCTACACGTAAATTCCTTATCCTACAGACTTTTAAAAGATATAGCATATTGATGGAGCAGTCTTGGCTTACAATAAAAAAAGATTATTATTTAAGACCAATCATTTTTTAAATGGGCATTCATTTTTCAGAGAGAGAGAGCATCCAAGAATATTCTTTTGTAAGTTGTATAAGAATCAACCAAATTAAAGTATAGTGAGCTCCTGCAACTTACATTATCTTTCTACCTGTGTAATCTCATGTTTACTGTACAGAAGAAACCTAGATCTTTTGCAAGATATTGCGAATTCTTGTTGTCTACTAGAATTTCTCGGGCTCACAGAAAAACGCTTAGGCTTTAATTTTATGCACTTCTTAACCACAAACAATACAGAATAGCACAGTGGCTAACAAAATTATTTTTAAAAGTTTGTGAAGGATTTCAATGCATGTTTCTCATATCAGCTGTTAACCAGCGAACACCTGTCATGACGTCAGATGTGACGTAACTGTATTACGTAATCAACGGCGCATCTTCGCTCCCTGAGAGAGAGAAGTTTATAAGAGTCTGTACGAGAAAGCTTTGCTAAGCGAGCGGCAAGAAATGCCAGCATTATGTTATTCTACTTTTCTATATATTATTAAATGTTGTGATTGTTCAAAAGACTCTGCTTTTCACTCTGTGGACCCATTTATACCAACAATGGTTATGGGCCCAGGGACACGCATCTTACTGCGGACTTTTTAAAAATTTAAATTAACATTCGTTAAAACGAAAGTGCGACTTACTGTTAAGCCTAAGGGCTGAAATCGAAAGTATTTTTGATTCTATTTTTATAAAGAAGCTACTATAGCTGATTAAATATGTCGCAAATATTAAATATAGAAAAGTTATCCAAAAATAATTTTGACACCTGGAAGCTGCAGATAGAAGCTGTTTTAATCAAGAATGATCACTGGAGTTATGCTAACGGAACGAAAATTAAGCCCGATGAAGGCGCCGAAGGCGAAGAAAAATGGCTCGAAAATGACCTTAAAGCTAGGGCCGATTTAATCCTAGCAATTACCCCAAGTGAGTTGTGTCATATTAAACATTGTACCACCTCAAATGAAGTATGGAATAAATTAAAAGAAGTTTACGAATCGAGAGGACCGGCAAAGAAAGCCACCCTATTGAAGCAGCTACTCTTTAAGAAAATGACTGACAGTGAAAATATGTCCGATCACCTCAATATTTTCTTCGATATAGTGGACAAGCTAAAAGAAATGGACATTGAAGTAGCCGAAGACCTATTATCAATTTTGCTCTTATACAGTATTCCTGACAGCTATGAAAATTTCAGGTGCGCCATAGAAGCAAGAGATGAATTGCCGCAGCCTGAAGCTCTGAAAATTAAAATGATGGAAGAATACGAGTCAAGAAAAAATAAAAAGAATCAAGAATCATCAAATGCGTATTTTACGACTCACAAGAAAAATCTTCCTGAAAAGAACAAAAGAGAAATCTTAAAGCCTGTGCAGAACAAGAACACGTATGGCGAAAGAAATTATGCAATCTTCAAATGCAATTACTGTTCAAAAGTAGGGCATAAAGCCTCAGAATGCAGAAAGAAGATCTCAGACAGAAAATTCACTTCATCGAATAAATATAAAGATAGATCTTTTATGGTTGAAGATAGTACAGAGTTCACGATGGCAGCCAGTAACTCTTTCCAAGAACATTCCGAGTGGTGTCTCGATAGCGGTACGACATCCCATATGGCTCATGACAAGAATTTGTTTACAGATTTCGAACCTAGAATTGGATCATTTATAAAATTAGCTGTAGATGAAACAGCGGAGATCACAGGTGTTGGAACAGTCAAATTAAAAGTTCCCGGTAATCACGGTGTAACCAATTTAAAGTTAACAAATGTTTTGTGCGTTCCAAAATTAAAATGCAATTTAATGTCTATATCAAAAGCTACATCAAACAACTGCCGAGTTGTATTTACCGAAAAATGTGCAAAAATCACGGAGCAGGACGGCTCTCTGATTATAAGTGCTACGAGAAAAGGTGATTTATATTTTTTTCAGCCGCATGTGGATATCGCTGCATCAACTCAGGTAAGCAACTTTCATAAATGGCATTTAAAATTAGGACATTTAAATGAAAAAGATTTAAAATTATTAAAATCTGAAAATATGTTAAGAGATTTAAATTTTAATGAAAAAGATTCCTTAAAAGATTGCAAAGTATGTATTAGGTCTAAACAAACTGTGAAACCATTTTGTAAAGAAAACAAATTTCATAGTGATGAATTATTAGAAGTAGTTTATTCTGATTTATGTGGCCCTATAAATGTTAAATCCCATGGCGGATCACGTTATTTTATTACTTTTTTGGATGATAAATCTCGTTACATTGAAGTAAATTTTCTAAAAACAAAAGACGAAGCTAAGTACGCGTTCCGGAGATATAAAGCAGCAGTCGAAAATCGATTAGGAAAAAAAATTAAAATACTGCATACTGATAATGGATTGGAATATTGTGGCGAAGAATTCAATAAATATATTGAAGAATGCGGTATTAAACGCGAATTTTCATCGCCAATGACCCCTCAGCAAAATTCTAGAATTGAAAGACAAAATCGTACATTATGCGAAATGGCGAGGTGTTTATTAATGCAATCAAACCTTCCAAATACATTCTGGGCCGAAGCAGTAAATTGCGCTGCATATATTAGAAACAGGTGTCCCACTAAAGGAATTAAAGAAAATAAAACACCTTTCGAATTGTTTTTCGGTTATAAACCAACTGTTAACTATTTTAAAATTTTCGGACAGAAATGTTTTGTTCTAAATAAAAAATCAAAAGGGAAGTTTGAAGCTAGGTCACACGAACATATATTCGTTGGCTATTCAAATGAATCACGCGCTTACAGATTATGGAATAAGGATACTAGAAAAATTGTCATAAGTCGTGATGTTCGATTTATAGACGAATTTGAAATAAATGATTCAGCCACTACTGATCAATTAGAATTAATTTTTCCGTCTGAGAATAAATGCAATGATCGTAATATTAAAAATGAAACTCCTATTCCTACTCAAACCGCAAACAGGGGGGAAAACAGCGGATCGATTTCCTATCCCCCTGAATGCAACGGAGAGAGTTTCTCTTTTTGGAAAGGGGGGGAAGGCTCGCTTTCTGAAGGGGGGAACGTAGAAGATGTGAGTGGAGGGGAGGAGAGTGCTCACGATAAATGTAAACAAGAGAAAGGGATTGATAAAAACAATCCTATTTTTAAACGCGGTCCAGGCCGACCTAAAAAAAGTAAAAGTTGGAACTTTCAAAACTCTCATAAGGAATGTATTACAGATACGAAATATAAAGATGAAACTTCTCAATTAGCTGATAACTCATTTAATGAAATTAATCCCAGCGTAATCGACGCGTTAAATGGAGAGTATGCTAAAAATTGGGAGAACGCGATGAAATTAGAATATGATTCTTTAGTTAAGCAAAACGCTTGGGAAATTGTAGATAGACCAAAAGATAAAAAGGTAATTGGGTGTAAATGGGTTTTAAAAACAAAATTCAAACCAGATGGTCAGATTGAAAAATTCAAGGCCAGATTAGTTGCCAAAGGGTGTTCACAGAAACAAGGTATAGATTTTGAGGAAAATTTTTCACCAGTAGCCAGATTAAGTTCTATAAGAACTGCAATCGCGTATGCTATCCAGAATGGTTTCACAGCATACCAGTTAGATTTCATTATGGCATATGTTAACGGCAATTTGAATGAAGAAATTTTTATGGAACTTCCTGAATTTTTTGAAAATGATATACATGAAAATAAAGTGTGTTTATTAAAGAAGTCTTTGTATGGGCTTAAGCAGTCAGGAAGACAGTGGTTTAAGAAATTAGATGAGAAACTGAGAAAAATGAAATTTAACCCTTTGAATTCCGACAAATGTGTCTATTACTCAAAATATCCTTTTGATGCTATTATAATCGTCTATGTCGACGATTTAATTTGTCTCACTAAAAGTGAAGAGCACTATTTTGATATAAGAAATAAATTAGCAGAATCTTTCAAAATGAAAGATATGGGCCTTCTGCATTATTGCTTAGGCATTGAATTTAATCAAGATAGGGACAGCATCACTATAACACAAAAGAAATACATTGAAGATTTACTAAATAAATTTAATATGGAAGATTCTAGAGTGGTAAATACACCTTTAGATAACAGTGTAAAATTAACTAAACAAATGTGTCCAAATACAGAAGAAGAGAAATCATATATGTCAAAAATTCCTTATAGACAATTAATTGGTTCTCTTATGTATCTGTCGGTTGCTACTAGACCAGATATCACCCATGCTGTAAATTATTTAAGTCAGTTTAATAACAATCCAGGAAAACCTCACTGGATAGCTGCTAAAAGAATACTAAGGTATCTCAATGGCACTAGAAATTTAGGAATTGTGTATTACAGAGACGATAAACCATTGACAGCATTTGTTGATGCCGATTGGGCATCGGATATAAATGATAGAAAATCATATACAGGATACGTCTTTAAATATGCCGGTGGACCTATTTCTTGGGAATCTAGAAAGCAGCGAACCGTTGCTCTATCCACAACAGAATCTGAATATATGTCTCTGTCTGAATCCGCAAAAGAGACAATTCATGTTAGAAATTTCTTAAAAGAACTGGATCCTGAAATTGTATCAAGTCCAACTGCAATCATGTGCGACAATCAGTCCGCACTGAGATTAGTAAAAAATCCTGTTCATCACAATCGATCTAAGCACATTGACATTCGTCATCATTTTGTGCGAGAAGTTTACAATAATAAACTAATTGACATTAAATATATTTCATCAGATGAACAACCTGCAGATATTTTAACAAAAAGTTTAAATGCATATAAACATGAAAAATGTTGTGATATTATAGGACTTAATACTCAGGACTGATGAACTTAAAAATATATATATATTTAAACTGTGTTTTCATTAAGAAATTAACTGCTTATATTTTACGTATTTTATTTTATAATATTAACCATAATTATTTGCTTATAATTCTATTTCTTTACTAACACTTTTCTTATTTTAAGTAACTCTTGCATAAAAATAATTTTCTGTAATTTTTAATATGCTATTATAATGCATAAATATGTTTTATTTTCGAAACATTTATTGAAAAAGGGGGAAATGAAGGATTTCAATGCATGTTTCTCATATCAGCTGTTAACCAGCGAACACCTGTCATGACGTCAGATGTGACGTAACTGTATTACGTAATCAACGGCGCATCTTCGCTCCCTGAGAGAGAGAAGTTTATAAGAGTCTGTACGAGAAAGCTTTGCTAAGCGAGCGGCAAGAAATGCCAGCATTATGTTATTCTACTTTTCTATATATTATTAAATGTTGTGATTGTTCAAAAGACTCTGCTTTTCACTCTGTGGACCCATTTATACCAACAGTTTGTTTCTTTAAGATTGTTTGTATTATAAAGTGCTTTGTAAGGAAAAATAGGTTATAAGAGCAACTTTCGAATTACTTACAATCTATAATTTTGGATAAGATTTTCTTTAAAAATATATTAATTTCTTTTATATCCTTCATATACACATAAGAAATATGCATAAATGAAATATTCACGCATCCCTTTAAAAAACAAGGTTAGTATTTAAACTTATTTTTATGTGCCAACTAACATTCATGGGTAATACAGTACCTTTTCTCCAATTTCAGTTTCATCACCAGCAGGTAAAATTTTCAGGTCAGGTCTGAGACAACAACAATCTAATATTTTACAATAAATTTCTTCATTTATAGGCTTCTCAAGAAGAATATTGCACTTTAAAGAACGGTTTAAAACCCATGCTTCTTGAGGAACATAAGCTAAGTCACCCTAAAATGGAAATTATTTCTAATAAGAAATAAAATATAAGAAAGTTCATTATACACTCCTTGAACTATACTAATTAATAAATTTGAATAATAAATATGATTTATATACTGACAAGGAAACATTCAAAAAGGGTCATCTTCAAAGAAAAAAATATATGTGATTCTACTCTTCATAAAACACCAGAAAATGAAAAAATTATCGGCTGAAATTAATTACAGCGACCACAAAAAATTATCAAAATTAAGCATATTTGGCGATTTAGCACTGTTAGGCGATACGTTTGCTAGCACCGAGATTGCCGTGTTACGAACAGAACCGTGTTTTGTTTTCCACCAAGTACTCAAAATCAGTCGCCTAGCAGTGTGAAATCGCCAAATATGCTTAATTTTGATAATTTTTTGTGGTCGCTGTAATTAATTTCAGCCGATATTTTTTTCATTTTCTGGTGTTTTATGAAGAGTAGAATCAAATATATTTTTTTCAATACATTTTGAAGATGACACCTTTTGAATGTTTCCTTGTGAGTGAAAAATTCACAGCCAGGAATTGAACTTTTGCTACACTGCAAAATGCAATGAAATAACAACCTTGAGATAAGTGGCAGCCAAGGGTGGGTTTGGGGAGATTCAATAAAAATCTGAAATTTTGCAAATTTGTAGAAATTTTTCGAGTTACACATAATTTTTAACACTCAATATTATGTGCTAAAGCTTGAAATCCACAGCACTTTTTTTTGGCTACATCCCATATAGCACAGTTAGACAGTTGTGACAGCTGACCAGGTGCAAAAAAATATCATTAAGGACTTCCTTTTCTTAAACAGCTTTACCCAATAAAAGCCGAAAAATAATTTGCTATACGTCCCCCGAAACGTTTGCTTCTTACCCCGCATTCATTCTTTAAAGAGGATCGTTTCCTGTATTGGTAAATGTTAGTCGATGCATTTAAGAAATATTATGTTTACTAATATATATCTTTCATTTGCTGAGTGTTGCAAAGGAATTAAATTATTCAATATACAATATATATATGTATAAGTATTTTACCGTATGTTATTTATTTCAATATGATGTATTTATTAAGTTCGATTAGCTAAGCGCATTTACACTAAATAATGACAAATATTCTCTTTCTTTCTGTCTTTCTCTCTCTCTTTTTTCTTTCTTTCTTCTCAAATGAATAAGACGTACATGACTAATTATTGTGTATTAATAACTGAACTGTAAGTTGATATCTCTTTATAAATTCTTTCAAGATATTTAAACTTCTATAAATCTAAAGTTTTGTTGATTAACTATAACACACGCCTCCCTATATATATAAACAGATTTACAGAAATTCGTCTAATTTTGCATACAATAATCAACCGATGCCCATGAAGACGTATTAGGTATATTATATGTTTTTATTATTTGAATTCTGATTATTTCTTTTTCTTTTTATTTTCACTTTCCTAATGAGATATATTTCAGCACTTATATTTCCTTTTGTACAATGTTTCAAAAGGTTTAATATTATCTATATATATAAAAGAACACTTCCTGAGTGAGTGAGTGAGGGGGTGATCTATCAACGCCCAGACCAAACCCCTGGACCTAGAAGCATGAAATTTCGTGACAATGTTCTTTCTATGACGTAGGCATCCACTAAGAAGCGATTTTACAAAATTCGCCCCCCAAGGGGGGGAGGGGGGGCAAAACGTGATTTCACAAAATCCTTCATATCTCAAACAAAAAAACAGATATCCGTAAAATTTTTGCTTTAAAATATAGCTAATACAATTGTCAAAAAACCAATTTCTGGAATTTTCAAAATTCGGTCCCCAAGGGGGGCGGGGGGGCAAAACGTGATTTCACATGCGTAAAAACGTGATTTCGCATAATCCTATATATCTCAAACAAAAAAATAGATATGCGTGAAGTTTTTGCTCTAAAATATAGCTAATGCAAATATCTAAAAACCAATTTCTGGAATTTTAGAAATTCAGCCCCCAGGTGGGGCAGCAGGGGTGGGGAGAGGGGGGGGCAAAAATTAAAAGAGAGTTAGATCGTTCAAAATTGGTATATAGAGGTTTTCGATACCTACAAATCGATTTCGGATATTTTCGAATTTGTAAAATTATTAGGAGGGGCGGCAAGGGGGGGGGGCTATGGGGCAAAACCAAATAGAAATACAGTTAGGCCGTTCAAAATTGGTACAGATAGATTTTAGAGGCCTGCAAGTCGAATGGGGATTTTTTCGAAAGTGTAAAGTTATTAGGAGGGCCGGGAAAGGGGGAGGGGAGAGGGGGGGGCAAAAAAATAAAAATAGAGTTAGATCGTTCAAAATTGGTATATAGATGTTTTCGATACTTACAAATCGATTGCGGATACTTTCGGTGGGGCGGGAAGGGGGGGCTGTGGTCAAAAACAAATAGAAATACTGTTTGGCCGTTCAAAATCGGTACAGATAGATTTTAGGGGCCTGCAAGTCGAATGGGGATTTTTTCGAAAGTGTAAAGTTATTAGGAGGTCCAGGAAGGGGGGGCAGAGGGGCAAAAAAAAAGAAAATAGAGTTAGATCATTCAAAATTGGTACATAGAGGTTTCCAATACCTACAAATCGATTGCGGATATTTTCGAATTTTTAAAATTATTGGGAGGGCGGGAAGGGGGGGGAGTAGAGCGGTAAAAAAATAAAAATAGAGATATATCGTTCAAAACTGGTGCATAGAGGTTTTTGATACTTACAAATCGATTGCGGATATTTTCAAATTTGTAAAATTATTAGGATAGACAGGAGGGGGGGGGGCGAAGTGGGAAAATAATAGAAATAAGAGTTAGAGCATTTTGGGAATTTTTTCCGAAGGCAGTGAGAACCCGGTGCGACATTTTTCCTACTCAGATTTTGTTTCTCTTTTTTTTCATGTGATAAAAATTAATGCAATTTTGAGAATTCATTATAGTGATTCATTTAAAAATAGGGACCAGCGAAGCGGGCATTGCCTGCTAGTAGATATATATAGATACACACGCACACAAAAGAAAAAAAAAAGAAAAAGAAAAGAATTTGCCCGTGCTTTAATGAATGTATTTGTACATTTGCAGTTCTTAATAAATTGATTTTTTATTTTGCTTTCGATAATCTTAATATAAATAAAAGTCATTGTTTGTTTGTATGTAAGGGAAAGAGGTTAAAATTATACCAAACAAATTTCTGCTTATTATGATAAAATCTTTTAATAGGTGTTTTGAAATCTCTCAACCTCTTGAAAACAAAACCCGACAAGCAGAAAAAAAATTTAGTCAACCTGACCTAAACCTGAATCGCAAGAAAAAATAGTATGTTGTGGCCACCACAAGACTTTCTTCTACATTTTCCTGTACAAATTCACTAAGTGCGAGTAATTTATTAAATCTATTATTTATTAAAATTATTTAACATGATAAATGCAAATCCTTTTCATCTTAAGGAAATCTAACACTAAGTAGCCAACGGAATACAGTTTTATCGCCTATAAATAACATCTTAAAAAATGCGTTTTTATAATGATTATCTCATATATCAAGTTTCGTACAGTTACATGCCACAAACGTTGAGATATAGCCATCACTTATTGATGAAATTAGCAGCATAGGAGCGCCACCTATTGACCGATAAGCATCCAAGTTGAGTCAACATAATATCTCATAGTGGCCTTCTTACATATCAAGTTATGTTTGATGATACGCAATAGAATCCGAGACATAGCCTTCCATTAAATTGTGGAAATCGCTGTGTAGCAGCGCCACCTGTTAATCGGTTTACTCCAAAAGTTGAGGACACTAATTTTTGTTAAGCTGCATCTATCTACATACAAAGTTATGTGCAATTCTGTGCAGTAGTTTCTGAGATATAGCCATTCCTTAAATTGCGGAAATCGCTGTATAGTACAAAATATGTTGGTCGATAAGCATTCAAATTGAATAAGCATAATATCTTATAATGGTTTTCTCACTTACTAAGTTTTCTTTGATAAAACGCAATAGAACCTGAGATATAGCCTCCCTCGTAATTGCAGAAAACACTGTGTAGCAGCGCCACCTGTTGAGCGGTTCACACCAAAAGTTGACATGCACTAATTTTTGTTAAGGTGCACCTACATACAAGTTTATATGTAATTCTGTACAGTAGTTCCTGAGATATACAAACTTTGTTTAAATTTTATTCATTGGTCCTTGAGATACAACATCCACAAAATTTGTGATACAGACAAACATTTTCTAAAAACAGTCAAATCCTCTTCAGGACATCCCAAAACATGAAAATACATCAAAAAGTTTCACGAATCCAATACTTTTTCTATATATACATACAGAAGAAAGTGATAATAGCTTAAAAAGAAAGAAAGAAATTGTTTTTAAACCTCGATTCTGATAACCGCTAATTTTTTCAGCGTCTTCGTCGCTTATGTCATGTCGGATCTCGGTCACCACTGCCTGCTGAAGCGCCTTACCTGGGCAATCAATATTGAACTTCATTGGATGCTAATTGCTGCTATTATTCCGTGGTTTTCTATGAAACTCGCTCATAATACGGCTTAAGTTCCTCTAGATTTCCATGAGAGCATCACAAACAGGCGTGGGACATAAGTGTTCTCAATCGGTATTAATTCGAAAATTTAGAAAGCGTAATTTAAAAGTCTATTGTACAATGCCTTGTTAAACATGTTTAGATTAATAGCTACATAAGAATGAAAATTGTTCTTAAATATGTAGTTTTTTGTCTACATTATACACAAAATCTTGAAAATTCGAACACGGAAAAAAAGAGAAAATCCCAGAATTCTGATAATTCAACATTTAACTAAAAAATTACCCTAAAATAATACTATTAGATAAGATTTATAAATACTGATTTTCAGCAAAAGGACGCTTATCTATATAAATAAAGAGAAGTGTCTGTGTCTGCCTCCGCTCTGGTGCTAACACGACCGATCACAGAGCTATAAAACTTGTCATATCGGTACCTGGGACCCTGTAGGTGTGCACCTCATCGAGATTTTTTCGAATTTGAACTTTTTTTTTCTTTTTTCAATTTTAAATATTGGCTTTTATGTTTAATCTTTCATGAATTTATTCTTCCATTGTAATCGTCTGCATTCTTAGCAACGGCCATTGCACAATTTATTACTTTCTCTTACCCATAGGGTCGAGAAAGTACTGTTTTAGGGTCAAATTTTCGAACGTGAGTTTTTGTTATACTTACAAGTTCTGAGGTCCCCTGAATACGAAAATCATGTTTTTAGCGAATGGTCTGTGTGTCTGTCTGTTATCAGCATATCTCAAGAACAAATAGTAGCAGAAATTCCAAACTCGGTATTCCAAATGTGTATCATATAGGGATTTTACACTAAGCTTTTCGTTGAGATGAAGCCAATGGATCGTGTACAGGAACACTCAAAAGTATTCAAATACATTACGTCTATAGGGGAAATGCAGGTAAGTAGAGTTTAACATCTATAGACTGCACTAAACAAAATGAAACGAATATATATATTTTGTAATAGAGATAGTCAACTAGGAAAAAAAAATTGTGTATGTAGGAGCCTCGCCTCCCCCCCTGGGGGAAAGTCCCTCCTCGAGGGGAGTAAATTTTCATGATGGATATATTTCAAAAGAGCTCGCCAATTCTTTTAAAACGAATGGTTGAACCATCGATCTGCGATAATTCAAAATAAAGTTATCGATTTTTTTCATTTTTAACATTTTTTTTTTTTTTTTTTTTTTTTTTTTTTTAATGTAATTGAGAATAAATAAATAAATTTAACTTTTTTTTGCATATTTAGTGTTATATTACTTCTCTAATATGGAAATCGTCTGCATTATCATGGAAGATAATTTTTTTAAATAATAATTTTAATAAATTATTTTTACGAATTTGTATAAAAAAATATAGAAGAAAGTCGTGTGGTGACCACAACACACTAGTTATTTCTTGTTAGTAGATGTGCTTTACTAATAATATTTTACCATTTCCAAGAAAGCTGTTCGGGAATTGAAATAAATTCCTCATAGAGATATGGTAAATAATATACGTTTTAAGCTAAATATTCATCGCTTGTTTTTTGTATATTTATACATTTTGAGGCTTCCTGATTACCGTAGTCAAGTTTTTTAACGTTTGATCTTTGTCTGTGTCTCTTAGAGTAACTTAAAAACGAATAATTTTAGGAGATCCAAATGTTGTATTTTGAAGTTAATATAAGTTTGTTGCCGGAAAAGTTTGATCAAGATTGATATGTTTCGATGTATGTTGCGTGTGAAAATTGTCTGTATAATTTTAAGTAAACTTTTAATTTTATTAACAGAATTAAATTCTATATAAATGTAGGTGCATAGCCCCTCTCACACAGAACTAATTATCATATAAAACTCTTCCGAAGCCTAATTTGAATTGTTTTACATTGGTTTACATAATAGTACTCACTATCTTACCCCTTAATCTCCAACCTGTTTTAATTTATTATATATATTGAAAATAAAATGGCAATACAGTAGAAGAAAAAATTTATTATATTAAATTTTAAATTTAAAAACTTATTTATAACAGTTTATGCATAATTTTTATAGTATAAGAACTTTTTATTTTTCACTTTTAAATATTATTCCTTTAAAATATATATTTTTTTTTTCTTTCTCTGTCTTTTTTCTTTTTTCATTCATTCATTCATTCATTATTATTTTTTTTTTTTTTTTTTAATTTATAGTATTTATCGGAAAAAATCGTAACATATCATAGAAACCATTAAACTGATTTTTTATGAATTTAATTCCTTTTAAAAGAAAGTATATTTTTTATTTCATTTATTATATTGCTCGGAATGATATGATAATATAGTGGAAATAGACGGAACTATAAAATACACGGTTCAAAAACTAAAATATTTAATAGATGTTGAGATACAGTCACCTTTAAAATCGTAGTTTTTCTTTTTTTCTTTTTAATAATAGCAGATCTACCTGTCGTCGATAAATATCCAAAATGAAATATCCTGGAAAGATATTTCTGCAGGCAGTGGAAACCCGGACCCGCTGTAGAGCGGGTAGAGAAAAAAAGGCCGTAGGCAGCAGGTACCAGAAGCGAGGTTTAGAGCGATTTCAATATATATTTTTTAATTTTTATTTATGATGGGATGAAAAAAATGAATACCAATCCAACTCTTTTGAAAATTCATTTAAATATAGTGAGCAGCGAAGCGGGCGAAGCCTGATAGTTTTATATAAAAAGAAGAAATAACGATCATATAAAATAAGAGACTAAAATTTTAATGCCTGTGTTCGCCTTAATTTAACACCTACAGTGCGATTATAGTAGATCTATATTTCATTTCTTAAAAATAAATAAATAAATAGCATTATAGATGTTTATGTATTCTCTCTGTCTCTCTTTTAATACTTCCTAACAAGTTTGAAAAGTGTTAATGACTTCGGTTTGTCTATCTGTGTCTGTCTTTTTGTCCGCGTTTTAATTTTCAAAAATATTCATGAAATTTCTTGAACTGACATATATTATTTTATTTTACTATTGGATATTTCTTATTTAAAATGGTGTGAATACCTCTACTGGTTTGTCTACAGGGACACCTAAAAACATTCCAAAGCATTGTGTTCTATGAGAGGTATTTCTAAAAATCATATAATAATAATTTTACTTCTCACAAATCTTAATGAAACTGAAATATGTTATTCAAGTTTACCATCGGATGTTCCTTAAAAAAGAAAAAAAAAAAAAAAAAAAAGGAGTACATACCACCGTTGATTTGTATACAAGAATTCCCGAAAGTATTCCAAAGCATTCCGTTCTATGAGAGGCATTTCTATACACCAAATTTTAATAACTTGACTTTTCACATATCGTAGTAAAATTGAAGTGTATTATTCATATGTACACAAAAATATTTTCTATAGAGTATAGTATGATCCGTATTAGATTTGTAGGGCCACACAAAAATATTCAGTTACATTATGGGCTATTATTGGAAAGTGACTGGAATTGCATTTCCGATAAACATTAAGCGTGCTTAACCCTTTCTAACAATTCTTAAGTGTGAATATGATTGCAATTTGTATATCTATCTATCTGACTGTCCGTTCCGATATTCTATAAATGCTTTGGAAAATTTTAAATAACGATACTCTGTTCACTATGGAATGTTCCCTATTTAATATGGTGTTAATAGGTCCTATACATAGGTATGTGTACAAAAACATCCCGCTCGCCCCCCCCCCACCTCAAAAAAAAAAAAAAAAAAAAAAAAAAAAAAATGTATTGCGTTTTAAAACAGATTTTTATAAACCCCATTTAAATAACTTACTACCGTAAAAATCATAAAGAAATCAACATTTAATGCTAGTAATCTTATATATATTATAAATGTGAATGTCCGTTTATTTGACTGAGTTTCACGCTAAAACTGCTCGATGGATTTCGATAAAATTTGTTATGGAGATAGCTTATACCCTAACTTAGAAAGTTGGCTGCCTTTTATTCCGAAAAAAAACTTTTTTTTTGTTATTTTTATGCATAAATAGCAATTTTGTAAGCTAATAATAGCAAAAAATTAGCCATTTAAATTTTAACCATAATTTAATTGTTGCCAAAATTAAATTTAATTATCCATAATTTAATTGTTGTCGAGTTTATTTTTTTTTTCCAACAGGAAAATAAATACATTTATCTAAACGTGAACAATAAAAAATAAAATAAATAAATAAATTATGCATCTCACAAAAATTGAGGTCATTTTAAATTTTAAATTTCTTTTACAAAGTGCTAATATAGTTTACGATGCTAATGTGTGTTGTACTAAAATCAGTTTTATTTATAGAGCCTCCTGGGTGATTTTTTAAAATGTTGCGTTGAAGTACACCGAACATTTTTCGCCAAGAGGTTTAATTTAGGAACAGCGAGTTTAATTTAGGTAGTTCAAGAAAAATATAAAAGAGGTTAAATTTAGCAACAGCGATTTTAATCTAGGTAGTTCAAGAAAAATGTAAAATTAATAAAGTTGTGTAGCACGATAATGTTTATTTATTTATTTATTTTTTTATATACCATTCACTACGCTAATTTAACATACAAATAAATGAGCTGCTCTGTGTGACTACACTTGCACGCTGTCGGGCAGAAATATTTGATTAATTCAAATTAATATTTAAATAACTAAATAAAGATATGTTTAATAGAAAGCATAGTCTTGGAGACAAACTTGGAGAGTGGGCGACCAAATTTGGTGAAAAATGATAGTTTAGGGTTCCCGATGTTTCGAAGCTCTCCGACACACGGGAACGTAGACCTTGAGCTTACCAAGGGATTCTCCATGGAGTCATCTCCAAGCCCCATCGCCAAAAGTTATAAGTAGGTGTGAGTTGATTTTTGCGAAAGAGTATGTAGTCACTGCGATCCAGAGTTATTCAGAGACCTATTCTGAGTCATTGCACTTTAGGGATTGAGCTCTAAGCAACTGGACATTTTTCGTGAGTGAGTGAAAATTTTTGCTCTGGTGTAGTTGATGTTATTTACTTTACTCCTGTGGAACAAGTGACTATTTTTTAGACTGTCCCAGAACATTCATCGAAAAATGACTTATACTGTACGAGTAACAGCTTCAACTGTTTCCAGAATATTCGAAGAATTAACACCAGCTATTGGACTGTTTTCGAAAATATTTGTTTTAATAATAGTTTTTTTGTACAGATTCGAGAAGTTCAAGAAATGTTTGATATTGCCAAGGAGGTCCCATACTAAAGCTGTGACGAAAATAGTCGCCAATCGAAATATATTCAGTTACAAAGAAATCATTTAAATATAGTGTCCAGCGAAGCGGGCAAAGCCTGCTAGTACTATAATAATGCTTTGTATACAATATGGTATGGTTAACCTCGGGATTGTCAGGGCTGCATAAAAATGTTCAGATCTATTAAAGATTGCAGTTAAAATCTGAAGACTGCATTTTCATTCGTGTTAAGCATTTTAAACATTTTCAACAATATTTAAGAGTTACTATGAATTCAGTCTTAATATGTATGCCTTTTAGTCCTGTCTGTCTTGAAAGGAAACAAACAAACAACAACAACAAAAAAAAGATTACTGCATATATTTATACGCAGTTAAATACCGTTTCTACATTATTCATTTATTAGTCTTTTACGTTTTATATATCTATTTTGTACAGGTATAGTTAAAATTCTTTCCTATTGATTATAATACAAAATTGTTTGGTTTATACGATTCGAATATCGACTATAAATCTTTTTTTTTTTTTTTCTCTCTCTCTTTTCTAGTATTAGCGAACTTTCTGCTTAAGTCCTTATTTCTTATTTCTTCAGATATTAATTATCTTAAATTTTGTGAGAAATTTCATGATTATGTTTATTATTATTATTCTTTTTACGTCGCTCTAAGGAGAAAAACAGCAAAAACTTTATTCGTAATGCTAAATTTAATACCCATAGAAAATCAGTGATTCAGATATTTGTTTTTTAAAGTTATTTTGCAATTAATGCCTATCTTTAATGTTTAATATTTATTAATAATATATTTTTATTCGTGTTCAAGTTAAGCAATCATAATTAGTACTTTTATTTTAAAATTTATTTACTATCTTTAATATAAATAAATTAATTAAATAATTAATTAAAATAAACATAAACATAAACACGTATATTTTGATTTTAAGTCTTTTTAAATATAGTTTTATGCCATTTCCTTGAAAAATGTGTATGGTCTCAAACTAAAGAAATAACTCGTGTCTTCCTTCATACAAATTCTTGCATGTGGCAATTCTTATCTGTTGTCCTTTTTCTAAGAACGCACAACGCACCTGAAAATCCTGTTAAGGGGTTTTCTGTAGTTTTAAAAGAAGAAAATAAAGGGACAATTTTTTCTCCGTTAAAAATCCTTTATCTCTTAACAGAGGAGGGTAAAAACACTATTAATCATCATCGATCACTTGAGCTTGTGAAATTTGGGAATACACGCTTTTTTTTCAGGCTACGGCCTTGACCTTGAACCAAGATAGCTGATTGGTTCATAATTGTCAGGTAGTATTATTGTAAATATTGGTAGTATTGTCCCAGGTGGATTCTTAGTCTGGATGTTTTTTGTATAGTATAAAAATACTCTAATCTTCAATTGAAAAATTATTAAGTTGTAGATAATTCAAGGTTTAGATTTACATAACAATATCTATCATTTATCTAGGTCATCAGGAAGAATAATAAGTTTATAATTTATAGATAATTGTTATAATTATATTTTATACTATAAAAAATTGTTAAAATACAGCAGAGTTGGCTTTAAATTAAGAGAGGGGTGCTAACAACCATTACCTGACAAAATACGTGGTTTATATTTTATAGCTTCCTTATAAGCTTGTGGAAATATACACATACAAGGCCATAGCCAAGAGGTTTATAAAGTCTAAGACCTTCCAAAACTTTACTTAATTCTAAAAAAAAAAAGTTGAATTTCTTTTAAAGTTCCCCCGCTTTCCTCACACAGATATGCCTCTGCTAATAAATTCGATAATTTCAATTTAAGTATAGTGAATAGTAGTAGTACTCATATAGCTCAACCATGTTCAGCTATACTCTGCAGCCTTACATAAACAAACACTTAATGCATTAATAGAATCATGCCATGCAGTTTATGCTTATGCAGTTTATTTGTACTTCGTACAGAAGGAAACTATTTTGAAAAACATGTTTCTCAATACCAATAAATTTTTAGACAAGATCTACGCTTCTCATTAAATTCATAAACTGAACAATATAATTTTCTGGAATTAGTTTTAAGAAACTATCAATGTTATGTATGCTGGGGTGATTGTGTTCAGGTAATTTACCAGAATTCCGGTGTTTAGTACTTTCCGAACACTATAGTGTGGAAAGTATTGTAATCATTTAAAAAATACGAATTGGAGATTTTGATGTTTCTATACGTTTCGAGGTTCCCTGAGTCCGTTTTCACTATTTTTACGATGATATATGTATGTGTATGTCTGTGAGTGAACACGCTAGCGTCTAAACGCTTTGTTCGAATAAGCTGAAAGTTGGTACATATATTGTAAGTCACCATAGTACGAACCCTATTGATTTTGGTGAATCTAGCACTTATAGTTTTTTTACAGGGACACCAGAAAAAAATCTTTATCATTATAGCTTATGGGGCCAAATTTTTAAAAGTGCGATAGCGTCTAAACACTTTATTAATCTGAGCAAAACATCCCAGCTAAAAAAAATCTCTAACATGTCTCCAAAAGTAAAAAAAATGTGCAGATATTTTTAAAAATTCTGCATATTTTTCAAAGACATAAAAAAATTGCATTTAAACTTCAATTGATTCTACAAATTTTTTGCAGATTTTCATAACATCATCAAACTTCACCAACACAATGCAGATATTTTGAAGACAAAAAAAAAAAAAATCTGCAATCAATCTGCAATTTAATTTACAGATATTTAAGACCTTCAAAACACCATTAAATTTCACCAACAAAATGCAGACATTTTGAAGACAAAAGAAAATCTTCATTCTATCTTCACTTTCATGTACGGATTTTTTGCAGATTTTTAAATCGTCACTAAATTTTACCAACAAAATGCAGACATTTTGAAGAAAAAAAAATCAGCATTTTCTATCTTTATTCAACCTTTACAGTTTTTGTAAATTTTTTATAATTAATACATATATATAAGCTGAGTTGGTCTTATCTCACTTATGCACTATGCGCTTTGGGCAATTGATGACGGATTGGGACAAAAACAGTTAAGAATAAAAGACGTATATATATCTTTAATTTTCTATGATTTTTTTTTTAAATTATAGTATATTACTGTCAATAAAAAAAAAAAAAAAAAAAAAAAAAAAAAACTGTATGTTGTGGCCACCACAAGACTTTCTTCTATATTTTCCTATACAAATTCACTCAGTAGTAACAATAAAAAAAAAAAAAAAAAAAAAAATTACGATTTTTTTTTTTTTTTTTTTTTTTGTGAAAATAAAAAAAAAATCCATAACTTTGTTTTAAATTATCACAGATTTATAGTACAACCATTCATTTTAAAGGTATTGCCGAGACCTTCCGAAAGATACCAATCTTGAAAATTCACCCCCCCGGGGGGGGGGAACCGATGCCCCCACTAGCACATTTTTTTTTTCTAGTTAACTACTACTATTATCACTAATTCATATTAATTTTACAATCACAAGTTTAAAATAACTCTCATTATGTACATTTATACAAAATTTTGTCCTATACTGCCATGTTAAAAATTTAGAAAAAAAAATTTTTTCGTGAAAATGTTAAAAAATCTAAAACTTTGTTTTAAATTATTACAGATTTATAGTTCAACCATTCGTTTTAAAGGTATTGACGAGACCTTTCTAAATATACCCATCTGGAAAAATTACCCCCCTTTTGTGGGTACTTCCCCCCCATGGGGGGGCGAGTCTCCTACAAATACAAAATTTTTTCCTAGTTGACTATCTCTATTACAAATAATTCTTTTACATTTCATAATGATTATTAAAAAATATTTCTCTTTATGCACATTTATACAAAATTTTGTCCTATACCACCATGTTAAAAATTTAATAAAAGCGGGATGGCAACGCAACCAGTAAGACAATATTTACCAAAAGTTGATGAGCACTAATTTATGTCAAGGTGCAACTACATACCAATTTGTATGCAATTCTGTGCAGTAGTTCCTGAGATACAGTTGCCACAAAATTTTGTCACACGCACACACAGACTGAAAGACTGACATTTTCTAAAAATGGTCAAATCGTGTTCTACAGCTCTCAAAACATGTAAATCCATCAAAAACCCGAGATCGTAAATTTTTACGAATCTAAGACTTTCTTCTATTGAATATAGAAGAAAGTAAAAAAAGTATTCATTTTACTTTTCTCATGAGTAAATGCAAAAAATTTTCTGTAAGGAAAACTTTCTGTGAATCTGTTCGTATAATACTATATATGCATATATATCTAGTACATTTTTAAAATCCTACACATTTAAAGCTTGTTTTCTTTTTGTTTTTTAAGGTTCCACAAAAATATGTACTATTGCAATAAGTATATGAAAATAAAATTTAGTAATCTTCATGAAATTTTAACATAAATATTAATGTTTGTAAAAATTTCTTAATTTCACAATAAATAACACTTTTTGGATAGAAATTAATATTTGCTGTTGAAGCTCGAAATTCGTTAATGAGCAGATTAACTAAAATGAACGATTAAATTGCAGAATCAAGAGTTTTCCGCATTTAAACTAGATAACTTATTCTTCAATTTTCTGTTTCGACCTTTACTGTGACGTCTAACTGTCATGTGATTCAGATGCGCGAATGAGCTTCAAACTTCAAACCATAACCGAAACTTTTAAACGTTTGCTATTGCTTCCGGTGAATGGTAAAGCCAACACAAAACTTTTAGACGGTTTGGAAGATCAAATAAGAATTGTTTGAAGTAATAAATCAGCAATTTTGTATAATGATGTAGACTAATTTTAAATATTTCTTTTTGACAGTAGAATGAATGTAAAGTGGTATGTGGATTTACTACTTTTAATTTTTATTTATTTATTTTGAGATTGAAGATATTTTGTTTAATTACGCGATAAATAAGTGAATTTACACATTTTTATTATTATTATTATTATTATTATTTTCTGAAGCAGTTACACAATGTTTATATAAAGAAAAAAAATGTTAAATAAATATTTAAATCGACGATATGCGATTTCCGTACTTTAAAAAAGTATATGTTTCACTTGTTTTAAATTTGAAATATATATAAATTTCTTTTTTGCTATTATCATTAATATTTTGTTAAACAAACTGATGGTTAGGCATTAAAAAAAAGTTTCACGTTTATTAGGAATAATTAATGGAGAAAAAATATAATTTTCATTATTTTTGAAAAAAAAAGAAAAAAAAGTGATATTTTTTACGATTAAATGTTTATTTATAATAAGATTCGATAAATAAATTTTGAAAAATTCTCGTCTTTTTTCTTTTTTTTTTTTATATATTATTTTAATTTACTTATTTTTTGAATTCAATGTATTCTTTCTGACATTCAGTGTGTTTGTTTATATTTTTAATATGATATAACTTATACCAAATTGTCTTTGAAAATAAGAGATTGATAGAGGAAATGAAAGCCGGACAGGAAAAGATGGAAACCGGATTGATAGAGAAAATAGAAACAGGACAAAGAGAAATGAAAGAAGGACAAAAAGAGTTGAAAGACAGTTTGGGTGAAGTTCAAGGAGAAATTAAGTCAATCCAAGAAAAAGTTGATTGCAATCAAGAGGAGATGAAGGGAGAACTTTCAGCAGTAAAGGAAGTGATTGAAAGTAAATTATCGGATATGGAAAGCAGAGTAGATGGAATAGAAGAGAAAGTTTTGAAAATAGAAGAAAGTTTTGAAGAAAAAGCTATGAAGATAGAAGAAAATGTTATGAAGGTTGAAGAGTGTTACGAGGATAGAACGGAGTGTAGAGGAGAAATTTAAAGAAAACTTTGATTAAGAGCTGAAAGGAAGGTTTTCAGAGATAGAAAGCAAGTTTAAGAGAATGGAGGAAGATCTTGAAAGAAAAATGAAAGAAGAGTGGAACAGAGAGGTAATAGGGAATGAACTGCAGAGCAAGATTCGGAATCTCGAAGAAAAGTTAGAATCCATGCCGCAGGAAACTGAAAAGAAAGAGAGAAGAAGCCAGAATCACGAATTTATTAAGCTATCCGCCTACGACGGCAGTTCCTCCTGGCATGTATATAAGACGCAGTTTTCCATCGTTGCTGAAGCTAACAGCTGGGACTCTACCGCTAAGTCAGTCCACTTAGCAGCAGCATTACGGGGAGATGCAGCCGAGATCCTGAGAAATGTTTCTAAAGAAGAAAGGAACGACTTCGAGGCCCTGACTAGAGCACTGGAGCTACGGTTCGGAGAAAAGTGTTCTAAGGACTATAGTCGCCTTCAGCTAAAATCTCGTTACCAGAAAAAGGGCGAAAGTTTGCAAGAGCTGGCAGCGTACATTCAGAGACTGTCACACCTAGCATTCTCAGACTGTCATGCTGACACTCGAAACGACTTAGCTCTTCAGTACTTTATCGATGCTGTTCGTGATCCAGAAATTCAAAAAGCGCTGAAACTCTCCAACATCAGAGACGTAAAATCAGCTTTAGGCTATGCACTTAGGATAGAGGCAGCCCAACAAGCCTCCGGTAAAGACCGCCATACCATAAGAGCAGTCTCATTAAACGATACGCCTGCTGGTGAAAATGAAATGAAGAGAAGTATCGAAGAGATCTTAAAGAGATTGCGCAGCCTGGAGAATAATAAGGAAATAAAGGACCGGAAGATAAAGTGCTGGGGCTGTGGAGGGGATGGTCACGTGAAGAGGAACTGCCCTGTACGACCAACTATAGGAAATCACCCGTCTTCACCATCACTACAGGGAAACTAAGAGGAGGCCATCTCGCGGGGCGGAGGTCGCCTGAAATTAAAGAGTCCCAATTTACAGTATTTCATGTTTCATCGAAAAGTGGCGGTGATAATGAACTTCACGTCTATGTACAAGTTAACAACAACACCTGCCGGATGATTCTGGACACGGGAGCCAACGTGACCATCATTAGAACGGATTTGGCTCAAGAACTAAAAGAGAAGATCATTTGGACGCCAACCTACGTTAAACTCCAGACTGTGACCGGAGACGAAATCAAAATATATGGAAAAATGAACTTGACTATCACTTTTGGTAATGCCAATTACCATCATATGGCATATGTGGCTGATATAAGAGATCCTTTAATCATTGGAATTGATTTCCTGAGAAAATTTAACTTTCAGTTGGACTTCAAGAATAATGAACTGCATTCGAGTTCGGAAGACATCGCTGTGTTCAACACTGAAAATCAAGACATTCAGACAATTTGCCAGATAACAGCCAAGTCTGAAATGTCCATCCCTCCACATACAGAGACAATAGTTTTAGGAACACCCCCTACCAAGCAATACTTACGCTATGGACTGATTGAATACCCGAATACAGGCAATAGCCCAAGAGGAGTTCTGGTAGCTTCATCTCTAGTTGATCTCGCGAGGAATACTATTCCTGTGAGAGTCGCAAACATCAGCGATAAGGTCCGGACAGTGAAGAAGGATGAGGTGTTGGCAACCTGCACTCCTGTCACATGCATCAACCGCCCCACGCAATCAACCGAATCCAAGTCTTCCGAACAATTAATGACGGAATTACTCAAGAATGCAGAGTTAGGAAAGGAACAGAGATGTGCTGCGGAGAAGCTACTCCAAGAATTTAAAGACCTCTTTTCTCGAACACCTGAAGACGTCGGGAGAACGAACATCACCCAGCACAAAATTGATACAGGAAATCATCCTCCAATCAAACAACATCCAAGAAGACTTCCATTTGCTAATCAGGAAGAGGTCACTGAACTTCTAAGTGAAATGCAGCACAATGATGTCATCGAGCCATCAACGAGTCCTTGGGCCTCTCCCATAGTACTGGTGCGAAAAAAAGATGGTTCAACAAGATTTTGCGTGGGTTATCGTCGTTTGAATGACATCACGAAGAAAGACAGTTACCCTCTTCCCAGAATTGACGACACATTAGACACACTTGCTGGCAATAAATGGTTCTCGACTTTGGATCTGAAGAGCGGTTACTGGCAAGTAGAGTTACATCCTGATGATCGTGAGAAGACTGCATTCACCACGGGACAAGGAAAGTGGCAATTTAAAGTTATGCCATTCGGATTATGTAATGCACCTGCCACCTTCGAACGCCTGATGGAGACAGTGCTAAAAGGACTTTCCTATGAAGCCTGTCTGGTGTATTTGGATGATATTATCATTGTGGGGCGCACCTTTGAAGACCATCTTCGAAACATCCGAAAGGTGCTGGAGAAACTCAGAATGGCTAACCTCAAGTTGAATCCAGGCAAGTGTAACTTGTTCCGTCGTGAAGTGAGCTACCTCGGCCATATTATCTCTGCCGAAGGTGTGAGAACTGATCCTGAGAAGATCTCTGCAGTCGAGAACTGGAGTCGCCCTGAAAATGTACACCAACTACGAAGTTTCCTGGGGTTATGCACTTACTACAGGAAGTTTGTCAAGGGTTTCTCAAATATTGCCAGACCACTCCACAAGCTGACGGAAGCCAAACAGAAGTTCCTGTGGACAGATGAATGTGAAAAAGCGTTCAAGCGACTTAAAGAGGCCTTAACATCATCGCCTATCTTGACGTATCCACAGCCCTACAGACAGTTTACACTTGATACAGATGCCAGCCATGAGAGTGTCGGTGCTGTTCTGTCGCAGGAAATTGATGGTCAAGAACATGTCATTGCCTATTAGGGTAAATGCCTGTCTAAACCAGAGCGGAATTACTGTACCACCAGGAAAGAGCTACTCGCCATCGTAAAAGCCATAGAATAGAACATTTCCATCATTACATCTATGGCAGAAGATTCCTGCTGCGGACTGACCATGCAACTTTGACGTGGTTGCTCCAGTTCAAGAACCCGGAAGGACAGATTGCCAGATGGATACAACGCCTCCAGGAATATGACTTCGAGATACGTGATCGTAAAGGGAATCTGTCTACATGGTAATGCAGATGCCTTGTCCCGGAAGCCCTGCTCGGAAGTCTGCAAGTACTGCTCTAGAGCTGAACAGAAATACCTGCCGATAAATCCGGTTGCCTGCCAAGTTACTGTCTCAACACCATCAGAACAAGATCCCGATCCCTGGAGTGACGAAGAACTTACACAAGCCCAGTTGGAAGATCCTGACATAAAGCCAATATTACAGCTGAAGGAGACGACCAGCAACAGACCTCCCTGGCAGGACATTTCCAGATTCAGTCCCATTACGAAAAGTTATTGGGCACTTGGGACTCTCTTCATATCAGAAACGGCGTATTATACAGAAAGTGGGAATCTGATGATGGGAAAAGCTTCAGATGGCAGATTTTGTTACCAAGATCAAAAATTCCAGCTGTTTTAGAACAACTGCATAGTAGCTCTACCGGAGGCCATTTTGGGGTAATGAAGACTCTGCAGAAAGTTCGGGAACGCTTCTACTGGTGCAAGGCAAAGGAGGATGTGGAGAAATGGTGTAAATCCTGTGATGCTTGTGCGGCACGTAAAGGCCCGCAGAAACGAAGTCGAGGAAGACTGCAACGGTATAACGTGGGAGCACCATTTGAACGGATTGCAATCGACATCATGGGTCCTTTGCCACGGACCTCCAGTGGAAATAAATACATCATCGTCGTGATGGACTATTTCACCAAGTGGCCTGAGGCATATCCCATTCCCAATCAAGAGGCATGCACAGTCGCAGAGGTCCTAGTGCAGCAATGGGTGTCAAGGTACGGCACGCCCCTACAACTTCATACCGACCAAGGTAAGAACTTTACCTCTGATGTTTTCAAAGGACTGTGTCAACTACTCGGCATAGACAAAACCCGGACAACACCCTTACATCCCCAGTCGGACGGCATATGGTCGAGAGGTTCAATCGTACCATCCTGAATAACCTCTCTCTTGTAGTATCAAGGAACCAGCAAGATTGGGACTTGAAGTTGCCATTGTTCCTGCTGGCTTATCGAAGTGCTGTCCATGAAACCACCGGCTATACTCCAGCCCAGATGCTGTTTGGACGTGAACTTCGTCTCCCTTGTGATCTCCTGTTTGGTTGTCCACCCGATGCGCCTTCATCGCCCGAGGAGTACATCCAAGATCTCCAGGCACGATTTGAGGACGTACACAACTTCGCTCGGGAGCGGATTAACATGGCAGCGGAGAAAATGAAGACAAGGTACGATCTAAAGGCTACACAACATGAGTTCCAGGAAGGAGAGAAGGTCTGGTTGTGGAATCCTGTTCGACGCAAAGGACTCTCTCCCAAGTTACAGTGCAACTGGGACGGACCGTACACAGTCTTAAAAAGGCTGAATGGTGTAGTGGTGCGAATCACTAAAACACCTTCATCAAAACCGAAGGTGGTGCACTATAACAGGCTAGCCAAATACCACAATTACCGGTAATATTAAAATTTAAAATGTAAATACTGGTAAAATTTGCGCATGCGCACTGTAAATATTTGTATATAAATATTTGTACATATTTGTGAATTTTGTAAATATTTCTCACTTAATTTATATTTCTATGTTATCTTTATGTGCAACTTAGTTTTTGTATTTTAGATTGTGTAAATTTGTTTAGTTTCGCCTCTTGACCAAGGGTTGCACTGCCCGGGACGTGCAGTCCTTGGGAGGGGCAGTGTTACAAAATTGTAATAATTGTGATTATTTTTGTATAAATTGTTTCAAAGAGGCTTAGTAAGTTGATAATATGCTAATTTTGTCCATTTCTAGTCATTTTAGCGTTGAAATAGCCTTATTTCTCCTTAAAAACTCATTAAAAAACCCCAATAAGGCAGGTAATGGATTTGGCGCCAAATTTGGCGACTTTTTCCCACCTTGGCGATTTTTTTGGTGACCTTGGCGAGAAAATCCTTATATGGGATATACTAAATATGGAAGCTGTAAGTTGATTGGTTCACCACTTTCTAGAGTTTTCTCGAAAAATCTGGGTTCCATGGAACAGTATATAAGGAGCGCTTCTCGCCAAGGCAGTGAGTCAGTTCAGTTCAGTTTTCAGCCAGCTTCGCTAGTGCTTGCATTGCTCTTGAGCCTCTTTGAGAGAGACTTGCTTCAAGTGTTACTGCTATACAGTTTGTACTGTGGATTTGCTATTGACAGCTGTTGTTTAAGCTGTGGTTACTGCTTGAATTGAAGCTGATAATTGGTTTATTGACCTGTATTTTTCTGGAACTTTCTGTGAATAAATTACTGAATTTTTGTAAGTTTGGCCTTTCATTCCCGGACAACTCACGAACCCTCAAGTACGCAACAATATTCTTTTTTTATATATATAAAAAATACCAGCATATATGATATAACTTGACAAACGATCACATTTTTTCTTATATCTATTTTTATCAACTACCAATTAGTGGTTTTTCCCTCTCACTGTATGTACAACAGAGACCAGTAATTGTAAGAATTAACTGAAAATAAAAAGTCTGTGTTTTATCTTTTGCTGAGCAGTAAAATGCAACCACAATTTCAAGTTACAGTCGGTAACAAAAGTATCCGAACACTAGCAAAATTCCTTTATAAAAAAAGTAGATTTAATATTTTTTTGTTAAATAAATCCTTGTCAAATCGTGTTCTTAGACTGGAGTTAACAAAGAAAATAATACAAAATGAAAAGTAAATAAATTTTTAAATTTAAATTGGTTTATGTGATTTTACTACACACTATGAATTTACTGAACTTAACATAAACTGGTGTATTGACTCAAATTAACATCAAAAGGTAAAAGTCTTTTGGTTCGCACAGTTCCTAGTGCTCTAGGGTTTGGTAATTTAATCTAATAAGATCTAATCTAAAAATAAATAAATAAATAAATAAGACACTAGAAAGATATAAATCATTATAATAGAGTACAGATTATCCAGATAAATTTTTGTTTCCGACTGATCGGGAAAAATAAGCATTCTATTCTGTATTACGTTAATAATCACCAGGATTTATTTAATTAGCGTGATTGAAATTGTGATTTTAATCAAAATATTATTAGTTTATTTATTTATTTTTTTAATTATCGATATTATTGATTTAAGTTGCATTGAATATTCTAACTTATTTTTTTTTTAATCATAATTATTATAAACAAATATCGGAACAATTAATATCAATCTATTTTTCTCTAAATCCATGCTATTTTTATAATTCTGTGTTATAACTACTGAACTACAGGTTATAAAAATATTGAAAATCTATTTACGATTTGTTTTAATATAATTCTTGTGTACAATTTTAAATTAGCACATAGTGGGGAATGTCCCCTTCATCCCCATTCAAACTGTCCCATTCATCCCCACCACCACATGATCATATAAAACAGGAAATATGTTTAATGAACAATTGTCAATATTCTTGAATATCATAAACACAATAAAAGTTTATGCCTTTTCAGCATATAAGAGTTATATTAACTTTACGCAAATAGTTAATTTCTTAACTACTACCTAATTAAATCAGTAAAAGTTACTTTGGCAGCAGAAAAAGACACTTTAAATTTTTTTCTGCCCTTCTATAGATAGCACTAAGACTCCTATAATACGAGCTGACTCACAGCTGATCATTGTTGCCCAGCGGAAATATAGTTTGGTTGCAGACGTATTACTCGGCGTCTTCATCGCCTAAAATGGCGAGTTTGCCTAAACAGAAGAGCGAATTATTGCTCGTACTTGATAAGTTTGGCGGTAATATTTGGCGAAATTTTCTTATAACCCTTGAAAAAAGTAGCCATCACCGTTGCTGTTAAATTAGTTAATTTTAATTATTTATACACGTTGAAAAGTAATGTAGGTTATAAAATATAACATTTAGATAATCAAACAGCAATAAAAACAAATAATTGATACAAAAAATGCAAGAAAATATATCATAATTACACTTCATATTTGGGATTGAAAGCTAAGTGTACAATTTTCTTTTGGACAATTAATAGCCCATTTCTTTCGCTTTCTTCATCTGTTGGAAATCTAAACGTCCTAAAAGCAGTTCTGGTATGATTTGAGCAATTTTCGGCTGCAAAACCTCCAATTCATGTGATTTGATAACACTTGAAATTTGGACAGCGTGGGCAACAATCGCTGAGTGGGAAACAAGATGCCCGATGGGCCAGCCTCTATTGGAGGAGCTCTAGATAGCAATTTTCTGAAACTACACTTGATGAATGACCTCAGTACTGCCATATATCGGAAAAATTGTCAAGTTTCTGTTGCTTGGAATACATAAAAATTTTGCTACTGGCCCATTCATTCCCACTCTCCCCTACTGTTTGTTCTATTCAAACTATAAACAAGAACAAAAGTTATAATCTCACAAATCTTAGAATATAAAAAAAAGTATGTTAGAATTACAAGCTCACAAAAAAAGTGCTTTTGAAGCGTGGTTGAAATAATTGGATCTTCAAATTAATTGCACAGCATGTGAAAAACCCCTTATGAAATTTCAATTCTTAGAAAATAACTAAAATCTAGCTCGTTCTTTTGCCAACAACTTGTTTCATTTTTACTCTATTTAAATAAACTTTTGCAAAAAGTTGCCTAATATATCTAGCTTTCAACCTATGTAAAAAAAGTTTTTCTATCATTCACACATGCACAGTGAAAATGTATTTCGTAAAAATGCTCATATTTGATGAACTATTTAAGATATTTGTATTCCGATTGCATTGAAGTACATTGTTCCAAAAGTCTTCTTTCAATTCATCTGAAAGTGGGAATAATTTTAGTTTAAAACTCTGTATATAATAAATTTAAAAAAGTTGATTTTTTTGGAGTTTTAAAATAAATGTTTATATCTTCGTTACTTAATATGTTATTGTCACACAAATTCATCCACAAATTGCACTGGGTCTATATTAACATATCCTAAAGTTACAGATCATTTAGTTCTTTAACGATACAGAGTATTATTGATTTTGCTCAATTTGTTACCAGACACCTAAATGTTGTCTTAAACCAATCTTCACTGAAAAACAAAAACATGAGGTAGACCCAGTTGTTTCAATACCGAATATTTGAAAACATTTCATCTAGAGAAAAGTTTTTAAGTTGACAAAAACTGATCATTTGCAAATCTTGCTAAACTTTTGAGAAGGAGTGTAGTATCATTTATGATACTGGCCAGAACACTATTGAATTTAAATTTCTAATATTCAAAAACTTTTTAAGTTAAAATTTAAATTTTCATAATACATGTAAACAGAACAAAATTTCACAAATGTGCAATATAAAAACTACAGCATGGAACTGCACAAAACTAATATACTTAAGATTAAGCAGCAAATTAGGATAAGGTAACTGTGTCAAAGATGAGAAAAGGTAGCCTAATTGGTGGGCATTTCCATCTCCGGCTGAAAATATTCATCAGTAGTATTTATTGCTCTAATCTTGAATATATAGCTTGCTCTATATTATTTTCTATGAGAAAAAATATAGGATGGAGAGCTGAACAGATTCTACCTATGACAACTCGCTTTTATTTGCAGCACTACATTAGTAAGCATTTGAATAAAATAATAAATCTTATATTTTATATTATAAATCTTTAGAGCCATTTTTGAGATATGGATATATGATCCCACCTCCGGCTTTTTTTTTAATTTCCACTAAAAGTTGGCAAAATCCTCTGTATATCAGAACTGTCTAAATTATGAAGTTTCATTGTACTATCTTTTTCTGATTTGAAGATATTATAGTCACACATACACACTGTCCAGTTCCCCAAAACCATTCTTTTGAATTCAGGAGACCTTAAAACAGGTAAATGAGGTGAAAGTTTAATATCCAAATTTTTTATTTTATACAATACCCATTTTCTAAAGCAGTCGGGTAATAATTCTAATTATGATAATTTTGTCAAAATCTAGACTTTTTTTTTTTTTTTTTTAATAGAAACAGTCAGGATTACAGAAAAAGGTAGTAAAGAGTTGAAAATATAATTAATTTATTTTATACCTTCATTTGGATTGCAACCTACAACAGAAAGATCAATTCCTTCAGACATGAGAAAACTTTCAATGCGTCCAAGAGCAGTGAGTGTCTGCATAAAAAAATAAAATATATGTTGAAATTTTATTTAAAAAAAAAAACTAAAACACGTTTTTTTTTTAACATGTGTAATGCTGGGCTTATAAAAACTGTCAATCTTGAATCTAAATAAATATTATTTATTTATTTATTTATACAAAATATATAATTTTCAGTTGGAAGAATTCTAGTTTACAAATTATAAAATACAATGCAGAGTTGGCCTTAAATTTAAAAAAAAATTATTTTCCTTTAAAATCACTACATTTTAATCGAACTTCCTGTTGCTTTAACTGCAAACTCATAATTATTATTTTTAGATTATTTTTGGAAGTTGGAAGATAAAGTATTAGTGCAAAGTGGCAAAAAAATAAATAAATAATTAAAAAATAAATAAGTAATTACATTTCAACAAATTTCGAAAAATCACTGTTTAAAATATCTCATTTTTAACTGAATATAAAGATTTTTGGTCTAAGAATTCATTAAAACCCGAATAAACTACTACGTCAGAAACGCCAAAAGAAAAATATTTGCAATGCATACAGCTGTTTCGGAGCTGAAGACGGTACGCTTAAGGCTACCGAAACAGCTGTATGCATCTCAAATATTTTGCTTTGGCGTTTCTGACGTAGTAGTTTATTCAGGTTTTAAGTTTTAATATTCCAACGCCAAGTCTCCTGTTATTAACTGAGAATTCATTATCACTACTTATAGCCAACTTTTATCTTTTGTCAAAATCGGTTTAAATTCATGATTTATAATCATATATTATTTAAAATTTGGAAGATTGCTACAGATTTTATCTTATGCATTTTGAAAATTCGAAGATTACCAGCTTGCAAATTTTTAAATATCAATGAAAGGTGGCCAGAAAAAAAAAACACATTTTAATTAAAATTTACCAAACAACAGATTTTCATCAGAGCTATGAATCATCCTAATTAAATTATCATTCTTAAAAGAAAAAAAAAATGAAATTGATATTTTTGAAAGTTGCAATGTTACATCAAAAGCTTCAAACTTGTAACAACCCTTCTTAATTTAATGGTGGCTGGTGCACGTAAAAACTGTCGTGGCCGCACTCTCCTCCATGTTCCCATAAAAAATTATACCTCTGGGGGTCACCGAAGCGGGAGAGCCGATCCCTTCCGGCAGGATCAAAATTGCGATGGCATGTCTCCGGACCACCTCTAGGGGTGAGTCCTAGACATCGTCAATTGCCCATCTGCGCAGCACTAGTGCGACGTAAAACCCAACCAACCAACCCTTCTTAATTTTTGTCATGAGTATGAGAGTTTGTACTATTTCTTTCCATCTGCAACTTTCGGCTGTTGCCATTTATAGTATTACATCTTTAATTTTATATTTATTTTTATGTCAAGAAGGACAAAAAAAAATTACTTGTATGATAAACGTAAAGATTTCCGCTTTAAAGTCATTTTTTTTACTAATTTTAAAACACGTTTACATAAATCTGTTTTTGTTAATATTCTTCTTAATTTTAATCTACGAATTTTAATCTTCCATTTAGTGTCAGATAATTATAAAAACGTACAATTTCGATTTTTTTTCTTTTCTTTTTCTTTTCTTTCTCTTTTTTTCTTTTCTTTCTTTTTTTTTTTTTTTTTTTAAATTTAGCACTTATTAATGATTATCCCAAACATTTAATTACAAAAAAAAATAATGGATTTTTATTCCGAAATAAACTGTATTTTAGGTCTAGAAATTAAAATACTTGATTTTAAATCAGGTGTTGTTATATTGTTGGTTTAGTATGATTATTTCTATGGTCTTTCAACAAATTAAATTTATAATGCCAACATATTTTTAAAAAAATCTTCGCAAATTACAACCGCAGATGGCATCACTATTCAAGTAACTATTCTGAAAATCTGAATCCTAAATTGAGGAATTTTAATTTGAATGGGTTTGTGACATCTCTATATTTACTCCGGGATTCCTTGCCATTATTGTACTGACACAAACAGTATTATTATTATTATTATTATTATTTATTTATTTATTTATTCTACATTCCTTTCATATTACAACTGCAGTTGGCAGCACTATTCAAATTACTATTCTGAAATTCTCAATCATAAATTGAAAATTTAGTTTGAATTGGTTTGTGACATCTCTAAATTTACTCCATGATTCTTTACCATTACTGTACTGAATTTTATACGTGACACACATTTCTTACATTTTTATGTTGCTTATTTCTTTATTATTTCATTTGTAATTATTGATGCATAATTACAAATTTTATTGATGTTTCTTCACTCATAATTTTTTAATTTATTTATTGGTTTCTCACATGTTGTGGTGAGTTTATTTTAATGTACTTTTTTTTTTTTTTTTTTTTTTTTAAATCTAATGAATGTTTCGGGCCTGTGCACAAAGAAATACTTAGCTTTTGCTATTTTTATGACAGAAAAACAATCATTTAGCATGTTTGAATTTTAACAGGGCCTTGATAACGTTAGAATGCAAATATGCTTATTCCAATTTGCTTTAATTTATTTTGATTTGATTTGGGTGTTTGTTTTTGATCATATTAATTGTTTGAATAGTGATATTAAACCATCTTTAAATTCCAACTGTACGTGCTGATAATATTTAATAAACTTTATATTTCTACTGTACCTTCCGATTATATATATATAAAAGAAAAGATAACTTGCATGTATTTATCATGATTTTAGAAGGGTGTGATGTCATTAGTTAATTAAGAAATTTATTTGAAAATATTCATAATTAACATTTTAAAAATTACTGAAAATAAAGTTAAAGTTTTTAAAATAATGATGGCAATTTCTAACAAATTAAAATAGAAAAGGTTTAAATTTAATAAAAGAAATGAAAATTTCTGAAAATAAACAAACTGTGTGACATAAATTTGACACTTGAAAATTTATTAAAATTATGAAAACTATATAATCAAAAAATTCTATTATTTATGAGCCCCCCTCCCCCCACCAAAAAAAATAAAAATAAATAAATAAAGTAATAAAATAAAGAAATAAAGAAGTAAATATCTTTGTTTCTACGTTGAAAATAAATAAATTAATAATAAACGTGCATTTTTTTTTTTTTTTTTAATTTAGCACTTATTAATGATTATCCCAAACATTTAATTACAAAAAAAAATAATGGATTTTTATTCCGAAATAAACTGTATTTTAGGTCTAGAAATTAAAATACTTGATTTTAAATCAGGTGTTGTTATATTGTTGGTTTAGTATGATTATTTCTATGGTCTTTCAACAAATTAAATTTATAATGCCAACATATTTTTAAAAAAATCTTCGCAAATTACAACCGCAGATGGCATCACTATTCAAGTAACTATTCTGAAAATCTGAATCCTAAATTGAGGAATTTTAATTTGAATGGGTTTGTGACATCTCTATATTTACTCCGGGATTCCTTGCCATTATTGTACTGACACTAACAGTATTATTATTATTATTATTATTATTTATTTATTTATTTATTCTACATTCCTTTCATATTACAACTGCAGTTGGCAGCACTATTCAAATTACTATTCTGAAATTCTCAATCATAAATTGAAAATTTAGTTTGAATTGGTTTGTGACATCTCTAAATTTACTCCATGATTCTTTACCATTACTGTACTGAATTTTATACGTGACACACATTTCTTACATTTTTATGTTGCTTATTTCTTTATTATTTCATTTGTAATTATTGATGCATAATTACAAATTTTATTGATGTTTCTTCACTCATAATTTTTTAATTTATTTATTGGTTTCTCACATGTTGTGGTGAGTTTATTTTAATATACTTTTTTTTTTTTTTTAATCTAATGAATGTTTCGGGCCTGTGCACAAAGAAATACTTAGCTTTTGCTATTTTTATGACAGAAAAACAATCATTTAGCATGTTTGAATTTTAACAGGGCTTTGATAACGTTAGAATGCAAATATGCTTATTCCAATTTGCTTTAATTTATTTTGATTTGATTTGGGTGTTTGTTTTTGATCATATTAATTGTTTGAATAGTGATATTAAACCATCTTTAAATTCCAACTGTACGTGCTGATAATATTTAATAAACTTTATATTTCTACTGTACCTTCCGATTATATATATATAAAAGAAAAGATAACTTGCATGTATTTATCATGATTTTAGAAGGGTGTGATGTCATTAGTTAATTAAAAAATTTATTTGAAAATATTCATAATTAACATTTTAAAAATTACTGAAAATAAAGTTAAAGTTTTTAAAATAATAATGGCAATTTCTAACAAATTAAAATAGAAAAGGTTTAAATTTAATAAAAGAAATGAAAATTTCTGAAAATAAACAAACTGTGTGACATAAATTTGACACTTGAAAATTTATTAAAATTATGAAAACTATATAATCAAAAAATTCTATTATTTATGAGCCCCCCTCCCCCCACCAAAAAAAAATAAAAATAAATAAATAAAGTAATAAAATAAAGAAATAAAGAAGTAAATATCTTTGTTTCTACGTTGAAAATAAATAAATTAATAATAAACGTGCATTTTTTTTTTTTTTTTTTTTTTTTTTTTTTTTTTATGATTAAAAAAAAAAAAAAAAAAAAAGAGAGAGAAAAAAATCATTTTAAAGAAATAGAACAGCTTCAGTATAGAACCTCTTGGTGAAATTTCAAATTTGGCACCATAGTAGCTTGGATGTTTCTCGCCAAGATCTTTACTTATGCAGTTGCGATAGCCATTTTAATTCATCACCAAAATGACAAAAAAATAAAAAAAATAAATGTCTAACAAAGAAAGATTCGAAAGGTATCGTCTTCAAAAAATATTGAAAAAAAAAAAAAATATATATATATATATATATATATGTGTGTGTGTGTGATTCTACTCTTCAGAAAACACCAGGAAATGAAAAAATTATCGGCTGAAATGAATTACAGTGACCACAAAAAATTATGAAAATTATGCATATTTGGCGATTTAGCGCTGTTAGGAGTTCAGTTCGCTAGCACCGAGATTGCCGTGTACAGAACCGTGTTTTGTTTCTCCGCCAAGTACTCAAAATCAATCGCCTAACAATGTGAAATCGCCAAATGCGCTTAATTTTGATGATTTTTTGTGGTCGATGTAATTCCTTTCAACCGATAATTTTTTTCTCTTTCTGGTATTTTAGGAAGAGTAGAATCACATATATTTTTTTCAATATTTTTTGAAGACGACACCTTTTGAATGTTCCCTTGTGAGGTGCTCTTATGATAATGCTATACCAAAGAAATTTTAAGAAAGGAATATAGTTAGTGATGCTGGAAAATAAAACACAGTTACTGCATACCTTTATATGGAAGAATAAACTAAAATAAGTCCAGTCAAACTAAATTAAATTCTGTTTACATAAAATGCATATAGAATTTCGTAATGAGGTACCTGAATTAATTCTGATAATGCAACTGGTATTTCAAATAAAGCAAATCTCAATTGGTTCAGTAAATTCAAAGAGACGAAGGCACGAGCAGGATCTAAAATGTTATTTGAGTCTATGAGAAGGTAAGTTGTAAAACATGCTATTGAAACCTAAAATCAAGTCAAAGAGAAACAAAATATTAATAATTACATCATTAAATTAGAGTTTTGCAAAAATATATAACACTTTAAAAAATGAATAATTACGTTTTAAAATTTTTAAAATGTTTTTTATGCTAAAAAATTATTTGATTGAAAAAAAAAAAAAAAAAAAAAGTTAAGCCCTGTTTACATAGCAAAAGTGAACCCGCGTCAAATCCTCCTTCGATCCTGGACAAAAGAATTGGTCCGTTCAC
Organism: Salticus scenicus; assembly: GCA_963930645.1. Classification (NCBI taxonomy): domain Eukaryota; kingdom Metazoa; phylum Arthropoda; class Arachnida; order Araneae; family Salticidae; genus Salticus; species Salticus scenicus. The sequence continues at coordinate 119,464,170 of OZ005661.1, forward strand.
ATAAGCGGGAAAGAAATTAGGCGGCTTAAAAGGAAGGGTTGAAAACAACCCTCGAAGCTACTAGGGTAATAATCCGCGTTACTCAGAATTCCTCTCTGATAAACTAACACTATAGCTGCCGTATTTGGGAAAAAAAAAAAAAGTTTGGCTGGGGTTTTACATTTGACAATTTCATGCTATTTTGCAAAAAAGAAGAATGAGACGTGAGCATTTATACAAAGAAACATTGTGATAATTTATTTTTTCAAAACAGCATTTTGTGGATAAAAACTATATAATTCAATCGACCAACCGATTAAAATATATTATAGTTTCATTTCATTTCATTTCATTTTTTTTTTTTTTTTTTTTAATGAAAAAAAAATTATATATGTATTTATTTATTATATTATATTATTTTTTAACAAATGATTTGTGAAAACCTAATTACAGTGAAAAAATACTTAAAATCCTTTCGCTAATTTAAATGGAATAAATCACGTATTCAAGCTCCAGTTAAAAGTGCTCTTTTAAAAATAATTTAGAAAAATCAATGGTTCGATGAAATTTATTCATAAAAATAAATATATATATTTACACAGTAAATTTATAGTAAAATTATGTCAAAGTATATTTGTTTAATTAAAACGTTTCATGGAAGTAATAACATTAATAAATTTTGAAAAATATATTTATACTAATAAAAGAAAGTGTTTGTCTGTCCATCTGTTTGCGACGTACTGATTAAAGTATGTCAATAGTACGTACAGTTCTAAAAAAAAAAAAAAAAAAAAAAAAAATCCAGATATAGGTATGCGTGTATTTTTGTAGTTTTTTCAACACGCAATTAGATTTTCTATATTCCCATTAGTTTTATTATTATTATGCTTTATGCGATTTTTGTAATTTTATCCGACGTTATTCTTTGAGTAGGAATTTCAAATTGATGTCAGTAAAAATAAAATGCTTGTAAAATTTCATTTTATTAAATAAACGTTTACTTACGCGTGGATAAAAATAAATTAAATAATAAAAAATTAAAATTAAACATGTATGATCAAAAACTTCTGATAAAACATTCGTCATGATAGCTTAAGAATTACTAAAAATACTTGTTGTGGTAGTTAAATAAATAAATAAATAAATAAATATACATTTAAATTTTTATATATTTTATTTTGATTTATTTAAAATTTAAATTAATCAAATACTCTAATATGATTCCCCCCCCCCCCTTGATTTTATCATCTGCAAAATAACGTGAATATATAATTACTTTATTTAAAATTGACAATTTCTCTAAATCTACACAATGAAACTCAAATAAATAATTGCCATTTTCATTTAATAATTCGGCGAAAAGGTTGCCAATAGAAATATATTTATTTAAACATCGTAATAATCCATTTTTTACTTTCCGAGCACTATAGTGAGGAAAGTATTGTAATCATGTCAAAAATCCGAATTTGAGATTTTGATGTTTCTATACGGTTCGAAGTCCAATGAGTCCGTTTTCACTATTTTTGCGATGATGTATGTGTGTGTGTATGTATGTGTGTATGTATGTGTGTATGTATGTGTGTATGTCTGTGAGTGAACACGCTAGCGTCTAAACGCTTTGTTCGAATAAGCTGAAAGTTGGTCCATATATTGTAAGTCACCATAGTACGAACCCTATAGATTTTGGTGAATCTAGCACTTATAGTTTTTTTACAAGGACACAAAGAAAAATTCTTTATCATTAAGGCCTATGGGACCAAAATGTTAAAAGTGCGATAGCATCTAAACACCTTATTCAATGGAGTAAAAAATTTATACACATATTAAAGGTCACAGATGCTCAATCTGTATAGATTTTGATGAATCTAGCACTTACTGTTTTTTTACAGGGACACAAAGGAAAATTCTTTATCATTATGGACTATGGGACCAAATTTTTAAATGTATGATAGCATCTAAACGCCTTATTCAATTGAGCTGAAAATTTATATGAATATTATAAATCACTATTGCACTAACTATAAGCATTTTGGTGAATCTAGCATTTATAGGTTTTTACAGGGACACAACGAAAAATTCTTTTTCATTATGATCTATGGGCTCAAAGTTTAAAACATCGTGTAATATATGGAGAAAAATACTCAAACACTCTATTATAGTTTTCTCTCTTTTGTTTGTTTAACAAAACTTTTTAAATAAAAAGACACAAAGTGTGTGTGTGTGCGTGCGTGTGTTGGAATGGGGCGAGGTGGGAGGGGTAAGAAAGGAGATTTTTTGTATTCATGACACTTATAAAATAAGGAAATTTGAATCTTTTTTGTGGAAATTTTATGATTTTTCCCCCTATTAATCTATTTACATTATAAAACTTCTTTTAATGACCTCTCTTAACGACCAAGTTTTATGTATTTATTTATTTAATTTATTTATTTACTTATTTTTTTTCTGCAGTTTGTTGGTATTACTACTTCAAAAATGTGCAGTATGTTTTAGTATATTTTAAAATAAGCAAATAATCCGATTTGCAATATATTTTGCTTAGACTTATTTTTTGAAATGCTTTTGTTAAAGAATATATCGTTTTAATGTATACAAACTATTAATGATAATAATAAATTCTTCATTGGTTATTATCATATGATTAATATTGTAAAAAAAAAAAAAAAAAAAGTTCCGATCAAGGGTTTTGTTTTACAAATAAACATAAAATTAATATACCAAAGAATTAGATAAATTCACTCTGTATATATTAGTTATTATTTTGTGCTGATTTATTATATTTATTTATGTTTTGTTTTGTTTTTTAAATACCTCAATCATTATTTTTTAAACTAAGCAATTAAAAATTATATTATCATTCTCTGATATGTATATGAAAAATAAATAAATAAATAAATAATAAGATAGACGATTCATTTATTGAATATTTTTACTTTGAAATTTTATTAAAAAAAAAAAAAAAAAAAAAGATTGAAAATTTTTATTTACTCTTCTTCCTTTAAAAATAAATATTAGAATAAATGTTTCTGTCTCAATATAAGTCTTAACTGACTTCCATAAGCCAATCAGAAGCGGAAAAACTATATTACACAACTTACAGAGATTTTGAAAGAGGGTATCTCTCTGCCAATGTGAGCAAGTCGAAAAGGAGAGAAGGAATTACCCGCATCAATAGAGTTGTTGAATGCGGGTGGAATCTCTGTGGACTATGTAAACGGGCCTTTACTGGTAAAACCAATTTTAATTTTTTTTTTTATTATGCATCTATAATAACAACAGAAATTTTCTAAAAAATAAAAAAAAAATTACAGGAAAGGAAAACTGAATGATTTAATTAATAGATTCAAATTATAAAAAAATGACTGTACATTGTATACTATATTTCATCAATGTTTATCAAAGATGTAAAAATTGTGATGCAATTCAAGTTTTAAAAAGAATCTAACAAGAAATTTTATTTAGAGTGATATTTAAACAATGTAAAAAAAAGATAGAATTCAAATTTATTTATTTACTTTTCTTTCCCCTCTCCCCAATTCAAAGTTTTCTTAAAGTTACCTATCTACAAAATGATGTTGAACAGAAAAGTGTCAAAATCCAACCAAAAGTCAAATCTAAACAACTGCTGGGATATGAGAAGAAATATTTTAAGAAATATTTTAGCTTAAAAGTCTGAATTTATCTGTTAAAGAAGTATTATAGAAATTTCAGAGCTTCTATGTAATATAGAGCTTGGATGAGTTGCTTTTAACATCACACTAGGGCAACAACACAGTGGGTGGACAATTGTTGATGATATGGAATTCTCACTTAGTGGTGGTAAGAGACACTGATTGGAGATAGAGTGGAAATTGAACAAAAATGGCCATATTTGTTTAAAAACCACTAGGCTGGCATAGTACATAATATATTCTTACCAGCATTTAATCCTTTTCTTTTAATTAAATCTCAAAAGAAAAAAAAAGTTTTATTTATCTTTATAGAACTATGCTGAGACCCATTAAAAAAAATTGCAGAGCATAATGGTATGGCATTATAACAGACTAAACAAGCATGGCAGATCGATCAGTGCGCCTGCATCGAATCTCTTATCATGTAGGGTCTCTGTAGGGGTGGTTGGTCCGAGATATGCCATCAAAAATTTTTAATGTTTATTTTAGAGACATTCCATCACAAATTTTGATTCACCTCTGTGGAGGGAATGGCTTCTCTTTCCTCTACTTTGGTAATACCATAGGTATATAATATATATATATATATATATATTACAAAACATGGAGACCATTGCAGCCATGATGGATTTTATGTTCTTTAACACCATTAATGTAAAGCATGACATTTAGTTGGCTCGAGTATTCAACCTACAATTCTCTGATTATGAGCGCGATGCTCTGGATTCCCATGGCTCTTGTCTGTTAAGAAAAATAAACTTCCTTGATAAAGTCAATTTTAATTTAAAAAAAAAAGAAAGAAAAATTATGCACTACACATAGATTAGAATACATTCAGTTATTGTTATTTCTTTTGATTTTAAAAGTCTGTTAAATAAGAATGCAAAATAGTGCAAAAATGTTCTTTGAAAAAATAGAAATGTAGAAATAATATAAGTCATACCAAAATGGGAGCACAGGCATAGACAAAGCCAATGACAACAAAACACAATTGTGAGAGACGAATAATTTTGATTTCTTCTTTTCTTGTCTTAGCAATTTTTAATGAAAAATTATGCACTACATAGATTAGAATACATTCAGTTATTTTTATTTCTTTTGATTTTAAAAGTCTGTTAATTAAGAATGCAAAATAGTGCAAAAATTTTCTTTGAAAAAATAGAAATGTAGAAATAATATCAGTCATACTAAAATGGGAGCACAGGCATAGACAAAGCCAATGACAACAAAACACAATTGTGAGAGACAAATGATTTTGATTTCTTCTTTTCTTGTCTTAGCAACTTTTAATGAAAAATTATGCCCTACATAGATTAGAATACATTCAATTATTTTTATTTCTTTTGATTTTAAAAGTCTATTAATTAAGAATGCAAAATAGTGCAAAAATGTTCTTTGAAAAAATAGAAATGTAGAAATAATATAAGTCATACCAAAATGGGAGCACAGGCATAGACAAAGCCAATGACAACAAAACACAATTGTGAGAGACGAATAATTTTGATTTCTTCTTTTCTTGTCTTAGCAATTTTTAATGAAAAATTAAGCACTACATAGATTAGAATACATTCAGTTATTTTTATTTCTTTTGATTTTAAAAGTCTATTAATTAAGAATGAAGAATAGTGCAAAAATGTTCTTTGAAAAAATAGAAATGTAGAAATAATATCAGTCATACCAAAATGGGAGCACAGGCATAGACAAAGCCAATGACAACAAAACACAATTGTGAGAGACGAATGATTTTGATTTCTTCTTTTCTTGTCTCAGCAATTTTTAATGAAAAAGGGATCTCCCAAGTATAGAATTTCAAGATCTGAAAGAGAGAGAGCGATAAATATAAAAAAAAAAAGGGTAAAGAAATGTGTAATAAAAATTAATATCTTATATATAAGCTACATCAAGAAAAAAATTGCATCCTCAGAAAACAGAAAGTTGTTCAACAGACATTGTTATTTTCTTTTAAAATTTATTTTAAAATGTTTTTTGATCTGAAAATTGTAAAGCAGATAAATAAACTTACTACAAATGGTAAAAATTGTAAAACGCAATAATGGAATCGTTTGAATTTGTAACGGCTTTCAGGGTGTTTCGGTGAGGTATGTGGGCGAAAAGTATTCAAATAAACAGTCTTTATCCTTTCGCTAGTTGTTGCAGAATTTAATAATTAAGATTTACAAAAAGTATGTACACAAAAGTATCTATTTTAAGGTTTAGATAAGTTTCCCGTACTCTCTAATAGTGCATAAAAATAGTACCAATAAACCTGAGCTACGCGATCGGGGCAGGACAGGGACACACTTCCTTCGCCGTCTCCAACCAAGCTCACTCTCCAACTTACACGGACACAAGCGGATAACCACAGAACGACTTCTTGTGTTAAAACTTAGAAAATTTTGCTTACGATTCGAGTGCGTCTTGCGCATGCGTAGAAGGAAAGCTGTGAAGGGATATATAAGTGGTTTATCCCTATTTTGTTGTGTTTACATTTTCACATGTAAATAAACACGCAAATTAAATATGGATGGATGTGGAATAATTAATATTTAGATATATTTAGACAGTTTTATTAGTTATTTTTATTCTGTTAATCAGTTTCATGGATTTTTAAGGAGATGAATACTTTTTAAATTATCTATCTTATTTAAATATTTAACAACAACAACAAAAAAAAATAATAATAATAATAAAAAATAAATAAAAATAAATAAATAAATGAAATTTCCAATTTTTTTTCTTTTTAATAAGAGCATTTTGCAGTTTATAATGTTAATTGTTTTGATTAATTAGGATATACTGCAGTTATTTATACACCCATCGCAATCTTTTGTCAATGAAAAATCGCAATAATTATTTAGTACTGGTCATTTTCATAACCTTGTACTCTTGTGTATATTTTACACCCAGCTTCAGTTGCTATTTATTTATTTTTTATTTTTGCCCGTTTACTATTATTTATTTTATATATATACATCACAAGAATTATTTATTTTCGCACAGTAAAACACGTCAATATTGACCATTGAAAAGAAATTTTACATATACTATTTGCATTTTTAACATATCATCTCTGAAAACGTTGGGAATACAGGTTGGAGATTAAGAAGTAAGATAACGATGTTATGTAAACCTATGTTAAACAATTCAAATTAGGCTTCGGAAGAGTTTTATATGATAATTAATTCTGTGTGAGGGGGTGCTACAGCCCCCCCTCAACCCCTCGTTTCATTAATGCACCTCGTTCATTAATACACCTAGATTTATATAAAATTTAATTCGGTCATTAAAAAATAATTCCGTTTAAAAAAAAAAAAAAAAATTATTAAAATTATTATTTAAAAAAATTATCTTTTATGATGATGCAGACGATTTCCATATTAGAGAAGTAGTATAACACGGGGCCGTGTCCTTAGCGACCGTGCCCTTTGCGGAAATCTATAAACCCGTGCCCTTAGCGGAAATGTTATGCCCCCTCGGTGGCGTGCTTTTAGCATACGTGCCTTTAGCGGAAATGTATAATAAATTTCAAAGTAAATTAATAAATAAATAAAAGAACTCTTCAGTTTTCCTCCACACTTTATCCGCATTTAGAACTGGCTGTATTTTGCTTCAGAAATAAACTGTCGCAAAGACAAGTATGCGTACTGCGTACTGTAGAATATCCGTTATTTGAGGGAACGGTTATCTGTAACCATATAAAGTTTAATGAATCACAGTACTCTACACAAAAACGTACATTACTGCCGTTTTAGGATTTTATTATGTTTCTGAAAATATAATTAAGCATTAGACCTTTTTAAAACTAAAACAAAAACGAAAAATCAGGAGGTACACATTGATTATCAGCATTTTCAAACTGTACTTACTCATTGTATCGTATAATATCCTATGTTCTCTGTCTATATTATCACATCACACAATAGACAGACAGACATATAGAATAACTGAATTCATAATCACTCTGAAACATTGTTGGAAACTGTTAAAAATGCTTAAACACAAACAGAAATGTTGCTCTTAATTTCCTATTTGCATCCCTTAATTTATTGTAAAGTTTTTGAGTAGCTCTGTAAATCTGGAGGTTAAGCATATTATAATTTATAGAAAACATTTTCTTAACATAATAACAATAAATGTGAATTTCTTTATGATTTTTTGATGAAATGATTTAAATGTGATTTAGAAAAATGTCTCCCATAAAGCGCAATGCATTGGTATTTTTTGGATGTTCATGTACAAAAACCAGTGGCATATGTTCTGCTAGAGCCATTTTAAGTAGGGAATATTCAATAATGAATTTGAATAACACATATTATTAAAAAAAATAAAATAAAATGGAAGTAAAAATTAGTACGTTGTGGCCACCACAATACTTTCTTTTATATTTTCCTATACAAATTCACTAAGTGCAAATAAATAATTTTTATCTGAGAGGAAACTAACACTAAATATCCCAAGAAAGACAGTTGTTTTATTCCCTATAAATGACATCTTAAAAAATGCATTTTTATAATAGTTATGCCACATATCAAGTTTCGTAAAGTTATGAGCTATAGAAGTTGGGATATAGCTTTCACATTGTCGAGGAAATTTGCAGTATGGCAACGCCACCTATTCGCCGATAAACACATACGCAATAGAGCCTGAGCTATAGCCTTCCCTTCAATTGTGGAAACCGCTGTATAGCAGCGCCACCTGTGGAGCGGTTGATACCAAAAGTTGACAGATACTCATTTAGGTTAAGGTGCATCAACATATAAATTTATATGGAACTCTGTGCAGTAATTCCTGACATATAGCTTTCCCTTAAATTGTAGAAATCGCTGTATAGCAGCACCACTTGTCGTTCCATAAGCATTCAAATTGAATCAGCATACTGTCTCATGGTGGCCTTCTCCCATACCAAGTTTTGATTGATTATACGCAATAGAACCTGATATATAGCTTCCACTTAAATTGTAGAAATCGTTGTATAGCAGTGCCATCTGTTGAGAGGTTGGCATCAAAAGTTGGGTCAAAGTGCATCTACATGTAAATTTATATGCAATTCTGAGCAGTAGTCCCGGAGATACATTTGCCACAAAATTTTTGTCACACAGACAGACAGACATTTTCTAAAAATAGTCAAATCGTATTCTAGACCTCTCAAACGTGTAAATCCATCGAAAACCGGAAGTCTAAAATTTTTACGAATCCAATACTTTCTTCTATTGAATATAGAAGAGAGTAAAAATAAAAAATTCTTAAAATATTTGTGGGCGCTGGAGGCGGACAAACGGAGAGTAGAATAGACAAATACACTAATTTAAATCATATTCACATTTTAAAAAATGGTCGAATAAACGCTTAATGTAAAAGAAAATGCATTTCAAAAAATTTCCAATAATAACCCTCAGTGTAACTGAATAATTTTGCCTGACTCTGTAAATCTAATGCTAATCATACTGCATTCTATAGAAAGTATTATTTTGTGCATTTGAATAACATATTTCTATCTTCCATATGCACACCTTCTTATTTCCGCTAAGGGCACGGCTTCTTCTATTTCTCCTTCTTCCCTTTCATCCATTCCGCTAAGGGCACGTTCCGCTAAGGGCACGGTCGCTAAGGGCACGACACCGTATAACACTACATATATAAAAAAAAGTCCATTTTATTCTTTAAAAAAAAAAAAAAAAGATTTTTTTTTTTTTTTTTTTTTTCGTTAAAAGTGAAAAAAATCGATAACTTTGTTTTAAATTATCGCAGATCTATGGTTCAACCATTCGTTTTAAAGGTATTGGCGAGCTCTTTTGAAAGATACCCATCAAGAAAATTTACTCCCCTCGAGGGGTGGACGTCCCCCCCAGGGGGGGAGGCGAGGCTCCCACATACACAAAAATTTTTTCCCAGTTAACTATCTCTATTACAAAAAATATATATTCGTTTCATTTGGTTTAGTGCAGTCTATAGACGATAAACTCTACTTACCTGCAATTTCCCCCATAGATGTAATGTATTAGAATTCTCTTGATTGTCCCTGTACACGAACCATTTGCTTGATCTTAACGAAAAGCTTACTGTAGCATCTATATATGATACACATTTAGAATACCAAGTTTGGAATGTCTGCTACTATTTGTTCTTGAGATATGCTGATAAAAGACAGACACACACACAGACCATTTGCTAAAAACATGATTTTCGTATTCAGGGCACCTCAAAACGTGTAAATATAAGAAAATCTCGCGTTCGAAAATTTGACCCAAAAACAATACTTTCTCTACCTTATGGTAAGAGAAAGTAAAAATATAAATCAATGTATGAAAAAAAAAAAAAAAATTGCCCTCGAGAGTGAAATTCAAATGCAGAATGAATAGAAAAAAAGAATTCTTTTTCTGGTCAAAACGAGAAGGGAGGGGAGCAAAATCAAATAAGTTCTTACTTTAAATAATCAGAATATGATGATACTTTATTCTAATCATGTTTATTTAAAAATTACAGTGTTATTAGTAAGTATTGTTCAGCATGAAAAACAGAACACGTAAATGTATTATAATTAAATATAAAAATATTTTATTAATACAGAACGATTTATATGTATATATATTATGTATAATGGAATAATTAAAAAAATTATAATTCTGAATGAAAAATAAAAGTTGCTCCTGCATAACTGAAAAATATTACAGGTTAATAGACATTAAATTTGAATAAGATTATTAATAATAATTAAAATTTACAACTTATTCTTTAATTGGATTCCTGTATTACAATTACATTATTCAAAGTATGTGAAAAATATAATAGCTACATTAAATTCCTTATGTGTTACATTCGTGGTTAAATAAAAAAAAAAAAAAAATTATACTTGATCTTGTAGAAATAGAGATAAGTAAACCTACTGATTCGAAATCACAATAGCTTGAAACAATCTTGCGAGGCAATCCTGCAAGTGTTTACATTAAAGCAAGAAAATAAATAAAACTTTTTGCTTTTAATGTAACACCAACTGGCTGAAAATCTCCGAAATAGAAGTAAGAGAGACAAAGCATCCATATCCTACATTTGAATTGCGTCCCATACATACTTCCTCGAAACATTTGACGCAGCGTATATTTTACTTACAAAATAATTCCGTCATTCAAGACTTCGCAATTTAACATACAACTAGCTGGCTTCGCCCGCTAGCGGGTCAGTATTTTCAAATGAATCACTAAAATTAATGAATCACTAAGAGTAATTTTTAGTGTTAAGAAAAGAAATAAAAAAAAAAATCATTTCTGATTGGGTAAAAAGTCGGCCCGGGTCCCCACTGCCTTCGGCAGCGCAGTCCCGTGCGCGCTCCGCGCGCACAACTTAAGGGATGCACGAGCTGCGCGCGCGTATACCTTCCCTGACCTTTCGTGCCCCCTAAAAAAATCATTTCTGATCGGGTAAAAACTCGCACCGGGTCCCCATTGCCTTCGGCAGCGCAGACCCATGCGAGCGCACGTGTGAAGGTATACGTGCGCTGCGCGCACATATTCCTTCTGAAGTCATATTTTTATTTTTAAGAAAAGAAAACTAACAGTAACAGAAACAAAAAGTAACTTTTAGTGTTAAGAAAAGAAATTAAAAAAAATCATTTCTGATTGGGTAAAAAGTCGGCCCGTATCCCAATTGCTTTCGGGTGCTCAGTCCCGTGCGCGCTGCGCGCGCGTATACCTTCCCTGAACTTTCGTGCCCCCTAAAAAAATCATTTCTGATCGGGTAAAAACTCGCACCGGGTCCCCACTGCCTTCGGCAGCGCAGACCCATGCGCGCGCACGTGTGAAGGTATACGTGCGCTGCGCGCACATATTCCTCCTGAAGTCATATTTTTATTCTTAAGAAAAGAAAATTTAAAAAATCATTTCTCATCGGATACAAAGTCGGACGGGGTCCCCACTGCCTTCGGCAGCGCAGTCACGTGCGCGCTGCGCACGCACAAGTTCACGGATACACGTGCTGCGCTCGCGTATTCCTTGCCTGACCCTTCATGCCCCCTAAAAAAAAAATCATTTCTGATCGGTTAAAAACTCACATCGGGTGCCCATTGCCTTCGGCAGCGCAAACCCATGCGCGCTGCGCACGCACGTGTGAAGGTATACGCGCGCTGCGCGCATATACTCCTTCTCAAATCAAATTTTTATTCTTAAGAAAAGAAAATGAAAAAAATCATTTCTCATCGGTTAAAAAGTCGGACCTGGTCCCCACTGCCTTCGGCCGCGCAGTCCCGTGCGCGCTGCGCGCACAAGTTAGGGGATACGCGCGCGATGCACGCCTATCTCTTACTCACCCTTTTAGCCCCTCCTAATTAACCTACGTATACCAATTTTGAATGGTCTAACTCAATTAGCTCAGATGCAAAGGAAAACGTAATCAGGACACCTCAAAACGTGTAAATCTGGTGAAAACTTTCGATAATTTAAAAGAACTTTAAAATATCTTTCGAATGATGTATTAAAAATACTTTAATCATAATTAGAAATTGAAATTTGAAAATATTACAGCGCCATCTGTCGGTAGAAATTTCTGTATCCCACTGTTCCATTCCAATTCAAAAACGCTTTCTAATGATGTATTACTTATGAAATTATTTTAATTAGTAGCTGAGATACAAAGAAAACTAATTTAGGACACCTCAAAACGTGTAAATCTGGTGAAAACTTTCGATAATATAAAAGAACTTTAAAATATCTTTCGAATGATGTATTAAAAAAAATTTAATCATAATTAAAAATTGAAATATTGAAATTTGAAAATAATACAGCACCATAAGAGAAAACTGATTCAGGAGACCTCAAAACGTGTAAATCTCGTGAAAACTTTCGATAATTTAAAAGAACTTTAAAATATCTCTCGAATGATGTATTAAAAATAATTTAATCATAATTAGAAATTGAAATATTGAAATTTGAAAATATTATAGCGCCATGAAAGAACACTGATTCAGGAAACCTCAAAACGTGTAAATCTGTTGAAAACTTTGAATTATGTAAAAGAACTTTAAAATATCTTTCGTATGATGTATAAAAAATAAATCAATCGTAATTAGAAATTGAAATACGCGTATTAGAATATTGCAAAAATGTCCGGCGTGTAAAGATAAAATTTAATTTACAATTAAAATGTAAATCTTTTGTTTATTGACGAAAATCGATGAAATTTGAAATGCAAGTTTGTTTTGTGGTGTAAATAATATATACTAAATAAAATTTGTAAAATTTGAAAAATTGAAGAAAATAGAAAATTGTAATTTTTAATCGCACTACGAAACACGTGACTCCATTAAATACCATATGTGTTTCCGTTGAAGACTGCTGTAGACTTAATGTCTGCAAAGATAACATTCTTGTGATTCGTTGCCAACATTTTTTTATAGTTTAGTTAATTTTAAAAAATCTAATTGTCCGATCGATAAGCCGTTTAAACCATCGGATTGAGAAAAAAAAGCCCTTTCCAATGATATCTTGTTTGTAACGATACGACTGATATTTCTAATTTATTTTCCACTTTTTCCGTAAAAATGTCGCTTTTTAAGCATTTAATCGTGAATTCTGGGTCATAATTCGTTAGACAATGGTCGACGTTTTAATTAATATCTCCGCTAATTAGGGTCGCATCGTTTAGCAAATTAGATAACCCTGATCTGCGATAAATTCTCTGTCCGACGGTACCTGTTCGAAGTCCGTGCGACCTTTAGCGGCGGAGCCTTAGCTGCGTCAAACCGTTTCTCACAGACAGACAGACAGACAGACACACACACACACACACACACGCGTACAGATTTTAATAATATAGGAGATAACGAATAAAACATTTCAAGTAATGCGATAAAACTATAAATTTTATATTGATAATCAATTCCTTAAAACGAGTCAGAAAAATATCACAGTAAAAAAATATTAAAGTTGTAAACAAACATAAATATTCTTAGAGGGAAAATGTATTTAATTTCTCCCCATGCGGTAATTTTTCCCTTTTCAGCTTTCTTTTTACGCATGCGCAAGAGACACGAACTCAAGCTAAAAATTTTTCTAAGTTTTAACACAAGAAGTCGTTCTGTGGTTATCCGCTTGTTACACGGACGCAGTAATGCCAGGTGGTCGAAAATTATTTCCCCAAACAGGTCTTCAAATTTCCCCAAATCAGGGCTTTTTATTCGAAAAAATCCCCAACTTGATTTCTACTAAAAAGGGAAAATATTTTTTTTTTTTTTTTTCAAAAAAAAAAAAAATATATATATATATATATATATATCAAACAGATTTTTCTATGATTTAAGCTCAGATTTTTCCCCAAATGAAGGCAATTAAAAAAAAAAAATCTCCAAATAACAATAAAAGCTACTGAAAGTCTCTAGTCGTAGGGATAAATCATTACGTTGACAGAAAGTTGAACTCCCCAGATTTGTCCCCAAAAATTTTAGAATTCCCCAAAAAAGTCCCCAAAAATATTTAGTCTCCAAAATTGTCCCCAGAAGCCTCAAAAATCCCCAATCTGGCATCACGGCACGGATGCTTTTCTCTTGGCATCCTTTCGCTACCCCTTTAAGTGTTGCAATAGCATATATTCCCCTCCATAGGGGGCTACCATAAAGGTGTGGGACTCGCCGGCCTTACAGAATTCTTTCTACTAATTTTTTAAAAGGGGGTGAAATGAGTGATAAAAGAATTGATCTAATGTGCAATTAACCACCTGAGTAGGAAACTTCATATCTGGTATAAAAAAATCTTCATTTACATTTATATTCACTATGACTATGCAATCAAAAATTTCCTCAATCTTCTTGAAAAAGAAGTGAAATGTAGTCTTTTGTAAATTTTGGAAATTGCATGAGGTAGACATTTTGTATTTGATAAGAAAATTAATGATTTAAATATTTTTTTAGTATGGTATTATAAAGTTACTGAATACCCTTAGAAAAGAGGGTATGTAAGTTGTACAATTTGGAAACTGATTGAACTTTTCAAATTATTAAGTTTTCTATCACTCATCCTAATATTTTTATGCTTTTGTTTTTACAAATGAACCCTAGAAATACTGACAAGGAAACATTCAAAAGGTGTCGTCTTCAAAAAATATTGAAAATAAATATATATGATTCTACTCTTCCTAAAACACCAGGAAGTGAAAAAGTTATCGGCTGAAAAGAATTACAGCTACCACAAAAAATTATCAAAATTAAGCATATTTGGCGATTTAGTTCGCTAGCACCTGAGATTGCCGTGTACGAACAGAACCGTGTTTTGTTTCTCCCCCAAGTACTCAAAGCCAATCGCTTAACAATGTGAAATCGCCAAATATGCTTAATTTTGATAATTTCTTGTCGTTGCTGTAATTCATTTCAGCCGATAATTTTTTCACTTTCTGGTGTTTTAGGAAGAGTAGAATCATCACATATATATTTTTTCAATATTTTTTGAAGACGACACCTTTTCAATGTTTCCTTGTGAGTATTTCAAGTAAGCTGTTTTATAAAAGTATAATCATTATGAAAACATAATTTTATTTAAACCTTAGACATTTTTCTTTCAGACTATTATAGAGATTATTTAGATTTAAAATTTTTAAGTTGAATTTACTTTATATGTTACTGTTCTTATTTTATTTTAAACAGAATTTCAAAAAAGCTATGCTTGTTAATTAGAGACTGTACAATGAACTATCATTATATGAGAAATATAACATAAATATGTTAGAAAACACAGTTAAAAGTAAATAAATCAACCAAAATACAAATATACATAGCTTAAAACTATTCATTATAATTATTTTATTTTATTTATTTATTTATTTTTGATGTGTGATAAAAGTTGAGTTTACCTTAATGCCTTGCAGAATTTCATTCATGCATTTTAAACGCATATCTTTCACTTCCATTTGCTTATTCTGTAAAAATAATGAGTGGAAAAAATGATAAGTATTACGTAAGTTTTATCCATAGATATAGTAATTTATATAGATCTATCATCCCCATGTTAACGAGCAAAGATTTTTGATGCCGAAAAACTTTTTTGGCATCAGCCATTAGAGAGTTAAAACTCGAAAACAGTAATAGAATAGAATGTTAATGAATTTTGAAAATACCGAAATATTGCGCGGCTTTTAAGTGTTCTAATAAATATATGAAAAGAAAGGGGATAAGTTTTCATATTCAAGTTATAGTTTCAGTTATATTCAAGTAATTTATGAAAAATATAAATTTTGTAATCAGTTGCTTTGTTTTTATTATGAAATAATTACTGTCCTCATATTTAGTGGAATGCTTTTTTAAATTTTAATATTTTTTTAATATTTTATATTATGGAAAGTAATATGGAATTCTCAAAATTCTTTTAAATGTAGTTAGCAGCCGCGGAAGTTTTAATATATAACTAGTATGTTGTGGCCAAAACAATACTTTCTTCTATATATAATCCTATACAAATTTACGCAATACAAATTATTTATTAAATTATAATTTATTAAAATTATTTTTCATGATGAATGCAGACGATTTTTATCTCAATGAAGTATAATAATAAATACCGAAAGAAAGAAAGTCAGTTTTGTACAGAGATGAGTATACTATAGTATAGTCTAAAAAAAAAGGAAAAAAGATAAGAAAGGAAGGAAGAAAAGTGGGTATCTGAGGTTTTTCATTCTCTTTTAGTACTTAAATTTTATTTGCTAAATTATCTTTGTCTATTCCCGTATATATTCACTCGGGAAAAGATATCCATAAGAGAGTAAAATGGCCGTCTTCTTTCAAATGAAAAGGCATCACTCCCCCCCCCCCCCCCCCTATTGATCAATCTATGTCTTATTACTATATCTATGGTTTTATCCATTATAGAATATTATTCTGATTTTTAGTTCAACATTCCCTAATTAAGTAAATTTTTATCAATTAATAATTTTCAACAGAAATGAATTGTTGTATAATACATTAATATCTTAAATATATATATAAATACTCTTAAATAAATATGTAATACATTAATACCTCAAATATATTATAATTTAAACTATATGTTTATTATATAAGTTTGCTATCGTAGCAGTAGAATACCATACATTAATAAATAATCAATAATAATAATAATAATAATAATAAAAATAATAAATTCTTGTATTAACCCGTTAGCGCCATGTGTGCTCATTTGAGGACAGCTAATAAAATGGCACGTATATTTTTTGTGGTTTCTTGGAATGATTTATAATTTTTAGTGACAGTTTATAGCGTCACTCTAAATGATCCCTGAAAGTTTATGTGCCTACTATTAATTATTATTTCATAATTTGGATAGTCATTTTATGATTTTTTAGTCGTCGCACATATATTTGCTTTTTGCACAGGTATACTAATTTAAATCGAGTTGAATAATAATATATATTATTATACTTTACTTTCGAGATCTTTGTCAACATATAATAAGAAATTGATCTGTTATCTCGAAGTTTTCTCACAAGAACATTAAACGTCAATAAATAAAGAAAGGCTTTAAATTCAAAACTATCCGAAAAATTGTTTAAGTTAATATATTTTACTGTCAGTTGCCTATATTAATTTAGAAGTGAAATATTCAGCTAATAATATTTTGCAAAATTAATTCGGACGTTAACGAGTTAAGACACTATAGAGAAATATTAAAATTTAAGAAATTTTTCCCTCTGATTATCTTAATTTTCAATAACATAAATTTACTTTATTTACAAAACATGCACAAAATACACATGAATGTAAAGGAATGTTTTTCTTACCGAATACTTTTCACTGATTCTTGTAGCATAAAAACTTATGGGTATTAAAGTTATAATGACAGCTACACCAGCCAAACAGGATGGTCCTAAATAATGCCACATAACAGTGATAAACAAAATTATCCTGAATGGAGCACTAAACAAACATGTTGCAAACAAAGAAAATCGTCCTATCCTTTCTACATCAACAGCCACTAAATTAGTGATAGCACCACTTGAAAAGGTTTTACGCATTGAACTTGCAAGAAACAGATTCTGTGAAAAAGAAAACATTATTTCCAATAATAAAATATATATATATATATATATATTAATAACAGTATATTGTTAAATAAGCTAACATGTAAAAATGTCAGAATTTCGATTATAGTACCTTTCCTAAAATGAATTTAAATGTCTTATTTAAAAGCTATTTCATAAAAATCCGATTTTTCTTCTTTTAAATTATTTCTTGGTGGCTTTAAAAACCAATGTGATAAAAAAAATAACAAAATTCTTTTATATAAAATAGTAATATATTGATAAAAAATACCAATTTTTCTTGAATAATTTACATTTATTATTAAACCAGTACAGCTGATTTTTTTTAAACACACTAGATTTAATTAAAAGTTTCTTTTTTTTTTTTCTTGTTGTTTCGTTTCTTTTAAAAATGGTTAAAAAGGAACAGTTTCTTTTTAAAATAGTTAATTTAAAAATGTTGCCAAAACTGAATTCAAAAACTGGCGTACAATTAATAGAAAGATAATAAAAATTCTTCACACATCATAAATTTTAAGTCAGCACAACCGGTTTCGAAAGGACTTAGCATTTCTTCATCAGGTGCAAACACGTGCTACTTCCTTGGAGGCAAAAGCAAGACAGAAAGCAGGGCAAAATCCAGAGGGGGGGGGGAGCAACACAAATAACCAATAGGAAGCATCATGGAGGGCCGGACAAATCAGAGAGGAACACACGTAAACACACACACAAAAAAAAAAAAAAAAAAAGGGGGGAGGGAGGGAAGGAGTAATCAATTAATTTTTTTATTTTATTTTATTTATTTATTTATTTATATTATTTATTTAATTAATATTATATACTAATATACTGTATAATTAATATTATACTAATATACTGTCTTAATTAATATTATACTAATATACTGTATTGCCTTTGCCTCCAAGGCAGTTGCACGTGTTTGCACCTGATGAAGAAAGGCTACGTCCTTTCGAAACCGGTTGTGCTGACTTAAAATTTATGGTGTGCGAACAAGTTTTATTATCTTTCTATTAAAAATGTTGATCATGCCACTCCTCCGATAAATGTTTGCAAAGGATTTCATATTTCAGAAAATTGCCTAAATGAAGCTGAATTTATGAAACGTAACTTTTTTCCTGGGTAGTGATGTGTTCAGTTTCATTCAGTGGTTAAAAAATATTATTTTAAGCCCAGACGCAATCTGTAATGACATAGTAAGAACAAGTACATAACATAACTAATTATATTATTTTAATATTAGATATCGATGGGAATTTCTAAAACTTTTAAAAGTTAACTGTACTCAATGCACAATAGCAATCTGAGTGTTCATAATGTGACAAATTAAGTTCAGTAGACAAAATACTTTTTATTTATAAATAGTACCGTAATTTCTGGTAGATAACTCGCAGGTTATATAATCCAGTTTTGCACCAGAAATTTCAATTGATAAAAAAATTTACATTTGTACGAGCTCTTCCTTCGAAAAAGTATAGATTTCTCTATTAAATAAAATTTCTGGTGGAGAAATGACACATCTTACCTGCGGGTTATCTACCAGAAATTACATTAAATATTGCAAAAGAGAATATATTTAGTTTGCCCTTTAGAAATCACTTTATAAATATAATATTCCCATATTATATTACTAGCTGTATTCAGCACCGAGCTGGTGTACAATCCTAGAAAATTCTAACCATAGAAAACTCATCTGGTGCTTTGTCATATGATCAACAATGTTTAAAGCAGTGATTATTTAATACTAAGAACTAAGAGAGATATGCAAATATAATAAAACAAACATACCTTTCTGTAAATAGCTGAAGTAAGAGCCGTTTCTACTTGCGAACCAAGGCAGAGATAATACATGACTAAATTATTGTGCAAAGTTTTGCCCAGAAAAGAACTGATAAACATAGCTGCACAAAAAAAGTAACTCCTCCAGTGGTAAAAATCATCCTTCACAAATTCCACAATCCCACTGAAATAGACAAAATGCATAAATATATATAACCAGAGCTTGTTATAAGACTGCCCTGCATATAAAGTCACTTTTTGAAAGTCCGGGCTTATTGAATAAGAAATCAGTGCTACAATTTATTGGATATATTGCAAGGTTTTGAATAAAATCTTGTTCTTTGTTGTTTTCTTGACCTTGCTTGTTATTTCCAAATAATGGTTGTATTTTTTTTTTTTTTTTTTTTTTTTTCTTTTCTACAAATAATATTTAGATGCATATGTACATTTATTTTTAGATATATGTGAAGAAATGTGTATACAAAATTATATTTGTGATTTTGATTTATAAAACTGGAAATTTAAATACTATGATTTGGAAATAATGCTTCTTCCATAGTCAGCTTTAGAGCATATTCAGATTCAATTATCACGCTATGCCACCAGGGCCCGACTAAAAATTTTTGTGCCCAGGGCACTTTAAAAATTTCGTGCCCCCTTACAAGAGCAAGAGTTTTCCCTCATCCATCTGCCCCCCCCCCCCAAAAAAAAAAAAAAAAGACCGATTAGTAATATACCACAATTTTTAGCAGGCAAAAAACCAGATCGAAAAAAAAATTTTTTTTGATCAAAAATTTGATCTGATTTTGTTTTAGGCCAGGTTCTAAAGACAAATAAAATTACCCCCAGTCAGTTTAACGACAGTTTTTATTTTAAAATTTCATTAATGTAAGTAAAACACAGTTTAGTTTTAAAAAAAAGAAAAAAGAAAGAAGATTTAGACCATATATTTTAGCTATTAGTAAAATTATGTGCCCCTCAGAAATTTCGTGCCCAGGGTACTAGCCCCAGGTGCCCGTGCGATAGTCAGACCCTGTATGCCACTATGATAGACTCAAATCTACATAGCTAATACTACAGAACTCATCAACACCAGTACAAACTTTCAAATAAATCAAATGATTTTTGGAATGCTATTTTAGTATGCAAATACACATGCAGACACACAGAAATAAAAAACATTTTGAATCCCGATGGGGAAGAAGGCTTCTCTTCACTGCCATTTCGGCATTGTTTGTTTCTTAGCTCTTTATGCAAATAGAGTCAGACCTTATTAACGTGAACACGTTTGACGTGAACTACTTTTAATATAAACTGGTTCCAAAATCCCTGTCAAAATGAAATTTAGTTTAGTTATATGAAGATTAATTATTGATAGCATGAACTACTGATAACACAAATAATTTTTTCCTCTCGAGATTCACGTTAACGAGGTTCGACTGTAACAGCATTTTCCATGTGTGTTCCGCGTAGCTCGGAAACCAGGCAACAGTTGAAGCGGTAGACAGCGCCACCTAGTACAGATTATGGGACTTTTTTATTCAACTGTCACCAATAATTGAAAGAAGTGATACATGATATATATAATCGACGTTTCTTCGCTTCTATTCGCCTTTTATGTATATCATATCCCACTTTTAAAAGTTTTTGGTGACTGTTGAATAAAAAAGTCGTGCAATCTGTACCAGGTGGCGCTGTCTACCGCTTCAACTGTTGCCTAGTTTCCGAGCTACGTGACAGGCATCTAGTTAAGGAGGCTATGGTTCTTCAAAGCAAATTACTGCTACAATAGCTTCCGGAAGCAGTTAAGGCAAAAGAAAATATTTCAAATATTTAACCCTTTAACATTCATTACATATTTCCTTTTGAAAATTGCTAAACTAGTTTTGAAATAAAATGGCTATTAATCTTATAGCTGATCATAAATATTTAAGAAAGAAAGAAAAAGTATAGCATTTTAAATTTCCGAGAAAATTTTTGTCTAAAATATTTATATATTAACCTGATTAAATTGAAATAATGACTAAATTAATAAAGAAATAATTTTTAAGCTAACACTGTAAGAACTGCAAAAAGTTGCAACTGTTGTTTCAGGTCAAATTAATATCACAGCTTTTTGTATGGTTAAAAAAAAATAATAATAATAAATAAATAAATAAAAATAAACTAAGCTCTAGTGATCATCAAAGCCGTAAGGTGTATTTAAACGTAACTTTGCTTCCTTTGAAACATTATTTGTTAAATTTCGGAGTAGT